>JAZKLR010000700.1:600000-1097394 GCA_037103525.1 Ganaspis brasiliensis
GGGGCGCGCAAGGCTCGTCGTCGCGATTCGCGCTCCGTATTTCAAATGAGCGTCGTGCTTCGCTCTCCGATCATTATCAATCTTCCTGTCGGACTGCACGCTTCGACCACGTAATGCATGCTCTTCGTTATCGAAATTGTATAATTTCCCTACGACATGCGCCACACAGTGGTCTGAGAGCCGCATCTAGCTGGCCAAAAGTAAAAAAATTGATGTCATCAAATAAATTATTTTCTAATGATTTTATGCTCTATTATATCTATTGTGTTTGATTTAGAATATTTCAGCTATTAAACATTGTTTTTATCGATGTATCATGGTCTTAACTGCATCAGCCTCGCTTATAGTTGATTTTGACGTAAAACTCATATCTTGAATCATTTGCTCTCTAAATTTGAATCAGTGCGAAATAAGCCACTGATTTCAATCAGTGAGATTTTGACTGAGAATCAATCAAATTTAACTGATTCTCAGTCAAATATCTTACTGATTGATTCAGTAACATCACTTATTCAATCAGTTACATTATGACTGAGAATCAGTGAAATTTTCACTGATTCAAATCAGTGGCTTATTTCGCACTGATTCACCAGTGATATTTCACTGATTCAAATTTAGAGAGTGCAGCTTGTGACCATTTAAATTAACATATTTAAATAATGTATATATTAATTTAGCAGTTCGTTTTACCGTTTGTAAGATATTTTAAAAAATATTCGTCTATTTTTAATCCTGTTATCCTATATAAGAAATCAGCTAGATTTAGGAAAAGGTATTTCAGAAGGTAAGAGAGAGTAAGACATAGAATTTACCTGCGATAGATAAAGGTAAGAACAGAGTGAGAAACCTTGAAAAGAGATGAAGAACGTGGATTAGATAAGGACACAACAGGGTGATGAACACGAAGAGAGAATAAAGTATATACTTTTCCTGCTATAGACAGAGACAACCATTGTGTGCGCGACGCATGAAGGATAGTTTACAATTACTGATTTTAAAAGGAAAATAAAAGGAAAAGAGAAGGTACCTGCGATAGATGAAGATAGGAATAGTTTGTGAAAAGATAAAGAGAGAAAGGTATAAGAAGTGTTTGCGATAGACAAAGATGGAATTAGGTAAGGGGGGTGTTCTTCGTTTTAGAGAGAGGCAGAGAGGGAGAGAAATAAAGAGAATAAGAAAAGAGAATTTTAGAACGGTGTGAAAATTCGAAGGCACCCTTGATGGTGTTCTTCGTTTAAGAGGGAGGGAGAGATAGAGAGAAATAAAGAGAATAAGATGTGAAAATTGGAAGGCATGCTTTACTTTTCATATATGATGTAACCAAACTTAAGTATTAAACTTAAAATTTATTGATAATTATTTATCGATTTTTTATAACCTTCAAGTGTCACTTAAAGAATAGGCTGTCTTCGATAAAAACACGTTTTAAATTAATTACTTTGCAATTTTTCATATATGATGTCACTAAACGTAAATATTAAATTTACAATTTATTTCTAACAATTGTTTTAAAAAAATATTTATAACAATTGTTTAAAGAAATTATTGTGATTATCGATTTTTTCAATGTTTAAAAAATGAAGTTAATAACCTGCACAGCTAAAATTGTGATTATTTATTGATTTTTTCAACTGTTTAAAAAATGAATTTAGGAACCCGCATAGCTTAAAGTAAGCATAAAACTTGAAATTTATTTACATTCTTTAAATTTGTCACTTTTCTTATATGATGTAACGAAACGTAAGTATTAAATTTTAAATTTATGTATAATAACAATTGCTGAAACACATTATTGCTATTATTTATCGATCTTGCGGAAGCATTAAATTTCAAATTTATTTATAAATAACCATTTTTTGGGGGTTGGTTTGGTTTTTAAAACGTGTTTCTGTGAAATCTAACAAAATTCAATTATGTGAGGGGGGAATGGTTTGGTTTTTCAGGCTTTCAATTATTTATTTATAAGATTTTGAAGTATTTTTCTCAAATTTAAATTACTCTTTTTAATTTTAAAACATTTCTTTGATTTTTAGGGTTCCATACCGTAAGACGTAACTCTATTAAAATCGCTATGTATGTCTGTCCCCCCCCCTAATTTTAAAACTATGTGAGCTAGAGACTTCAAATTTGGTAAACATATGTATGTTCACATTGAATTTACGAAAATAAAATGGAAAACGCGATTCGAGCTTATAAACATGGCAAAATCCAGCAAAAATCACAAATTTTGCCTTATTCACATGTAAAATTGACAGCGGTTTATTTTGTTGCTAATACCTGTCTTTATAGGCTTTAAAAAGTTGCAAAATTACAAAAAAGTTGCAACTCTCTAAGTTTTTTTCAAAAAAATTGGATAAAAGAAAACCTAAGAAACCTCAGCATTAATGAAGGTTTATGCAATGGGACAAGATTATTGGTTTTAGCTTTATCAAATCATGTCATTAAATGCAAAATATTAACGGGAGATAAGCGTGGAAAAATTGTATTTATACATCGAATATTATTGTATTGTGAAAATGTTTATCCCTTTACATTTAAAAGAAGACAGTTTCCAATTAAACTAGCATTTGCTATGACTATAAACAAATCTCAAGGACAGACATTTCATAAAATTGCAATTGATTTAAGAAAAGACGTATTTAATCATGGTCAATTGTATGTTGCATTATCAAGAGTTCGTTCATTTAATGGAGTTAAAGTTTACTTAGGAAATCAAAGAAGTAAGAAATGTATTAAGAATTATGTTTACAAAGAAATTTTGGAATAATATTAATTGTAAAAATAGAATATATATTATCGACATCTAATGTTAGTACAGGAGTAGTTTGTAGTATACTTCAAAATATTTAATAACAATGTTTGGCTGTGGATAATATTGTAAAACTATATATATAATGGAGGTAGAAAGTTTCTCTATTCGATATATTTGAACAAAAATAATTTTAAACTTAGAGTTTCAGAAACAATGAACAATAATTTGGTTTATATGAAAATTCTAGAACTATAAGGTAGAACATTCTTTGTACAATAAATAGTTAAAAATTTGTAGCTATGAAAAGGTAATTAATTTATGAACAACTTTCATAGCAAACTTGAAAATTCATAAAATTTTATTTCACAAATTTCTGTTAATAAGTAGAAGAATACAAGGAGTATGTATTCTATAATTCTTTAATTCATGTTTCCTTAAAAATCATACAATTTTCATAATGCTCCTTCTTAAAATTATATTATTAACGACGGAGTTAGCTTAGTTGGTTGGGGTTCTGACTACGCGGTCGCGCCAAGTCAAATTTGCTTGCTTCGCGGTCCATGGAGCCTGGGATTTTCCCAACTTTTGAAATATAATTTCAGTAGCAGGTATCACGTCGAAATATAGTGATTTGCACTGTCGGTAACCGACTTGTACAGCTTTTTATAATTCGACTGTCGTTATACCGTCTGTACTCAGCAAGATGTTTTTCTACAATTTTCCCTCTCCACTGGCGAATAAACCCAATACGAGGTGGTCCAGGCAAATGTGAATACTAAATTTCAAGCCGTCTTGTAGACCCAAAAATTCTGTTTAAGAAAATAATTAATGAAAGGAAATATTGAAGCGAAACACTTTTATGGGCGTAAGGCCGCAAAAGGAGTGTATAATGAATATAATTAATATAAATAAAAAAAATAAATAAATACAATAATATTTTATATATTTCTTTTAATAGCATTTACAATTATACGACTTTGCCAACAACAGATAAAAAATTTTATTACAGTAATGTGTTTATAACACAAACATTTACACTAATGTTATTACAAAAAATGTTTCTAAATCTTTTAATAGAAAAGTCATTATCAAATGTACAATTGATTTATAACAATTGTTGAAACATATGATTGTCATCTTTTTAAAGCAGAATTAGTAGTTTTCTATTATGAATTAATAAAATTCTTCACTCACTTTTCTCCACTTTATGTAGTAGAAAACTTATAATTCATAGTAAAAAACTACTAATCTTTTAATATAAAACAACTAATTTTTAGTGGAATCGTTCATTTTCCTGTAATTTATACGTTAAACTACATATGCCTATCTTGGCGAGCGAGCGATAAACAAGAGAGACATCACTCTATCACTTGTGTAATAGTTATGTTCTTTCCTCATGAACAGTGAGAACACAACGGGAACACAGCTCTTTGTTGTGTTTCGGTTGTGTTTCGTTCGCTCGACAGGGATATCAAATTGCAGAATTTTAAATTAAATACAATAAATAAATTAAAAGAATTTTTGCTTGAGAAATGACTGTTTCCCCATACTGCTATGGCTTTTTTTAGTAACGTTCAAAAACACAGAGACAACAAAAATAGGTATAATGTGATAGCTCGTACATTATGCTTAAAAGTTAGTCGACATTTTATTTATAAAAGTGAAAAAGGGATTACTGGAAAATTTCAAAACAAAATAAATTGTTATGATAAATAAATTGCTTTGAGAATATAATCCTCTAGGCAAACAGTTTCATTTCTATATTATTGTTACTCGGAACAAAGCAAACAATACTGAAAAGAATACGGTATGCTCATTAGACATATAGTTATAGTTGACAGTTGTTCTAGACATCAGAATACTATAGTACTGAATATTAAATACTGCATCGTTGTGTCACCCATTCGTTACATAACCTAATAATGTAACTCGTAGTATTGCTCGTCATATATATAAATAAAATACAAATACGATATTGCAGTATCTATATTAGTAATATCTTATACTTCATATAACCATAAGTCTGCAAGTACCGACAAATTGTTTCTTTCAGTGAAGACACTAAAGATCACAACTGAACCTCAAGTTTAACATTAGCCTTCATTTCTTCATTATCAAAAACGTTTTTTGCAAGTGTTATACATCTCTAAGCTACATTGAATAAAAAATTTGTTATATTTAGTGAATTCATTTTCTTAGTGTAAGAGCAGACAAGAATTTCGCGCGCGTAGCGCGCTTCTGAAGTTCTAGTTAGAAAAAAAAGATACCATAAGTTAGAGCTGCCGACAACTGCCGAAAAATTATTTATTGAAAAATGTTCATTAAGACGTTCACTTTCTATAAACCTAAAAGATTTTTGCCACTTTTGGAAATATTTGTCTTCAAATCGGGTGGTACGCGACGTTGTAGTGCGCCAAAAGTCAGGCCAACACGTGGCGCACAGTGGTCTGAAATTCCGATTCTAAACTATTTACTCAAAAACGCGTTGATGAAATTTCAAACCACATTGTTTCTAGCAGTTTTTGTGGTCGCTGATTACGAATCTAATGTCAGATTTTAAAAATTCAAAATGGCGAATCCAATACGGCGGACGAAAATGCAAATTTTTTGCTGAAAATTATTAAATTTAGTACATAGGGGTTTCGGAGTCGCTGATTCCGAATCTGTACACAATTTTCCAAAATTCAAAATGGCGGATTCAATATGGCGGACGAAAATTCAAAATTTCTGCCAAAATTTATGAAACATGGTATAAAGGGGTTTTTTGGGTCGCAGATTACGAATCTATACATAAATTTTCAAAACTAAAAATGGCAGATCCAATATGTCGGACATTAATTTTAAAAAATTTGTGTATTTGAATAAAAATTACGATTTAAGTCTTTTTAGGGTCGCTGAAAGCCCTAAATCATAATTGTTATAAAAATACACTAATTTTTTTAAATTAATGTCCACCATTTTTAATTTTAAAAATTATGTTTAGATTCGTAATCTGCAACCCAAAAAACCCCTATATACCATGTTTCATAAATTTCGACAGAAATTTTGAATTTTCGTCGGCCATTTTTAATTTTGAAAAATTATGTATAGATTCGTAATCTGCGACCCAAAAACCCCTTTATATCAAGTTTTATAAATTTTGGCAGAAATTTTGAATTTTCGTCCGCCATATTGAATCCGCCATTTTGAATTTTGGAAAATTGTGAACGGATTCGGAATCAGCGACTTCGAAAACTTTCATAAATTTCGGTAAGAATTTTGCATTTTTGTCCGCCATATTAGATCCGCCATTTTGAATTTTTGAAATCTGACTTTAGATGCGTAATCAGCGACCACGAAAACTTCTAGAAACAAAGTGGTTTGAAATTTCATTAAAGAGTTTTTGAGTAAATAGTTTTGTCCGGCTAGAATCGGGTTTTAGACCACTGTGCGCCAGTTTAATCTTTGGCACTGTTTACTTCTATTCTAAATTAGGGTTTCTATTAAAAAATAAAACTTTTTTTGTCTTAAAGTTCTACGCCTTTAAGGAATCCTCAAATCCTCAAACTAAAGGATTGTTACGCCCAAATGTCATTAAAAAACATTAACATTTCTGTTTAAACTTATTGATATTAGTTGACTCTTGCCTCGATACAATTCCATGATTGATTAAGACTAGTCTTACTTTACATGTACTTACTTACACGCTTTTTTTCTCAAAGTATTATTATGTATTTTTTTTATTTCTAATATAATAGACACTTAATTTGCGTGCAGTATAATAAATTACAGAAGCACACAAAAAAATAGTATGGCCGAGACACTATACTAGTGTATAACTATGTAATTTTTCGCGCAAAATCCGAATCTGAAGTAAGAATTGACAGATTGGATTGATTTGTTGAGACAAGCTACTTAAATAAGTGCTCATAAAGACAAATTTGTGCAAAAATAGAAACAAAATTTTGGCCAGAGACATTACTAGTGAACAAATTGACAAGTGTTAACAACTTAAGCCAATCTGACAATTCTCACTTTACATTAAGATTCAGAGGAAAAAAATACATAGGAATAAAATAGTGCAATGTCTCGGCAAAAACTTTTTTGTACATTGGCAAGAAATCGAGCTTTTAAGCAGTTTTTGAGTTTATCACAAAAATTTAAGCCAATCTGACACTTCTAACTTCAGATTAGGATTCAGCGCGAAAAATTACATAGGAATAGGTACACTATAGTGTAGTGTTTCAGGCATCACGCACTTTTTTTGTGTGCCTGTGTTACTATTCATTTCCTGACAAAATTGTTATTCTCCCACATTCATTAAATAAAATTCCTTCTTATTAAATTACTAATAATAACATAACGATATTTATACAAAAATCTTTTAATATTTAAAGAACTTCAATAATTTCAAAGATTGAAAAATCAAAATTTTATTCATCTTTTTGCAAGCAGAGAGGCGAATTTCATATTATCTTTCCAAGCAAGACGCATGTATCACTTAAGGAGGTTCTATCGTAAAGAGAATTAACATTACCATTTTCATAAAATTTGGTTCACTGATAGACAAAGGTTTCATAATGATGTAGTTAAAATTTTGAGACTTCAAGGTACTTGTGAAAAAAGTTATAAGCGTTGTTGTTTTTTAATATTTTTGAACATTTAACATTGAGTCTTATGGGAAATGAGTAGTTTTTCATATATATTTATTTCCTACAAAGTATTTAGCATTACCATTTTGATGAAACTTTTTTTAATACAGTACAGATGTATAAGGATTAAATATCTAATAAAAAAAGTGTCATTATGTACCTGTGAGAGTTGCAATAAATTAATTTGTACAAATATTTCACTTTTTACACGATACAGTTTAGACGTTCTGACTTTTTAAAATGTTAATTTTGATCACACATGAAAAATAGTCATACTTAAAAAATAAATAATGTTAATATAGTTATTAAATACAATTGTTTAATTATATATTCGTAAAATTAAATTTAAACCTAACCTCAAAATTATGGTCTTTGTTTTGACTAGTACCGTCATACCATAGAACCTCCTTAACAAACAAAAAAAAGACATTTTCGTAAAACCCATTTTTTTTTTAATCAGGAGGTCTCAAAACGTCGAGAAATGTGGGAATTAGCAAAAGTTCAAAATCGCACAAATTGAAGACCTTCTCATTTAGGATGAGAATGTAAAAATATTTTTCAAAATTTCCAAAAATTCCTGGAAAAGTAAATATTTTTAATGCAGTTTTATTAGGGGTGATGCATTAAAGTAAATAGGAAGAAAAAACCGGAAGTCTATTCATTTTTGCTTCCTCATAGAGGAAGCTTTGTGATCGTTAAAATTTTCGATTTTCCAAAAATAGTCTAAATCGACTTATTTTCATTCAAAAAGCGTAAATTTTCATTCCTAAGCAAATGTCCAGATGTATGTGTGTGTGTGTGTGTGTGTGTGTGAATAGCGTTTTTTGTGTACAAGATATCTCGAGAACGCTTTAACGGATTACAATAAAATTTGGATGACTTCCCAGTGGGCACACATATGTCCAAAAGACGTCTTAAGGACGTCGTTTGGTTTTTTTTTACCACTGGGTTATTAAGCTTATGAATATCTAAATTTGGACACAGGAATTTTTGAAAATACCCAACCAAATTTTTTTGAGCACCTTTTTTCATCGAAAAAAATCGTTTTTTGCCAAAAAAATTTTTCATGCTAAAAATACAACTTAAAGAATACAAAAATCATATTTCTTATTTCAAAACGAATCGATTGACCTATATAACTTTTATAATTGATTAAAAATTCGTAACATAATTCATATTTTTACATTTTTTTGCATTAAAAATATTTTATTTAACAACTTTCCCAATTAACTTATATTTTATTAATTTCTTGCTTCCTCAATGAGGAAGCAAATTATTTTGCTTACTTGGAAGCGAAATGTCCATGAAACGGACATAATTCTCACCTAGTTTTGAAAAATAATAGAGTTTCTGTATAGGATTTACCCACTTACACTTCACTTTTTAGCACGTGTAAACTTAAAAAATTCATATCTTTGTGGGGTTGCATTATATCGGAAACTTTTATAAACAAAATTTGTTCGATTTTACTTGTGTTTTAAGAAAAAAATTAGAGAACATTTTTTTTTGAAAATTAAATTTTTTTTGAATTTTGAAAATATTCTATTTTTGATCATTTTAGACGAAAATTGCTGGCTAACGAACTCGACTTGTATTTTTGTACCTAAAAAAAGTGTACCAAAGTTGAAGTTGATCCGACAATTTTTACTCAAGTTATCCGTTCCCGAAATTTTAGTCTACAGGCAGACAGACAGTGAGACAGACATACAGACAGACATTTTCGTAAAACCTATTTTTTCGGAATCAGGAGGTGTCAAAACGTCGAGAAATGTGGGAACTAGCAAAAGTCCAAAATCGCACAAATTGAAGACCTTCTCATTTAGGATGAGAATGTAAAAATTAAATAAAAAATAAAAATATCTAATTTTAAAGATATAAAGAGGATTAGACAAATCTCAAGTACCTAGATATATTTATATTGTTTATTTTAACTATTAATTAAAATTTTGAATTTCACTCTAAAAATCGACAAAAAATGGGCATAATGATATCGGGCACGCATTGTATTGCGTAACATATGATATTGGGTAAATGTGTCAGTTGCTGCGGGCTCTCAGACGAGACTCCTTTTTATTAAAAAATACAGCTTTTTGATTGATAACAATGAACTTACGACTATTTAAATTAGTAGTTTGTGTTCTTTAGATATTTGTGACTGCCCATGAGAAAACGTGCCTTAACTCCCAAACGTCAACTTTATAGGGTGAGCGTTTTTAGTTGCAGCAATGCATTGAAACCAATGCAATAGGCCTACGCTCTTTGCTTAATATCACATAAACTTCTTTAAAAAAGCAATTTTTTATTTTTGAAAATGAAAGAGAAAGTGAAAATTTGAAAGTTGACATTAAAAAATCAAAAATTTTTTTTTGGAGCTAAGGCACGTTTTCTCATGGACAGTCACATTTATTCAAACATCAAAACCCCATAAAAATTGATTATTTGAACAAAATTAAGAAATTAAAAATAATATCAAATGCATCTATTGGTGCGGGTAGTTTATGTTTTAATGTTTTTTAAACAAAAAAAGGAGGGCCTCAAAAAATTGTTGTTCCCTGGGCCTCAATTTCCCTTAATCCGGTGATGGATTCATTACTATTTTTCAGTACAGACCAAGTCAGTACTAAGCCCAAGTTAACAGTGTTACCAGCCGGTAATGGCCCCGTACACGCCCTGTGTAAAGTCCTCTGTTATTAAATCCGACATACCACGAAAATTTCTGCCTGGGAATTCAGCTAAAATACTTACAGGTAAATATGAAATTTAAAAATTTAACCGGCTGACTTTTTTCATAAAGAGCATATACATTTTTTAATAAAGAAGAATTTAATGTTAAATGCTCAAAATTTTAGTTCATATTTTGTAGAAATTAATTTAGATATAATTTAATAATGAGTTATATGTACCTATTGACTATGAAGTGTTAAAAGAAAAAACGTACATTAAAATAAAGAATGAGGATTAAAAAGAAAAGAGAAATGAACGAAGCAATAAGAAAAGAGCAAAAGAACGAAACCGATAAACGAAGTTATTGTCTAAAGGGGAAATGGAAAAAGTGAGCAAAATTTGGCTATTATTATTATTAGTGTCTCACTTCGATATGAGAAATTCGTTTCTTTGATCGGTATATGAATAATCAACACTGTAAAAAATTTTTGTGGTAAATTTTCCATACATGTACTGGACGTAAATTAACCCTTACATTACTGTAATTTTTCCATACAGTTGTATGGAAAAAAACCATACATTGTATGGTTATATTAGTATATTTTATTGTTATTTTTCCATACGATTGTATGGAAAAAAACCATACGTTGTATAGTTATATCAACATACTTTGTTGCAATTTTTCCATACGATTGTATGGAAAAAAAAACCCATACGTTGTATGGTCAAGTCTGTTTCCACAGAAGCAGAATCTATAATTATTTAAATTGATATTTTTAGATTGTTATTTTTATAATTTAATCTTAAGTGTACATTTAAACACTTAATTATTATAGACCTAAGACTAATTAACAATTTTAATACATATAAACACTTAACCTATGAATTAAAATATCGCACGCTCAAGGGGGGATCGAACCCACGGCCCTATAGACGAATTCGCTCGCGGTGAACGCACGCTATTAGTACCACTCGGCTATGCCGGGTAGTTGAGTGTCGATAGAAATAACTTTGGGAGGTTCAGGCCTGGATTACATGCTATTTAAATTATAATAATTCTGGAACGTATTAATTATCTAA
Organism: Ganaspis brasiliensis; assembly: GCA_037103525.1. Lineage (NCBI taxonomy): Eukaryota > Metazoa > Arthropoda > Insecta > Hymenoptera > Figitidae > Ganaspis > Ganaspis brasiliensis. Next base: position 611,128 of record JAZKLR010000700.1, read on the forward strand.
AATAAATTAATAGAATTTATTTATCTTTTGTATATACTGATACACAGTTTATACAATCCAATCTCCTAACTTCTAAATATTTTATAAATAAATATTCTAATATAATAATTGCAATATATGTAAACAAAATTAACAAATAATTATTATTTATTAATTTTAATTTTAATTTAATATTATTATTTAAAAATAAAATATTATTTAAATAATTAATTTCAATAATACTTAATACAAAAGTAAATTATAAAAATTATTTACATATAATATATTGAGGGGGATTTTTATTTAAATAAATAGAATTTATTTAATTTATATGATTAAAGTTTTTTAGAAATAAATGATTTTACAAAATTACGCTATCTAGCACGTAATAATAGGTATATTTTCTTCCAATTATTTCATTAACTTTTTATTTTATTAACTATTGTAAAAATTATGCACTTATAATTACATATAATTTATCATTATTACTGTTTTAAAAAAATTGGAATTTTTTCAAACACGTATGAAAATATTTTGTAATGTATTGTAATTCTTCCATCCCCATGTATGGAATTTTGTCGTAAGGTAATTTTTCCATACTCAAATTGGGTATTTTACTATAAGAATGAATATTTTCCATAATGTCATGAAATTTTTCCATACTGATGTACTGAAAAACATATTTCCATACCAAGTATAGAAAAAATTCGTTACTTTTGTATGGAAAATTTTCCATTATTTTTTACAGTGAAGTAAAAAGAAAGCTAAACAGGAAAGTTATCTGTAATTAAATTAATATGTTAACAAATATGAATAAACACAACAATTCTTGTTATACCATTTCCGATAATATAAAAAGAATTTTTATGATGTTTTCATAACCTTCTTTTTCTTACAATTAGTGACGATCCAGAAAATATTGAAATTGATGTTTCGAATGGAACATCTGCCAAAAGAAGAAAAAGAAATCTTGAAAAATGATTTTGAATACTTACGTCGAACATAAAGTTAAATTTGCGAATTCTCTTCTTTTGAAACAATTAATACTAATTCATTTCATTAACAGAACTTAAACATATTAAAACGATCAGATCGGTTTCTCGATCGGATTGTTCGGTTTAATGATCAGATCGCTTAAAAGGATATAAAGCAAAAGTCTTAGCTCGGTTGTCAAAACGATCAATAAACAAAATTCTATCGTTTCTCGGATCGAATCGATCCAATGAAACACTAAAGTCACTCTCTAAATCTGAAATGGTTAAAAACTACCATTTTAACAGTGAAAACTCGTTTACCATTTTAAATAGTAATTTTTACTAATACTTTAGTAAAAAAACTTTTAATTCAATTAGTCAAAGTACTTTTAGGTTATGTTAAACTACTAAAATAATTACTAGATTTCTATTTACTAATTACATTAGTTATTTTTTACTAATTACTTTCCCTACAGGAAATGACAATCAGCTAGAGCTTGGCCAAAGCTTGGCCAATATAAGACCAATATTAACCGAATATTAGCCCAAGCTTGGGCCGATCTTAAGCATCGGCAAATTTCCCATAGGGTTACTAGTTATTTAATTAGTCATAGTAATTTTAGGTTATGTTAAACTACTAAAATAATTAGTAGATTTCTATTTACTAATTACATTAGTTATTTTTTACTATTTGATTAGTTAAATTTAACTGCTGAATTAGTAGGTTTTTTACTATTAATTAGTTATTTTTTACTAATTGAAAAAGAGAAAACTCGTTCACGATTTAAACCCCTAAATGGTAATTTTTAACTAATTCAGATTTAGAGAGCAGCAAAGGCTCTTAAAAACATTGCGTCTTAAAAGAAGTCATCAGCTGTGCTACTTTAACATAAGACTCTGGTTTTACAGTGTCTGTTTGTTTTGGTTCCTTTTTTATTTTATAATAATAATAGTCAAAATTTGCTTATTTATCCCATTTCCTTTTGGATAATAACTTCGTTTGTCGGTTTCATTCTTTTGCTCTTTTCTTATTGTTACGTTCCTTTTGTTTTTCTTTTTAATCTTCATTCTTCATTTCAAAAGTCAGGCTGGGGTGAATGGGGTCTCTCGAAAGATGGGTTATTCGGTTAATCATCTTAGCAGGCTTAATGCTTAATTATGATAAGAATATGACTACATTTAATAATTACCAATAATAAAGGTACTAACGTTTTTATTTTTTATAAAAAAAAAAAAGTAAGGTCTAATGAATTCTTTTTAATTTTAGAGGCCCCAGAACACCAAAAAATGTTGATCTTGATCCACCACTGCATAATTATAATAAGAATATAGGTAGTTTTCATACTCTCTAAATCTGAATTAGTCAAAAATGACTAATTCTCAGTCATTAATGACTAATTCAAATAGGGCAGATTCGTTGACTGTGAATTAGTCAGCAGTAACTAATTCAATCACTAACAAATGTGTAATTAAATGAATTTGTAGCTTTAGGTACTAAATGAATTTGTAGACTGTAACTATTAATCGTTTAAGACATCGTCGTGGAATTGCATTAAACTAATGTTGATAAACTATTCCCAAACTGTAATTAAATAAAAAAAGTAAAAAATAAATTTGAAGGCCTACAAACAGTACTAGTATTACACTCCTTAACTACTTATAACTAATAACCGCCTATACCTAACAGAAAAATCCCCTTTCGCTGGGGATTGAACGCACGACCCTAAATCTAACAGTCCGCAGCCTTAACCAACTACCTACGCAACGCACGCTGTAGAGTTTTATAAGATATTTGAAGACATTCTTACTACAAACCACATATAAAGTAACACTGTCAATTATAGATAATTAGTTTACAATGTGTTTTACTAATAAATTGCAATTAGTAAAGTAATCCAGTCTTTCATTTTTTAATGTTAAAATCGCTAATTTATTAATTAATGCAAATGTAAGGTTAACAACAAAAGATACAAATTAGATAAGCTGATATGTTTATACTAAATTATGTGTACATACAAATCAATATGCTGTTATTTACCAAGTTTTTATAAAATATAGCTAAAAATAATAAGCTGTACAACCAGATGCAATTATGTAAAGTAACAAATTTCAATTTCGTAATAAAAAAATATAATATTTTAAATTAAATTCCGATAAGTTTTAAAGAAAGTTAATTTAAAAACTCTATCTTGAATTTATTATTGAGTTTTAATCTCAGAAAAAGATTCTTTCATTACTAGATTTTGCGTCACAGTTAAAAAAATGTTAAAATAAATTTTAATTTATAACTGAATAATTAAATTTAATTCATTTATTCTACATGTAAAAGATTGTTTTATCTTAAATAATAATGAAATACTTTATTATCACATAAAGAAAAGTATTGTGTTCAAGATTACTTGAAAAAAGTAATCTCTATTATGTATTATAACGTAAGGTTATGTTTTATTATTTTGACTTATTCAATTTGTAATACATGAAGACAAAATAAATTAGTAGAATATCACTACTAATTCATTTAGCAAAGGAATATGACTATTGTTTTTCGTAGAAAGAGATGAAATAACTAATTCAGCAGTCAAAACTGACGCTACTAATTCCATTAGCCAAATTTTGACTAATTCAAATTTAGAGAGTATTTACAAAATAAAGGTCACTGGACTTTTTTATTTTTCGTAAAAAATACAAGTCGACGATTTGCCCCACAGGGTGAGCCGATTTACTTGCCAAAATTGCAGTTTGAGAATTTGGTATATCTGCATTCAAAGTTATCTAGAACTAAAACTATAAAAGATAAATAAAAAAATCCTTGCAAATTTAAAAAGTGCAAATGATAGGCTACTAAATGATATATCTTTGTTTGGATTTAAAAAATAATTTTCTAGCTTTTTTCCTGTCTGACCAAAAGTGAGTCTAATAGCCCCGGTCTCCCCTATATTATTCATTATTAAATTATATCTAAATTAATTTCTGCAAATATGAATTAAAAATTTAAGTATTTAACATAAAATTCTTCTTTATTGAAAAATATATCTGCTTTTTAAGAAAAACAGTCAGTCCAATCAATTTTTAAATTTCATTTTTACCTGTAAGTATCTTACAATTATGTAGCTGAAATAATATAAATTAATAGTTTCTTTAAACTCAACAAACAATTTAATGCGCGTGAAGTTAATTCAATTAAGTAAAATAGAAGTGAAAGTAAAATTGAAGTGAAGTACCTAAAGTAAGGTGAAGTGAAGTGTGTAAAAAATTCTGGTAAAATTTACCTGCATCAAAAATCACTCTGAACATGCATGCAAAAACAAAAGGTGAAAAATTACCAGCACCCAATTTCACTCCTTTATATTTTCTGTGTATGAACATTTAAAAGTTATATTAAGCAAAGAATCATACATGAGAAAAATGTGCTATTGAATCAATAACAATTCTTCCAAAAACATGAAAATAATTTATTCAAAAGCGAAAAGCATATTCTTTCGATTAAATAATTTAAATTACCTACGTATATATTACTCATATTTAATATAATTACAGGTGTAATTATTATTTAATGTATATTAGACTAGATCAATTTGTTTTTTCATCAAAATGGAAACAAACATGTTTTTTAACATCCACAAATTTCATTGACATATATATATATGTATATGTATATATTTTTCTGACGATTTTTTAACAGTATACTTGATTTACTAATTATACTTCCAATTTGTTATTTATAAAACACTTCTCATTTTCTTCTTTTGAGCATGATGTCAGTCTTGAGTCACTGGTCTAATAATCCAGTTAACCTTTTTAAAAGCATTGAACTTTATATTAATAGAACTGTTCTTTTTATTTCCAGAGAGAGAATAAAAAGGGTCAGGTTGAGCTTTCTTTATGTCAAGAGAAAAGTGATAAAAAAGACGTAAGTGGAGGATCTTTAGTTTTAACCTTGCTACGTTTAAGGTGTTCAATGCAAACAATGCACGAACATGAAATGCTGAAAGGTCAAATGTACATTAAAATGTCACTTATCGAAGGAGGTAAAGTGACACAGTTTTGGAAAAGTGATCGTTTTACGTCCTGCATTTCTATGAAGTTTGCACCTGAAATGGCTAAAGTAATTGCAGAAAATCCTTATGAAGGGGCGCTTAAAGATGTTAGTTTTGTTGTTAAATTTATATCAAAAAACAAGCTCGGTAAGTTAAATTTTTTCTATAAGGATTGCGAGACAATTTATAATATAATTTCCTGTTAACAGTAATAGAATTAGAGTTCTTCCTTTAATTACACTTATCCGCTTTTGCTCCATCTGTTCTGTAAGGAACTCTCTAATTCTGAATTAGTTAAAAATAACTAATTTGAAAGCAAACCAAGTCAGTCACTAATTAAAACAGTTATGTTTCTACTAATCATTTAGTAAAAAATAACTAATTATAAGTCATATTTATTTTTAGGTTATGTCAAAATAACACATATTTTAGTAAAATTCTGTTTACTAATTCAGATAGTCAAATTCCACCTATTTTTAGGTATCCATACCGTTCAAACGGAACTCTAAATCACTATGTATGTACTTTTTCGACCTCCTCTCTAACTTTCCAACTATTTGGGATAGAGACTTAAAATTTTGTACACACATGTACCCTACCGATAGAAAATCACTGGAAAATTATTGGAAGCTCACTAGCCCAGTGAGCTGCTAGCGCACTAGGGTTGATTGCTATACTCAGGCCAGGTCAAAATTTATTGCCCGTTTTGAAGTAGTCCTTTTAAATTTAGTTTCAAAAGAAATTAAAATTATATTGTCACAAACCATCTGTGGCTCTTTATTGAACATATATTTTTATGTAGATTTCTTAAAAAAATATTTTTCTGAAAATTCAATATACATTACGCGAGTATATATACCTACATTAAAAATTGTGTCCAAAATATAACAATATAATTATTTACAGAGAACAATATTAATTAAAAAACTAATTATGATTTAAAATTATTAATTAATTTTATTGTTTATGAATTATAAGATTAGTTTTTGCAATTGTTATTTTCTATAAAAAATATAAATGTCTATAACATATATTGCTTCCTCATAGAGGAAGTTTTAATAATTAATTATTCTTTAAGTATTTTATAGATTATAATTTTAATTTAGTAGTATACATTTTTAAAATGGATTTTAGAAATTCAGAATAGTGAAATATTGAAGATTTCAATTTTTGTATTGCAGACCTCAAAAAGTAAAACTATATAAGTTCCAGATAATAATAAACCGCAAAAGGGCACAAGAAGTTATTTTTACCTCTTAAGGGTTTCCAGTGGAATTCCCTATTGCCATAAATCAGACTTAAATGACCCAATAAGTTTTGAGTGAGTAAATGTTTCAAATACTATCTGAAAACGCATTGAAATAGCCTAAAAAACTCAGTGATTTTCGCCAGTGAGTTTTCCAGTGAGTTTGTATCGGTAGGGTAATTACACATGCGACTTACAAAAATGATACGGAAAACGAGATTGAAACTTATTATCATATCTTTTTCCAAGAAAATTTGAAAATATTCATTTAAATGACGCGTCCCCCTTAGCGGCCAAAGTATCTGACTTAGATAGACATAACTTGGTACACTTTTGTAATGACACGTGCAGATTACACACAAAATATATAACTTGATTGGAGACGGTTGTCCTAGCGTTATGATGAAAAAACATTTTTTAAAAAAAGCGTGCCCCCCCCTCAATTAGCATTCTTATCTTTTAACTCAGGGTGCTGAAATTTCGTACACATGTACACAGTAAAAAGAGGGTTATGGAACAAACCATATGGTTTTGGCCGATTGAACAAGCCTTCTGCGCAATTGACCAAACGAAATTTGAACAATTGAGATGTTTGCTTAATCATCGAATGAACCCAATCATCCAAAAGGTATTTTGAGCTTAAAACTAAAGAAAAGAAACTTAACTGTTGAAGAATCATTAAAAAACGTTAAATTATGGACATCTTCCCTAATTCTGACTACGTTACTAGAACTTCCAAAAGCGTGCTACGCGCTCTAAATTTTAACCAAGATTCCAAAGGCAATATTTTTCAAAGCAGAATATGTTCACATAATTTATTTAATATTTTCTCTTAAATTGTCTCCTTTTTTTTTTTTTTTTTTGACGATCATAATTATTTTATTTTTCATTGATTTATTATCTTTATTTTATTTAATATTTGTTTTCTATTTATAAATTTTTAAATAAGCATTTTTATACTTACAAAAATATTATACACTACCTTCAGAAATTGTTGGTCCGATCGAGAAAAGTGGTTTCAAAAATACAGCTCAATTCAAATCAGGATATCTTGGTCAGAAAGTTAGATAGGGACTTGGGATTAAAATATTTGGAAATCTTATAAAATTCTGCGTCAGATAGTCTACTGATACTTTATTTTTGACTTATCAAAGTGATTATATTATTTTATAAGATTGGATAAAAAATACCAAAGTTTTCGAATAACGTTTGATAAGTTTAGCTTGTTGCCAGATCTACAAAAAGTATACAAAAAGTATCCGGAAAACTTTCTCTGATGTTTTGAGTCATATTTCGAGAACCACTTGATATTTCTAAAGTTTTTTTAGCTCAAATTAAAGCTTACAATTCAGCAAATAAAAAATGGAGGACTTCAAATTTTTGTGTACATTTTGTAGATCAGGTAACAAGCTAAACTTATCTAACATTATTAGAAAAATTTGGTATATTTTATCCAAACTTAAAAAATAATATATTCACATTAGTAAATCAAAAATAAAGTATCAATAGACCATCTGACGCAGAATTTTATAAGATTTCCAAATATTTTAATCCCAAGTCCCTATCTAACTTTCTGACCAAGATATCCTGGAGTGCTATTCTGTAACTTCACTTCACTTTTACTTTACTTTCACTTCACCTTCACTTTACTTCACTTCACTTTCACTTCACTTTAACTTCACTTTCACTTCTCTTCACATTCACTTCACTTTCACTTTACTTCACTTCACTATATATTATTTATTTGTATATATTATTATATGTCTAGGACGTTTCACGTCAACAAGGACAGGCCTGAGTCCAAAAATGGTCTTGACCAATTTTAAAGTTATATAGCTCAAAAAATTTGTAAGATTGTCTACTTTTGAATGCGTATGGCGTTTTTAAAAATTAAAAATGGCGATGCCAATATGTCGAAAAAATGATGTATTATTCAAAAATTTTAAAATAACTTCATGTATTAAAAGCTAAAAAAGGCCAACTTGCCCTCAAACTCTTCAATTAACAGTTTTTGCGATCGCTGAATGCAAATCTAATGTTGGTTTTTCAAAATTCATAATGGCAGATCCAAAATGGCTGACAAAAATGTAAAAATGTATCGAATTTGCTTGAAATTAATTACTTGGAGGTTTTTGGGATCGCTGACCATGAATTTGATCTTCCTTTTTGAAAATTAAAAATGACCGATCCAAAATGGCGGACACAAAAAATAAAACTCGATTAAATTTGCTTAAAAGACATTCTTAGAGGGTTTTTCGGGTTGCTGATTATGATTTTGAGTTTTTTTTCTGAAAATTCAAAATAGCGGATCCAAAATGTCAGACGCCAGTCAGCTTGCCAGTCAGTCTGCAAATTATACCTTTAGTTCCATTAGAGTAAATTAAAATGATGAGCAATGAAAATATCGATGTGGGGCGGTTTTTAGGAGTGTGTGATGTTAGGTTATCAGATGATATCGTTTCTAGGTGACTCTTAAGTAATTTCCATCTCCTAGTCTGTCCGAAAAAAAACTTTAGTTTTTTTAAAACACTGAGATTATTTAAAACACTGAGATTATTAATTAAATTTCATTAACAATTCACGAAAATTCAGAAGAAATCCCGGAACTGTAATGTAGAAACTGAAATATGGTTTAACACTTTATATTTCAGTATATAACGTATAAGTTAACATTTGTAACTGCGTCAGTGGCCTCGTGGATGCAGTGGGTGGCTTCAGAGTAAGGGGTCGCGAGTTCGACTCCTCAAACTTCGGATTTTTCTTTTTCAGGTTTTTAAATGTTTCATTTAAATCATCAATGTAGAATTACATGGTATGTTTGAAATCGGACAGACAGGAATCAAAATATAAATTTTATTTTCTATCTAATCTATAAGAATTTTTCAGGAACTAGTTCATCATTTACCTAAAACATGTAGGTACGAATTAGTACTGAATTGCCTTCTTTGCGTTACCAGCACTGAACTATAATACTACTGGAACAGGCACAGTGCTACAAAAATGGCATAGAGAGATGGTATACAGAAAAAAGCTAACTAATTTCTTATACGGGATAATTTGCTCTCTCGTTCAATAAGTGTATTTGGACTTAAAATAAGTGGAATTTCACTAAAATAAGTGCTAATTTCACTTATTATAAGTGCATATACATTTATTGAACGAGATAACGACTTACAACGCAGAATACGTGAAACTTCACTTTTTCAGATTTAGAGAGCATGCACAAAAATAGATTATAGTTATTTTATTTCTTACCGACGAAACTCATTCTCTCTAAATTTGAAAAAGGGAATATTTTCTTATTTGTATGTCAAAAGTATTTCACTTTTTCAATAAGTGGATATACATGTTTAAATAAGTGACTTTTCACTTTAAATAAGTGAAACTCTAACTTATTGTAAGTACCTATACACTTATTGAAAAAGTGAAAGATTTCTGACTTGTTCAGATATATATTATAATTAGATTATAATCTATTTTTTGCATTTCTTCATAATTTAACGGTGTTTAATGTTTCCTCAACGGTTAACTCGCTTTTCTGTATTTTTAAGCTCGAAATACCTTTTGGATGATTGGTTTAATGCATTGGATGAATGAGCAATAGGGTGGTCCAAAAATGAGAGGAAAAGAAATTTTTCTTTTTTTCTAATGCTCTCATCCTCTAGGATTGTTTTATATCGAAAAAAGAGATACCCCTGTTTTTTATATATATAAATATTTAAAGGGGGCTTAAAGCGCTCAAAGTTTCTCATCCCAGGCGCAAAGGAACGATGAGTTGAGGCTTTATAAAGCTTGACTGAGAAGTGATCAATATTGGATAAGAATTGGCGAGACAGAGGATACAAGCCTTGTCCAAGCTAGAACGTAACAGCGATTCAAGCCTAACGCTCCAAGCTTGGTTAAGGATTGGAGTCCAAGACTGAATCAATGTTGCAGAAGTCTATGTGTAGCTTCGTCAAACCTGTTTCCAGTGTCCTTATACTTAAACTCTACTCTAAACACATAATCAACTTAACCTAATCGTCTCTCTTCTAATATTTTACTTAAGTAACTGCCAGGTGCCTGGGCTTCCGTTTCCTGTTCTTTTTTCTCTTTCAGGGTTCATCCACCTCATCGCTTACCCTTTTATAAAACTCTATTTTTACTCTTTCATTTATCAGTCATACCACACATCCATGAAGTGGCCTTCAGCATGCTTTGGAATATCTCTACCCCACTAACGTTAAGCATCGCACCTTCCAAAGGTTTCAGACCGCCCACCGCCTTGGTAAGCTAGTTCTTAGCCGCTTGGTCAGGGGCCATACTTAATTTACGTAACGCTCTAGGGGGGAGGGGGGTTCTGAAAAGTTGTTACATCTGTGTAAACTGTCAAATGTTTACATTATAAAAACTGTTACAGGGTAGGGGGGGTCTGAAAGTTTCTGAAAAAAGCGTTACGTAATTTAAGTATGGCCCCTTAGAGGCGACAAAAATGAAGTCTCCTCCCCTGCAGAAAGAAGCCTCGAACCACGGAAATCTTTCTGCCGTCTCTTTTATGAAAAGCGGCAGTATGGCCTTCTTTTAAGAGCCCAAATTGCTCTCCAATGAGGGCCAAGTTTTGATAGCCGACGTCAGAGACCACTATCTTCAGGGGATTTGCACTAATGGCCGCACTAATACCTCGCTGTGTCTCCTGAGAGACAGCAATTTGGCTTTGTTTTAGTCCCTTAGAGATCGTTGGTTCACCCTGGGAAATGAGTATGGTCTCTTTTTCCTCTTGGTAGGCTCAGATCCGCTTGGTTTAACTATGGCTGGGTCGTCGTTCCCCACAGAAATGGAACCGCTCAAATCACCTAGAGAAACAGCTGTCCCTCATTCATTGGCCTCCTTAACCCCCTGCCTACTGAAATAACGGTTAACGACAAAAATCGACAATTCGGACGCCTGGTGGGGACTATAGGAAACTCTTTGAATAGTGCGAGAGTGGGGAGAAGGAACCGTAGGCAAAGGGTTAAGCCTCATTTTCCTACACCGCTTCTTTACAGAGCCGGAGATGTGTTTCCAACGAAGAGGACTTTTAGTCATATCTGTATTGGTAGTTTTTTCACACCTGGCTCAGCAGACCCCAAAGAGCCCGAAGTTCCAAGTGGCAGGTCAGTACCAGCTGCCAAAATAGAGAACTTTGAACCGTCAGCCCCAAATGGGACCTCAGCTTTAGCCGCCATATCCTTTTGGCTTGTCTTAAGATTTAAATTATCTGATTTCAATTTATTTGGATTCGTCATTTGGTTCCAACAAGAAGCTAGAGAAAAGAATTCGACCTCTGCAGAGACCCGCTTTCAGAGGTTGGACTAAATACTACTGAGAGTTTATCCGGTGTCTTAGAGTTCCCGTCCACGACACCTCCAGCCGCTTCATTAAACAAGACCGCGCGTTTGACGCTCAGGCCCCAGCTTTATTCTGAGTTGAAGCCCTTCCGCGCCGCCATTTTCAGATCAGCTTCAGTTTTGGTCACCCTAGTGCCATTCATCCATCGGCACGGCGGTGTCGTTAGTCAGACCAGCCAGATAACCAGCTTACCGGCCGCCAACCCGCAGATCGAGACTACTCCACTCCAATTGAGGTACTCTATTAATAGGTCCCAAGCAGGCGGGAGTGTCCAAGTCCACTCAGAAATTCATGTCGTCCACAGCTAACAAGAATGGTTAGCCCCCACTCTGGAATCTAAATTAACTGGTCCGCACAGGTAGCTGGTGCACCAAGCTTCGGAACTGCGAGTGCCCAAATTAACGGGTTCCAGTCCGTCCCTTGATGTCCCAACTCACCAGACAACGGGAGTCGATGAGATCCGGAGTAAACCGAACAGCTTGTCCAGAGATGGCAATCGAGGGGCAAGCGTCTAGCCAGTCCTAAGCCCCCTCACCACGACAGGGTGACACAGCAAGTGGGAAATTTTGCTTACCTTGTTGCTTACAATTAGTATACTAGTTAGTCCTCTCTGTATAGGAAGTGTGTCATTTCAAGCATTAAAAGTGTCAACAAAATAATCGATTGCTTTTGTTTTGAGAGAATTACTTGCCAAGCAGGTACATATAACATACCCTAATAGCACCAAACGTTTTATTAACGTTGCTGCAACGTTTCCGTGTAACGTTACAAACGTTGCATTGCAACGTTACCAGCCAAGAAAAATAACGTTGCATATGTCATGGGGATAGAAACGTTGCAGGGAAACGTTGCGGAACGTTAATTTGGAACTTTGAATGACCATTTAAAAATTAATAATGTTGATATTGTGCGCAGTAGTTTTCTATCGCAATTAGAGCTGCGCAGTTGATTTTAGTGACCATTGTTCTACAGAAGCAATCATATTATCAACATCGAATAATATTAATAAAAAAAATTTAGCCTTTTCCGCAACCCGCACTGCGATTTTCCGAATGCCTATTCAAAGTTCCAAATTAACGTTCCGCAACGTTTCCCTGCAACGTTTCTAGCCCCATGACATATGCAACGTTATTTTTCTTGGCTGGTAACGTTGCAATGCAACGTTTGCAACGTTACACGGAAACGTTGCAGCAACGTTAATGAAACGTTTGGTGCTATTAGGGTAGTACAGTTCAATACAAGAAGCCAAGGGAGTGTTTTGCTCAATACGTGTGTAACGATGGCTCGAGAACTCCAGGGAAGGCGACTGGAGTACACGAGCAATGAAGAAATCTCTCGCGCGACCTAGTATATCAACCGATATTTCTCTTTATAAATACTTGCAAAATTTGAAATGTTCGACATGCAAGCTAGAGATTAACTAACTTTAGCTCACTTGTACAATGAAAGATGAATACATGTATTAACGTTTCATGGCACTAGATAGCAGCGCAACACAAAGAAACCTATGAACCGTCTGCAAGCCCGCTGGCCTGGTGCGTCTGAGGTACCGCAACATTAGTTCGACTGACGCCCCATTTTGGACGTACCACGTCTCCGATACTCCGATTCAGGCCGCCCGCTTCACTGGGCAAACATTCGTTCCGCTAGGCTTTCACACGCCCAAAAAGTGGTAGTACTGACGTCCCGGGTTTGCAGAAGACCCAAAGGTTTCTCGATGAAAAATATGCTGCTAACCGCTGTCATCATTTTATTTTACGGTGCTATTATTTTGCTATATGCTGTCAACACTTTACTACCTGGTCACAATATTTAGCGTACTGCTGTCAAAATTTTGCGCATCATTTCCCAGTACCGTAGGGATTCTGACATTTTGCATATCTGCAAACGTTTACCAATGGAAAATGTTGTAAGTATGTATAAAGAAAAAAATGTTTCTCCCACATGCATGATAAACACTACATTTTGTAATTGTAGGGAAAGTATCATTTTGCCGACCGATTGACAATAGAGGGCGGAAATAGTTATTTTCGTGTCAAAGCGGAGTACATGAGAAACGGTCGTAAAGTAAGTGATTTATCATGCAAGTGTAAAAGAAGCAACGTGTGTAACACGCGCATAATTAACATTCTGACCTTTTGACGAATGCTACGTTTGTGCGGTAATTTTAAAACAGGTTCAGGAATTGTCAATTTTTCGCCCTTACCACACAATATGTCCCGACCCACACCAAGGGTCTACAGGGTTCTTGCCCACCCTTTAGCAATTGGTAGAGCTTGGACTTGTTCCAATCTCGGACGCGCCTTACCACATAATGTACTGTTTTCACATCATGGGCACAAAAGGTTATTATAACTGAGATGAGAATAGAAAAACCTAGGGGACCTAAAGTAAATTTGTCGAATCGAGGATGTTAGAGGTTATAATCACATATTTTGCATCTTAATACGAAAGTATCTATTTAAAACGTTATTTTATTGAATTTTATAATTTCAGGAAAAAAAACTACAGTTGGTCATTTTGCTATTGGACCAGATGTTGGTGGAACTTACGGTGAACAATGGAAACAAGCAGTTGCAAAACCAGGAAATCAAATTGTTAAATGGCAAGCTTTTGAATAAAACCTTTTTGTACATTGTAAATATTAGATAAGATATTGAAAAGAAATTTTTTCAAATCTGGTTGTTTCATTATATGATATGTTAAAAATTAATTTAAATATTAGTAAAGTGTTCAGATTGTAATACAAAGCTCATAACATCATAAAATACTGTAAGTTAATATCAGGCAATAAGGCAAATCATATCTGTAATAATTAATAATATTTAAAGTTTAACTTTAAAAATCCACGGTGGAAAATTGAGTTTGAAAAAAACAGTACTGACTTCCAAACTTTGTTCCGATTCTTGTCACATAACATTAAACTTAAAGCTGCTCTGAAATCATTTCTTTATAATAATATTGGTTTTTATTTTACCAGATGAAGTTTAACCACGACTTTTTTTAGTGTAAATTACGGGAATCGACATTAAGTTTAGTACCTAATCAGTATTATTTTCTAACATTCGATTTTTTCTGTGTGTCTTAAAAGAACTAAATATTTATGAACGGTCCACGAGGAAATATGTCTTATCTCCAAAAAATAAATTTTCAATTGGTAATGCTAACCGAGAGATTTCCATTTGCTCTTTTATTTCCAAAACTAATAAATTGTTGTTTTAAAGAACTTCATGTGATACTAAACAAGTAGCTTAGGCATCTTACATTGGTTTCAATGCATTGCTGCAACTTTAAACGCTCATACTGTAAAATTGACGGTTGAGAGCTAAGGCATGTTTTCTCGTGGACAGTCACAGGCCCGTGCGCAGTATTTGCTTCTGGGGGGGGGTTTTCAAAAAATAAATTGTGTAAACATTGTTATTTATTAAAAATAATTTTTTAATCAAAAAAGTTGAAAATTTTTAAAGCAAGTTCAGACCTCTCTGGGGGGGGGTTTAAACCCCCAAAACCCCCTCCCTTGCGCACGGGCCTGGACAGTCATACATATAACTAAATGCAAATTATCAAAAAAGCTACGAAGTTGTTTCTATTTATTAATATTAAAATTGTAAACTACATGTACCTACTTTAATTGCTTTTACTAATTTTACACTTAAATTTTATAAGAACTAAAAGAATTTGTTAAGTGTTTCAGAATGCAGAATGTTAAGTTTTACTTTATAGCTTACATTAACAGTATCAAAATGCCGTCCATTATTTGAAAAATAAATTACTAATTAATTGAAATTAAGTAGCAATTACTTTCAGAAATACCTTTGTGTTTAAAAGTGTTTTTTGTTTACGACTTTAAATTTTACTGTTGATTACTTTTTAGTAGCTTTACTACTACCACATGAGTAAAAGCATAAGCAGAACAGAGCAAGATCGTAGATATTGGATTGTGCAGAAGGTAATTAAGGTGTCAAGGAATTCAGAATTTCCTAATACCAGTTGAATTACATCACTGGTATTCATATTGGAATTACATCCACAAGTTCAAGTTGTCGCTTATGATGACTACAGTGGGCAAGTAGTACAAACTATAGTGTATTTTACGTCATCTTGAAGTTGACGCAACGTCGACTGCGACTTTGAAAATGATTTTACGTTTCTTCACACCTGTTTCCATACTACAGGTTTTCCTGTTACTCAGTAGATTACTAAAATTAGTTTAAATTACTCAGGTTAAGTCTGTATACATACTATTCAGTTATTGTGATTTACTACTAATGTTTGCATGTATATTTGCGCGTTCCACACTCCACAAGCACTATATCAGAAACCTGACATAGTTGTAAATTGGAAAGTTTCTGACTATTCCTTTTGGAAAAACCAACATTGGTTTTCACATAAAAACCAATTTTCTATTCCATATTAAAATCTATGTTAAATCTCTTGTGAAAACCACTATAAAATTTCGGACCAGATTTTGTGTGAGAATCTAAATGGAATTCATTATGAATTTCATAAAGAATCTCATGTAAAACACCATATGAAATTCTACATTGAATCCTACTGTTCGAAATTATGTCAATTTTGAATTTAAAAAAAAATTATTTTTTTGAAACTTTACATTTCTCAAAACTTGAAATTGTAACTTATAATTTAAATTTTAACCTGGTAATATTTTTGTTCAATTAGCATTTATTTTTCATATTTTGACCACAAAATTTTGTCAGAGTTTTTGAATCTTTTACTGTTATCGAGATAACCAAAAAAATTTATTTTCAAAATTATATTATATCAACCCATAATGGATTCTGTCGTGGTTTACACATGAGGTTCAGGAAAGATTCCAATACAAAATCCGAAATTGGTTTCTTTGTGAAAACCAATGTTAGTGCTTTTAATAGTATAGAGGGAATTAACAAAATTAAAAAGTATCGTTACTTAACATTCTTGTAATGTTAATATGTCCGAGTAAAGTAACGTTACCGTGAAACAGGCACAAAAACTTTGTTTGTGACATTTAATGGACATTCGTAATTGTTAAAAGAACTTAACAATGCTACACTGAGAAAATAAGTTTCTAGCCAATTTCTAGGTTAAGGGACTCTGAACAAAACACACAAGATACCGGCGATCACAAGCAAACTTCAAGGTTAACAGTAGCAATTAATCTGCTAATAATAAACAAAGAGCTTTGCAGGTGCTATATCAACAACCTCTTTCTGCTAAATTTAATCAAAAATTGGTTATATTTAGTCAACTTATTTTCTCAGTGTAATATTTTGCGCAGTAGTTTTCTATTGCCTCTTACTGTTAAGCACTAGATTTAGGTGACCATTGACTCTTTAGAAATAACAGTATTTTCCACACAGAAATAATTTATTTATTAAAATTTAATAAAAAGTCGATGAAAACGTGGACATAGACATTTTCATAAAGCTTGAAATATGATTGCCTATTCATGAACACAATAGAAAGAATTATCAAGTATAGTCGATTTAACTTAAGCGCTGATGTAGTAAAACTGAGTGTAAATTATTTGGTTAATAAGTAACAAAAGGTGTTTACGAAATATTCAAAATAGATGAAGATTGTAAGACAGTTCCAAACATTGTTCGTTACCACTTAAAATGTATTCAACAGTCAAGTTAAGTGTCATTCATTTCATTCCAGGGATTCTCACGTAGTGTTGAATGGCGTCGTGCGATAGAGTCCGCGTTCGAAACCTGCGGTTGCAAGATTTTTCGTTAATATTAGGATAACATAGAGGTTTCATAAATCTGTTTCTATATTTGTAAATGTAACGAGATGGGAAGGAATGGTATGTGTGTGTGCGATCTAGAAGACGATATTTGTTTCAATTTATTTTTAAAATGTCCATCTCAAATTTTCACCGACTGTGTTCCACGTTTTAATTGACTGTTGTTAAGTTTTGACCGACATTAGGACGTTTTAATCGAGTGCCGTCTAAACCTCCAAACATGTGGTAACTTTAACAAACAAATTTAGAAGTCACAACAAAACTTTTTTGCCTTTAAATATTTTGTTAGTTAGACATGATAAAGAATAAATGCAAAAAAAATAAATACACAGAGTATTGAAATGAAATTCTCATGTGTTACTCTCTTTTTAAATGTAACATTAATTTACAATACTTTTTTTAATGTAAAAGTGATGATATGTTCTTAAATATTACTGGTAGGGCTGTGCACGAGACCGAGACCAGTCTCGGTCTCGGATCGGTATCGTCTCGTTTTCCGAGACGATATCGAGACGATACCGCAAAAAAATTTCCGAGACAATACCGAGACGATACACGGAAAAAAATAATTTTTTATCCCACAGGCACAAAAATGGCGCTTTTAGATGCCTGTAGGCAGGGTCTAAACGCATCCATTTGTTCGGCCGTGTAAAAATGGCGTCCATTTTTTCCCTAGGGAAAAAATGAACAGCTGATCCATGCATTTTTTTTGACCTTAGGGAAAAAATGGACGCCATTTTCATACGGTCAAACAAATGAACGCATTTTGACCCTAACATACAAGCATTTAAAAGCACCTCTTTTGTGCCTTTGGAATAAAATTTATCGTAAGCAACATGGGTTTAAAGTCAGTCCAATTTGTTTACAATGATGTTTGTGTACTCGTTTTGTCTCGGGCTTCGCCCTCGACCGTCACTCGTACACAAACATCAGCGTAAACAAATGGCTAAACTCAGTTTCAGGTATGTGCAGAAAAGTTTTGTAAAATGTACTGAAATTTCAGCACAAGTTACGGAATTCTTTGCAGTAACTGTAAATAATTTTGCACTTTGTGCTAAAATTTCAGGATATTTTACAAAACTGTTCTGCATATACCTGAAACTGAGTTTAGTAAATGGCTTTATCCAAGAGTGCAAAAAAGTTTTGTAAAATTCGAAAAATTATTTTTTTCCGTGTACCACCAAAAAAGCGACGAGACTCTCGCCGAGACCGCAATAGGGTAGTGCTTCACGATATGTCGATATAATATCGATATCGTCTCGATATCATCTTGAAATTCAAGACGATATCAAGACGATATTCTAAAAAAAAATTCGATTCAATATTGATAATGGACTTCCGAGATTTTCGATATTATCGATATCGACTTTAATGAGAAGTATTGATCTCAATGATTTAAGATTGAGAAAAAATATGGTTTGAAAAACATATTGATCTTCCAAAGAATTGTTTTATTTTGAATATGACATAGGTTTAACGTAAATTATTAAATTCACGTATTCATTGTGCGTTGGGCATTAGTCAGGTGCTGTTCACTGAAAACTTTTACTCAACTAACTGTTTTGCTTTAAGGAGTTAGACCACTGTAAAGCACGAAAATTAGACCTAATTTTAAGGATTTTTTTAAGGGAGCAAAATAAAATGAATTAATCCCGGTTTATTTATTATTATTAGGTATCTATTGAAATATAAAAAAGTTATTTTACTATGTTGAAAAAGTTAAAATGGCGGACTAGACACGGTCGATTTAAAAAATTCATTTTCTTAAGTAGAGGTCTACGGCCGGTAGAAAATCTTTTCCAATTTTTGATCTAGAACCAGAACCCAACGTTTTTATGAATTTTCAACTCAAAAGCTAGAGAAGAAACTAGGGGATTTTGAAAAAAACGGTTTCCGTAAAAATGGCATATATTTAAATAAAAATTTCAAGTTTTTCAGTAAAAAATCGATAGACAATTGGTTATAAATTTTTTTTTTTTTTACAAGAGAAAACCACATACTTACTTCCATAAAGAATGTTATAATGTAGTTGCATACCAATTTTTAAGTAAATCGGCCAAAAATTGTGCGAAAAAAGTTAAAAGGCAGTTTGAAAAATGTGGTTTTGAGAAAAATGCGTTTAAAGTTGTGACGTTGCAATTTTGCACGTCACAAAAATTGCGTCAGAATAATGAAATTGCACTAATACTTCCCTTTTATTAATTTTTATAAATTTCAAATGTTTTGAGAGCAAGGTCCCCACCGAAACTCCACTCCACGAATCGGTCACGAATGCGCTACAATTGTTTTATTGGTTATGTTTCTGCCGTTTTTTCCTTTTTTTGTTTTATATTAGTTCGAGAAATTCAGGAATCTGCGAAATAGAAGAAGACGAGCTGCGAAGACACACATTTTCTGACAGGAGTCGCCGACCAACGTGGAAATTCCTACCAACCAATAATCCGTATTTGCTAGATTTGTTGATCGTCAGCCAGCTTTAGCAACGATAAAAAGGACTCAACAGGGCATCGTTGAGTCGTTACGTTTTGGAATAAAAATACCTCCGTCGCCACAAGACTCTAGCACTGTAACAGATGAGCACGATGAGAGGAAAATATTTGGAACCAGGTCCACCTTTTGGTAGTGCAAGATTCGAGATAGTAATAGATGAGCCTACCTGAGGAATCCTTTCGACAGTGCGAGACTCGAGCACAGTACCAGATGAGCCTGTCAAAGAAAACTTTGTAAAGCACTAACTCACAAAAGTCGCAAGATTCCAGCTTCATGACGGATGAGCATTTTGTGCGTTGAAATTTGGTTACGTTTTCCTTCAGTTGTTGCAAGATTCGAACTTGTAATAGATGAGCACACTGGAGGAAATTATTGTTAGGATTTTGTTGTTAACTGAAAAACAAGACTCGAGCGCAGTAACAGATGAGTTTGAGGTTAACAACACTTTGTTGTTATGACACGTCTGCCAACTTTGGATCAAGACTCGAATCTAGTACTTAGATGAGAACCTAGGTTGGCAACACCTATCAGTTTTGCCTGTTGAAGTCCGCCGCTAATCTATACTAGTCAAGATTAGTCATTATCGAATTGGATGGAAAGAATTCGTCAGCTAAGGTTAGAATATAAATCAAGCTCAACTTTGCCGATGTATTACGGAAGAATAGCTGAGAAAATAGTAAGTTGTTTTCGTCAAAAGATTCAAATTCGAATGGATTTCGCGCCACTTCCTAGTTAAGAAAATGTGTCCACCAATCAGCGCTCAGCAACGCTACAGAGGACTCGTCGATCGCCGCCAAGAAGATTCCGCTCTTGATTATGTTCTTGGTTCGTTATGGATTTTGTTAAGAAAATCGGACACTGTCAATTTTGCTCTCGAATTGGCCGACACGCTATTAAAAGATACTGATTTTTTAAGAGGTATATAGATTAGATTAAAATATTATATTAAAAAGAGAGACCACAGATCTCAACGACATTAAAGTCTGTAGGTAAGTCGTTTTCATTACGTTCTGGCTCGATATTGTTTTCTTTTAAAAAGACAAGAAAGAAATGACAATTATTAGAACTATATACACCTATATCAGAACTGACAGTTGACGAACAAGCTATTGCCTGTTTATCTACCAAACCACGATTACATTTTACAAACAAAAACTGAATATGTTCCAATAGATAAAACAGATTTAAAAAAATGTAGTAATATAGAAGATTATAAGATTTGTAAGCGAAATCAACCGAACTATTTAATACATCAAACCGAAAATTGTGATGCGAGTTTAATAAATAAAAATACAAAATATTGTCAAAAATCACCGTTGTTACTTAGCGACGAAACATTTATTAAAACAGAGAACGGCTATATCTGTATATTTATCAAAGAAACTCCTGTAGACATACTTTTTAATAAGAATAATTTCAGCGGTAAGAAATTTGGTACTTTTTTAATTACAGGAAATGACTGCAAATTATACACGAATGAAATTACATTAGATTTAAATAAACCAATGCGATATGTATCAAAATACTTCGAAGGTACGATTACAATAGATTTAGACTTTGGCAAAGAAGATTTAAAACTGATAAATAATACGTTACCTGAACTCCTAAGATTCATTTATTTAGATCGAATAAAAAAAGCGAAAATCACTTTGAAAAATACCGAAATATTGTTAGTGAAAATAAAGACACATGAAAGATATAAAAGTTGGATAGAAAAGTCTTCGAATTATTTACGATACATATAGGTTATGCAAGTATAGGCGCTATAATTATCAATGGACTGTTTAAAGTAAGATGCATACATAGCATGATAAACTTAATTAAGCACTGTATTGGAAATTGTTATACAAATTGTAGTTTTAATAATAGGGATTTTTGTAACTTCCGAAACTCCAACCAGATTAAATTTTGAATTACATGCGTGACCTCCTAGAAGGAAACCTGCTTCGAATTTTTGAATAAAAAATAGTCGATGATTTTGAAGGGGGAGGTGTCGTTAGTAGACGCTAGAAAGAGTAGAATAGGGGAAACCGAGTCTATATAAGGTCGCTCATTAGCGCGGACAGGTAGATTAATTAGTCTTCTTTAAGTATATCAAGGAGTCACTCTAATTGTAATCTCCAAGACTTTCTTGTACTTTTCTTGTAAAATAAAGAAGTAGGCACTTAGTTGAGTGACCAACTCACAAAAAAAATTTGTTGTATCTCACGACGACAACAATATTCATATTTTTAATTCTAAAAATGAACATCTATCGTCTTCATGCTGTATGAGAACTGTCAAACTTATTATAAAAAATGTCAAATTTCGAAATTCGTAAAAAGAATGATTACAATCAAAATTCAGCCGCGAACGGAGTGGACGCCAAGTCGCCAATGCGACTATATCCTATTTCTTATTTCCTTTAATTTTATTTAGAATTATTTTTTAGTTCTTTAGATAACTGGTGGAAATTATTGCATGTAATCACGTCAAGTAAGTGAAGTTTGTACCTATCACATGCCCTTAAACAAACATTTTTAAAACAATTATTGCTGCCAAAAATTCATATTTGGTCCACAGTCCTCTTTTCCGTATTGACTTTCTTGATATCCTTATTTCCCTAAGCATGGGCTCAGATGGGTTCAAGGTTATTGTTATTGTTTATTAATTACTTATAACAGAGTAAAAATTTTAAAAATGTCACACATATTCCTTTAGTAATTTTTCGCACACAATCGAATAGCGCTATTTATTTCTAATAAATTTTATTTTTTTCTATTTGCTAATAACAAATTCTTTAAACAATTTTTTTTAATACTTAAAATAATTTAATACCGTCGAGCACAGCTATTTTTTGCATGAAACCGTTTTTTCTTTCACTCTAAGCTTTATTAAAATTCAGAATTTGAAAAAATAAAAAACTGAACTATTCAATTCTGTTTTGGACATTCTATTGAAGGTTTTCTATGAGTTAGCCGACGACAAAAAAAATGTTGTCTAAGTTATTGAAACTCAAAGTCGTGTAAAAAAGAGCCCTACTGATGGGTCTATTTTGTGCATCAAAGTTTGTTTATTTATAAAGTTGTTTAAAATACTTTTTTGATCGTTTTCATTGTTTGAAGTATTTTTTCTAGATGTTCTAAAGTACAATAAAGAAACCTAAAGCTAGAAATATATTTTTTTTTTTTTGAATTGTTTAACTAATTTGAAAGTAAAATACTAAAATTTCATAAAATATTATTTTTACAAAAAAAGTTATTTTTTAACGAAAATTTTACTTAATGTTACTTTTTTGAGGCTTTTATAGCACCCCGTGTAAAATTGAAACATAATGCTTATTTCTCGTCTTTTCTAACAAAAATAAGACAAAAATGTTTCAAAACGAAACATTAGAGTCTTTTTTACTATCTACAAAACAAATTTTTTGAAAAATAATTGATTTTAAAGAATGCACTTACACTTTTTCCTAAATCACAACTAAATTGGCAACAATTATCATTAATACTTTTAGAAATATTTCTAAACTTCCGGAGATCTAAACAAAAGTTTGAGAACTATGCAAATTTTCAGCTTGATTTTCACAACTAAGCGAATTGTTTTCTTGATTTCTGATAAAGAATTAAGTAATTTCATTTAGTTACTCTCTGTAGTCTAGATATCAGAAAATATTTATACCAAATAGGAAACTTAAACAACTCAATATAAATATTTTATTCATTAATAACCTCGCGTGCACAAAATAGCCCCCTGGTGCACAAAATAACCCCACTTGACGATAATAAAATTTTTTTCAATTTTAATAAATTAAGAATTAAATTAATTTTTTTTTATTGTCAAAATTTATAATTTGGTCGACGGGCACGGTCCACTTTCCCGTATTAACTTTTTTGTTATCAATTTTTCCCTAAGCATAGGAGTTAATGGATCGTCTCACTTTCTACTTTAAACTACATACATATATACACAAAAGATTTCATGTATAGCTAAAACGGCCAAAAAGATTTCAAATCATATTTTATAAATATACAAACTTCGCATTGGAAACTTATTTCTTAACTTACGCAAACTACCTATAAGAAGATGCTCACAACGTATCTGATTAGTTTGGACGATTTTTTAAAATTCCAAATATTAATGAAGCGTTAAGCAAAATGCGTGTTTGAATTTAAATAAAGTGCAATCTTGAATAACTCTTTAAGAAAAAATGCAAATTCCAGCATCTCTGGAAAAAAATCTTCCATTTTGTTATTTAAATTCCTAACAGATTTAGTACTTGTATTTATAGACTTTATTCAGAAACGAACAAGTACGTGAAGAACAAGTGCTGAAAGTAAAGATACGAAGCAGCATAGTTTAAAATCGAGTTTATTGACAAAAAGTTTAAAGTGTGACAATGAGGCAAGACAAAAACAAAATAAATTTACAGTTACTACTCGGAAAAATTCGTTCTTGAAAAAATCCAGAAGCTTTTTGTAAGTTTTAGATACAATAGAAAATTTTCAAGAATATTCATCAATAAATCAAAAATATCCATAAAAAATTCATAAACTTCATAATCGTACAATTGGGTACAATAGTTTTTAAGTCAATACTGAACAATTAAGAATTATTTTTCAAATAGATTTTAGTATTTTACAAGGATATTCATGTAGAACAAAATTTAAAGAATAGTATTTGAGCAATATAAAACTCAGGGAGCGTGATTATCATTCAGTATTATTATTCAGTGTTTTGAAATCCACAGATCAGAACTGTTATTTTACAGAAAGTAAGTTAATCTGACTAAATTGTAAACAAATCTTTATCACACGGAATTTTCTTTAATCAAATTTTAATTATTGAAATTTTAATTCGTTTACATTTTTATTTATATAATAATTATTATTTAAATGAATACCGTTTTTTAAATTTCTTGTTAAAAGAATAACAAATGCAATGAAATATTATTTAGCAGTAGGGCTGCTCATGAGACAAGACGAGACGAGATTTTAAGGAGTCTCGTCTCGGTCTTGTCTCTTCTCGGTCCCCGTCTAAGAGTCTCGTAAATTTCGAGAAAGTGTAGAAAAAATTTGTTTGGGAAAAAATGAATTTTTGAAGTACATAAAATATATTTAAAACTGAATATGAAAAGACATAAATTTAAACTTGTATATTATAATAAAAGAATAGCTCAAATAAGTTTCAATTCGGACTTCAAGTCAGATGAAGCACAAAAATTTAAGCAAAAAAAACACTGCAAACTTTTCTAAATATTAGCTTTTTATCGAATTTTGACAAAATTTGTCGAAAAAACGAGGAATAGAAAAGTATATCAAGAGAAACTTTATATTTTTTAAAGTGGAACAAATTTTATTCAGGAAATTTTTTGATTATGTAGTGTATTATTTTAAAAAAATAAAATTTTCCTTTAGAAAAATAAAAAATAATTTCTTTCTCTCTATCAAAATCGCGAACAAGTTCAATTCTCATGAAAAATAATCTTTTCTATAATGACAATTTTCAAAAAAAATTTCAATAAAAAAAACGGTAAGGTTTTTGAGTAATTGCAATTCAAAATTTTTTAGTAAAACGGACGCCATTTTGTTATTTCAGATCATTTTAAAAATTTGTCAAGGGATATTTAAAGAAGACTAACAACTTTTCCAGGCCATAAAAAGAATTAGATATCCCAATAACTTAAAAAATTATTACCCAAATAGCACGATATCTTCCAGGAAGATTCCTGAGATTCGGAGAGAAGCTTCCAGGAAGGTTCCAGGAACCTTGGAATGTCCGCCTCCCAGAAAGCTACCACCGGAATCTCCAGCGAAGCTTCCACCCAACCACCAAGGAAGCTTCATGGAAGCTTCCATCGAACTTTCCGGGAATCTTCATGGAAGCTTCAGGGAAGCTTCAAAAGAACCTCTAGATTAAAAAAAAAAATTATTTTAATGTAAGCGTTTGAATATTAGTAAATACAGATTATACATTACTTTAATTCATAGTGAAGACCTGGAATTATCCTATTCTAAAAAAGGCATGAAAGTAGGAGGAATTCATTTTAAGTCGAATATCGAAAATCTCGAAAAAACTCGAAAAAACTCGAATGAAAGTTCAAGCATGGGAATAAAAAATTGTAATAGAAAGGCATTTCGAGTGCATATAAATCATAACAAGTAGATAGAGCTGTAGTCGAATAAAAGGTTTCTGCTTATGATTGGTTGGCACATTATATGACGTCATAATTCTGGGAGAATTTAAAAATATGCGATGTAATTTTCAAATTAATATAAGTTAAAGGAATATAAATAACATAAAGTTAATTGATTATTTTATATTTACAAAAAATACACAGCTAAGTACCTAATAATTTTTAAACTATTTATAAATTTTAAAAAGAAAAATTCGAGTTAATTATTTATTTTTTTACCAAAAATTTTTCAATTTTCTTATTAAATCAATAATTTAACCTTAAAAGTAATCAAGGTGTTAATAATTAAAGTTAATGGAATAAATTAAAGGTAATTAAAACATAGCTAAGTAATAATTTTAAAAAAGAAAAATTAGAGGTAAATAATTTTTTTTTCAAACAAATGTTTTAATTTTCAAATTAAATTAATACCAACCTTTAAAAGAAATCAAAGTGTTAATTAAGTAAAATAAATTAATTATTTTATATTTGTAAAAATTACCCAGTTAAGTAGTAATTTTAAAATTATTTATAAATTTAAAAAAAAAGAAAAATTAGAGTTAATTAATTAATTATTTTTTTACAAACAAATGTTTTAATTTTAAAATTAAAATTAAAAGAAAGAAATTAAAAGAAATCAAGGTGTTACCTAATTAATTAAAGTTAATAACTTATATTTATAAACAAATACAAAGTTAAAGTAGGTACCTAATACAAAATTTATATTATTTATAAATGTTCAAGGCCGTAGCCAGGGGGGGTGATAGGGGTGTTTGAACCCCCCCCCCCGAAATTTTTTTGACAGCTGTTGAAGTTTTCAAAAAAAAAAAAAAAGGTTATCACTTTGACTGTTTGTTGACAAAACCCCCCCCCCCCCGAAATTTTTTTCTGGCTACGGCCTTGTAAATGTTAAAAAATAAAAATACAGTTAATTAGTTAGTTATTTTTTATTAACAAACAAATGCAAAGTTAATAATAATTTTTAAATTAATTTTTAACTTTGAAACAGAAAATTAGAGTTAATTAATTATTTTTTACAAATGTAAACTTGACGTCATAATTCTGGGAAGATTTAAGAAACACATAGGGGAGAGTCGCCAGTTGTGAGACGGCTCCAGTTGTGAGACAGTCCATTTTTTTTAACACGAAATATAAAAAGGCTGATTGGTATACATAAAAACATTTCTTTTTATACGAGCCAATTTCCGGTTGTGAGACACAGCAAGTCACCAGTTGTGAGACGGTGGCGCCGCCCATCTGGAACAGCCTATATTTTTCGTTATGCAGCATAAAGCGCTCTGTTCAGTTTAGTTCGTTACGTACATTTGATAACACAACAATTATTTAAAGTGTGGGAACATGCGCACAAGTTATTTCATTTGCCTACATTGCGACAGCGATTTCGATGAAGAAAACTGATAGTCATATTTTAAAGAATAAATATTTTTATTTAGTATATAATAATATGTATTATCAATATATTTAGTTATTTATATTAAACATAATGTTTCATGCCAAATTTTTTAAATTTTAGCATTTTTTTATGAGTGTCTCACAACTGGACACCTTTTTTTTTTTGACTAAAAAGATGTGCTGGGAAAATTGATCATAACATTTTTCGAGTTCATCTGAACACTACACTTTCTATGAATAAAAGTTGCGTATTTAAGTTACTTTTTGAACGGTGTATTTTATTTACGATTATGTTTACCTATTTTCAATTTATAGGTCAAAAATAAAACCCGTCTCACAACTAGCGACTCTCCCCTACGTAAGCGATTTAGTTTTGAAATTAAATAATATATAATTTTTAAAAAAACTTAAAGAGTTAAATACGTAAGCGATTTAGTTTTGAAATTAAATAATATAAAATTTAAAAAGAAATTAAAGAGTTAATTAATTACTTTATTTTTACAAATACAAACTTGATGTCGTAATCATTTTAATTTATTTCTACATTTTAAAAAAGCAAATTAAAGAGTTACTTTATTAATTGTTTTTTTTTTTACAAACAAATGTTAACTTGAATTTATGTGAATTTTAGGTCAATTATAGACTTTATATTGTTCAAATCGATTCGTTTTGAAATAAGGTATATAATTCTTTCATTTGTTAAGTTGTATTTTTACTGCAAAAAAATTTTTTGGCAAAAAACTATATTTTCTGGTGAAAAAAGAGGCTCAAAAAATTTGATTAGGTTTTTTCAAAAATCCCTGTGTCCAAATTTCGATATTTATGAGCTTAATTCGTAATCTAAATTTTCTTAAAATCAGTTTAGATGTTTTCGAGATATCCCAGCGACAAAAAGTGACCACACACTGCATCCGGACTTTTTCTTAAAAATGAAAATTTAGAATTTTTTAATAAATATAAATCGATTTAGACTATTTTTAAACAACCGAAAATCTTTAAGATCTTAAAGTTTCTTTTATGAGTAGGAAGTAAAAAGAAATAAATGTGTAGCGAAGGGTTAAAAAACCTAAAAACTTTAAATAAATATAAATGTAATTTATATTGCGGTAAATAATAAATAATTGAAGGAAATAATTGAAAAATGACGAAGGTCAGTTGAAAACAAAATTTAAAAAATGACTAGATTAATCGACAACTGAAAAAAATAATTGAAAAAACTGAACTAGAAACATTTAATTTAAAGAAAATAATTGCAAATTGAAAAATTAAGAATATTTTATTATTATAATTATTACTATTATTATAGGAATAATTGTTAGAAATAACTGCCCCTTTTACAACTGGATTAAAAATCAAAACATAATAAAAATTAAAGAAAATAATTGAACAATTACATTAAAATTAAAGAAACTTAATGATAATCGAAAACAATAATAGAAACAATGCGATATTTTTTTTAATATTAAAGCAAATAATTTAAAATTGAAAAGTGGAATTTAAATTTGTAAAAAAATAACTGAGAATTGAAGAGAATAGTTCTACAATTGAATAATTGAATTGAAAATTTAAAACAATTTTTATGAGTGAAAAAAATAATTGAAAATTCAAGAAAATATTTGATAATTAAAAGAAAAATTACAATATGACGACAATAATTAAATATTAATGAAAATAATTACTATGAAAAAAAATAATTATCAAATGGAAAAAAAAATCAAAAAATGGTGAGAATAATCAGCATTCGAAAAAACAAAATTTTAATTAATAAATAATCATAAAATTGAAGGAGAATAATAAATTGTCAATTGGAAATGGAAGAATTGTATCGAAATTTCAAGAAAATAATTGATAAATGAGAAAATTGAAATTTTAAAAAAATTGTCGATAATTGAAAAAAAAATTACAAAATGATTAAAATAATTAAACATTAAAGAGAATAATTAATAAATGAGGAAAATAATTGACAATCGAAAGAAAAATTCGAAAACTGGCAAAAATAATCGACAACAGAACGAATTACTTTTAAAAAATTGAAGAATAATTATAAAATTTAAAGAGAATAATCCCTGGCGAAAATTCTTTAAAATTATAGAGAAAATATAGATTTATTTATTAATGAAATTAAAATTATTTGATCTGATATTTAAAATTTTTAATTTTCAGGGGGGGGGGGGTATGGTATTTAATTTTTTTTTGAAATTTTTTTTTTATATTTTTAAGTGAATGCACAATATTTTAAGAATATTGTGTCCAAATTTTAAGTTGATCGGAGCAAAATTGTAGAAGTTACGAGTATTTGAGTAACCGTTCCTCGGAACCGTTTCTATGCCGCGCCCGTGCTGAGCAGAAGCAAAAGTCGACAAAAGTTTAAATTTCCTTTCGTTCGCGTTCGTTGTTTTTTAGTATTTTAAATTGTAATGTATCTGGACGAAAGAACTTTACCCTATGGATCTGGCATTGACGACTCTGAGTGAGCTTCACAGAATTATTGAATTTTATTTTGAATTTCTTAGTGTGTAAAACTTTAAAGCTCTCTACTGAAAAGTGCCATTTTTTAAGTCGGTGCGCAACATAACTAAAAATCTACTGAACCAATCGTTTTTAAATTTTCCACAATACTTCTTCGCATAATTCCCCAGGTAATGTCGAGAGTTTTTTTGTTTTTTTAAATAATTGTTCATTTTACAATAACGAATATGTCGGTTTTTTGGTCGAAAATCGGTTTTTTGACTTCAACCCACACAGCACCAGAAATTCCCTGAATTTCCCCTGAATATTGATCCACATTTCCCGAATATTCGAACCTAATATTCAGGGAAGTTTCGTGGAAGCATCAAAATGTCCGCCATAAAGAATATTGGACGCTAAATTTCCCTGAAAATGTATTTCTAATTTTCAGGGAATTTCCGCATCTAATATTCCTTCAATATTCACAGTATTCGTAAATCTTCTGTACATGATGCGCAATGGTCGAACTTGGTTTCTGTGACACTTACGGCTGCGCAGTAGTTTTTAATGTTCTAGAATCCTACGGGTGCCAAATATGACATACAATTTTTATTAGTTACCAAATCAAAAAAATTTTGGAAATTTTTTTTAACTTTCCCTGAATATTCTAGGAATATTAGATGCGGAAATTCCCTGAAAATTAGAAATACATTTTCAGGGAAATTTAGCGTCCAATATTCTTTATGGCGGACATTTTGATGCTTTCACGAAACTTCCCTGAATATTAGGTTCGAATATTCGGGAAATGTGGACCAATATTCAGGGGAAATTCAGGGAATTTCTGGTGCTGTGTGGGAAAGTGCTACCAAAAACTCGCTCAATTTTAAATACTTTTGAATGAGAATTTACCCAAAAATTGTTCGAATGTTGCTTTATTGTATGGAAATTGATTTAATAAACTGATACACTCTGCATCGCCAAAAACAATTCATAAAAACATGCCTTCTTTACCGTATTAAGCCCTATAAGCAAATTGAATACGCGTACGGGACCAAAGCATGAGACAGAAAAGGACAGAAACAGTCTGTGTCCTTTTTTATCTCATGCCCTGCTCCCGTAACCGTATTCATTGTGCTTTGGGCTATAACCATACCCCCCCCCCTTAATTAATTTAAAATGCATTTTTTTAAAAAATATCTGATTTAAAACAAAAAATATCTTAGTTCAAAACTTCAGATGTAAATAGACAAAAATGAATGAAAGGAATGACAGAACGTGAGGATTATCATTATTATAGATTTGTGAAATATGAAAAAAAATTGATTTTCGATAAAATTTCTAATAACTTTTAGACCCACAAGGAAATTCCCGGTTTAATAACAAATTTCCCGGTGATTTTCCGGTTTTTTCCGGCTTCCCGGTCAAGTGACCATACCCTGTTTGTTTATTAGAACCAATCAGGAATTTAAATAGTAACAAAATCTTGACCTTTTAATTATGATTCCTTTAAGAAAAAATTCCCTGACTTTTCAAGATGTTTTTAGAAAATCCCTGATTTTTTCCGGACTTTTCCCTGACCTGCGACCACCCTGTAATATATTTATACTTCTCAAAGTCTAAGATAACCTCCCGGTACTTCGTAGAATGAAACAATGCACTAATTTTGATTAATATTCTATTACCTAACAGTTTCAACTCACTTCGCCTGAAAATGTAAAAGAATTAAGCATTAATTTTTATTAATACTATAAGCAATTGAACGCTGTATTCGAAATAAATGCGCTTAACCATATTTTCCGTCATTACTTAAAAAAGTATACTTTGAATTTTCGCCCCAAGACTACGCGACCAGAATCTTGTGCGCAACTAATAAATGTTTTTAGAAATTGCAATATCTTTTAAATTAACAATTTCCAAACAATAAAATGTAGTTTCCAATCATTTCCAAACGATTTGGAAATCGTTTGATTTCCATGATGCGAAGTTGGTACTGTACTTTTTAAAATTTCTATACTTTTTTAAGTTTGGATTTCCAATCAATCAAACAATTTAGTTTCCAATTATTTCAAAATAATTTTCAAATGATTAAAAAAAGATTGTAATTTTTATGGTTTAGTGCTAACTTTACAGAGGTAAACTTTTTAAGGTGATGTCAGATGCACAGGCAGATTAGAGGATCAGTGAAATAGAATAGACGAATCAGATAGTTGCACATTGAAAACCATTTTCTGATTGGTTTACTCTTTTCCCCTGATTCGCTAATCCTTCAAAACTGACTTTAACCTTAATAGACCTTTTCATTTAACTTTTCTGTCTTCTTCTAATGCATGTACCATTGCATAAGCTGGAGAAAGACAAGAACTAAAATGAAAAGGTCTATTGTATTATTAACACTTGATGACAATGGACAATATATAAATTTGCGTGTCATCATAATAATAATAATATAACAAAATTTATTAATTTAAGCATTTATCAAATGAGATTTTAAATTAACAAAAATAGAAATAGGATATTGCATTCAAATCAACGATGACGGCCGCTGGCGGCCGTCTGAGGCGCTAGTAGAGAAAATTTTTAAAACAAATTTTAGGGGACGAGGATTCGAACCCGGGTTCGACGCACGCAAACTAACTACCTAACTATTAAGCTACCTAAGCGACTACCGATAGAAAGCAAAATCTTTCTCTTGAGGTGCACGTGATTTTATTGGCTGACAAAATGGTGGGCTTATTTAAAAACGTATTCATTGTATATTTCATGTATTTAAACATTTGTCATAAAATATTTGCTTTTAAAACAGTTAATTCTTAATTAAGAAGATTTATGTATTATTTTGAAAATAATTAGATTTATATTTTGTAATTTTTCTACTATGATTAAAGTTTAGAACATTTAATACTTACTGTAAAAGAAAAATCTATTAAAGTTTATTAAAATTTTGTTAACGATTTTACATACTTTTCAATTGCAGTAGAGACAATTTGTTTTCAGAACATTAAATAGGAGTAGGAGAATTACAAAATATTAAAGAATTTATTTTTAAAATCATTCCAATGTTTTAATTAAAAAGTTCAGAAGTATTTTAAATCAAATACAAACAAAATCTTTGATTATAATAATACGTAATTGGTTTTTTGGTCAGAAGGAGGTCATGAATTTTAAAACTTAAAAAATTCCAGGAAGTTTAAAAATTATTCAAAAGCGCCGTTTTACGCCAAATAGGTACCTATCTTGCGAAAACTTTTTTTTAATTATTCTTAATCATAAATTAACAAAACTTATAAACTTAAAAATTCTTTTTTTAAATTTTAATAAATTTTTAAAAATCACAAGTTTTCTTCTTTCGTGATTTTAAAAGTTTAAGAAAAGTTTAAGGAAAATGGATTTTGTAGATTTTAAAAACAGATTTTCGAATAAATAAATTTATGTAAATTTCAGTTAGTCAGGACTGATAAAAATCATGAATTTTTTTTTAAGAAATTAAAATGGATTTTTTTTAAATGCAATCAGTGTATAAAATCTCTCCAAATCTTTATTTGTAAGTAGTTTATTTTTCAAACTGAGAACATTTACTAAGAAATAATGAATAACACATGTAATCAAAATCAAATAAATATGGGCGTCAAAATATCAGCGTGGCTCAATCCTGGCTAAAAAACGGCTCACGCGTAGCTTATGCGTAGCACAATAATTGCTCAATCGTTGCTAAGAAACGGTTTATCAGTGGCAAAGTACCGCTAGCCACGCTAAAGATATCATCTATTCTCAAATACATTTAAAAGATAAAATTTAAGAATCCAGGATGTCCTGCCAAGAGTATGAAGACGATATTGAGAAAGTTTTCGTATAATCAGTACTACCTGACACCGGAAGCGAACAAAGTATCCCTATGGTGTCCAGGTGCTTTTTGGGCAACTTCTTCGAGGAAGTTTTCATCAGACCTGTACAACCAGTTACCGGAAGAACACTAGGTGTCCCTCCGGTGTCCAGATGCTTTTGAGCAACTTCAACGAGAAAGTTTTCATTAGAGCGGCACTACTAGATACCGGAAGTACACCAGGTGTCCCTCCGTTGTCCAGGTGCTTTTTGGGATACTTCTTCGGGGAAGTTGTCATCAAACCGCCACTACTAGATACCGGAAGAACACCAGGTGTCCCTCCAGTGTCCAGGTGATTTTTAAGCAACTTCACCGAGGAAGTTTCCATCACACCGGCACTACTTGACACCAGAGGAACTCCAGGTGTCCCTCCAGTGTCCAGGTGCTTTTTGTGAAACTTCCTTAAGGAAGTTTTTATCACACCGGTACTACTAGATACCGGAAGAACATCAGGTGTCCCTTCAGTGTCCAGGTGTATTTTGAGCAACTTCACCGAGGAAGTTTTCATTAGACCGGCACTACTAGATACCGGAAGTACACCAGGTGTCCCTCCGTTGTCCAGGTGCTTTTTGGGATACTCCTTCGGGGAAGTTGTCATCAAACCGGCACTACTAGATACCGGAAGAACACCAGGTGTCCCTCCAATGTCCAGGTGATTTTTGAGCATCTTCACCGAGGAAGTTTCTATCAGACCGGCACTACTGGACACCAGAGGAACTCCAGGTGTCCCTCCAGTGTCCAGGTGCTTTTTGTGAAACTTCTTTAAGGAAGTTTTTATCACACCGGTATTACTAGATACCCGAAGAACATCAGGTGTCCCTTCAGTGTCCAGGTGCTTTTTGAGCAACTTCACCGAGGAAGTTTTCATTAGACCGGCACTACTAGATACAGAAGTACATCAGGTGTCCCTCCGTTGTCCAAGTGCTTTTTGGGATACTCCTTCGGGGAAGTTGTCATCAAACCGGCACTACTAGATACCGGAAGAATACCAGGTGTCCCTCCAGTGTCCAGGTGATTTTTGAGCAACTTCACCGAGGAAGTTTTTATCAGACCGGCACTACTGGACACCAGAGGAACTCCAGGTGTCCCTCCAGTGTCCAGGTGCTTTTTGTGAAACTTCTTTAAGAAAGTTTTTATCAGACTGGTACTACTAGATACCGGAAGAACATCAGGTGTCCTTCCAGTGTCCAGGTGCTTTGTGGGCAACTTCTTCGAGGAAGTTTTCATCAGACCTGTACTACCAGTTACTAGAAAAACACTAAGTGTCCCTCCGGTGTCCAGGTGCTTTTTGAGCAACTTCACCGAGGAAGTTGTCATTAGACCGGCACTACTAGATACAAGGAAGTACACTAGGTGTCCTTCCGGTGTCCAAGTGCTTTTTGAGCAACTTCACCGAGAAAGTTTTCATTAGACCGGCACTACTAGATACCGGAAGTAACCCAGGTGTCCCTCCGTTGTCCAGGTGCTTTTTGGGATACTTCTTCGGGGAAGTTGTCATTATACCGCCAATACTAGATACCGGAAGAACACCAGTTGTCCCTCCAGTGTCCAGGTGATTTTTGAGCAACTTCACCGAGGAAGTTTCCATTTGACCGGCACTACTGGACACCAGAGGAACTCCAGGTGTCCCTCCAGTGTCCAGGTGCTTTTTGTGAAACTTCTTTAAGGAAGTTTTTATCAGACCGGTACTACTAGATACCGGAAGAACATCAGGTGTCCCTCCAGTGTCCAGGTGCTTTGTGGGCAACTTCTTCGAGGAAGTTTTCATCAGACCTGTACTACCAGTTACCAGAAAAACACTAAGTGTCCCTCCGTTATCCAGGTGCTTTTTGGGCAACTTCTTCGAGGAAGTTTTCATTAGACCGGCACTACTAGATACCGGAAGTACACCAGGTGTCCCTCCGTTGTCCAGGTGCTTTTTGGGATACTCCTTCGGGGAAGTTGTCATCAAACAGGCACTACTAGATACCGGAAGAACACCAGGTGTCCCTCCAGTGTCCAGGTGATTTTTGAGCAACTTCACCGAGGAAGTTTCCATCACACCGGCACTACTGGACACCAGAGGAACTCCAGGTGTCCCTCCAGTGTCCAGGTGCTTTTTGTGAAACTTCTTTAAGGAAGTTTTTATCAGACCGTTACTACTAGATACCGGAAGAACATCAGGTGTCCTTCCAGTGTCCAGGTGCTTTGTAGGCAACTTCTTCGATGAAGTTTTCATCAGACCTGTACTACCAGTTACCAGAAAAACACTAAGTGTCCCTCCGGTGTCCAGGTGCTTTTTGAGCAACTTCACTGAGGACGTTTTCATTAGACCGGCACTACAAGATACTGGAAGTACACTAGGTGTCCCTCCGGTGTCCAGGTGCTTTTTGAGCAACTTCACCGAGGAAGTTTTCATTAGACTGGCACTACTTGATACCGGAAGTACACCAGGTGTCCCTCCGTTGTCCAGGTGCTTTGTGGGCAACTTCTTCGAGGAAGTTTTCATCAGACCTGTACTACCAGTTACCAGAAAAACACTAAGTGTCCCTCCGGTGTCCAGGTGCTTTTTGAGCAACTTCACCGAGGAAGTTTTCATTAGACCGGCACTACTAGATCATGGAAGTACACCCGGTGTCCCTCCGTTGTCCAGGTGCTTTTTGGGCAACTTCTTCGAGGAAGTTTTCATTAGACCGGCACTACTAGATACCGGAAGTACACCAGGTTTCCCTCCGTTGTCCAGGTGCTTTTTGGGATACTCCTTCGGGGAAGTTGTCATCAAACCGGCACTACTAGATACCGGAAGAACACCAGGTGTCCCTCCAGTGTCCAGGTGATTTTTGAGCAACTTCACCGAGGAAGTTTCCATCAGACCGGCACTACTGGACACCAGAGGAACTCCAGGTGTCCCTCCAGTGTCCAGGTGCTTTTTGTGAAACTTCTTTAAGGAAGTTTTTATCAGACCGGTACTATTGATATCAGAAGAACATCAGGTGTCTTTCCAGTGTCCAGGTGCTTTGTGGGCAACTTCTTCGAGGAAGTTTTCATCAGACCTGTACAACCAGTTTCCAGAAAATCACTAAGTGTCCCTCCGGTGTCCAGGTGCTTTTTGAGCAACTTCACCGAGGAAGTTGTCATTAGACCGGCACTACTAGATTCTGGAAGTACACTAGGTGTCCCTCCGGTGTCCAGGTGCTTTTTGAGCAACTTCACCGAGGAAGTTTTCATTAGACCGGCACTACTAGATACCGGAAGTACACCAGTTGTTCCTCCGTTGACCAGGTGCTTTTTGGGATACTCCTTCGGGGAAGTTGTCATCAAACCGGCACTACTAGATACCGGAAAAACACCAGGTGTCCCTTCAGTGTCCAGGTGCTTTTTGAGCAACTTCACCGAGGAAGTTTCCATCAGACCGGCACTACTGGACACCAGAGGAACTCCAGGTGTCCCTTCAGTGTCCAGGTGCTTTTTGTAAAACTTCATTAAGGAAGTTTTTATCACACCGGTACTACTAGATACCGGAAGAACATCAGGTGTCCCTTCAGTGTCCAGGTGCTTTTTGAGCAACTTCACCGAGGAAGTTTCCATCAGACCGGCACTACTGGACACCAGAGGAACTCCAGGTGTCCCTCCAGTGTCCAGGTGCTTTTTGTGAAACTTCTTTAAGGAAGTTTTTATCAGACCGGTATTACTAGATACCGGAAGAACATCAGGTGTCCTTCCAGTGTCCAGGTGCTTTGTGGGCAACTTCTTCGAGGAAGTTTTCATCAGACCTGTACTACCAGTTACCAGAAAAACACTAAGTGTCCCTCCGGTGTCCAGGTGCTTTTTGAGCAACTTCATTGAGGACGTTTTCATTAGACCGGCACTACAAGATACTGGAAGTACACTAGGTGTCCCTCCGGTGTCCAGGTGCTTTTTGAGCAACTTCACCGAGGAAGTTTTCATTAGACTGGCACTACTTGATACCGGAAGTACACCAGGTGTCCCTCCGGTGTCCAGGTGCTTTTTAAGCAACTTCACCGAGGAATTTTTCATTAGACCGGCACTACTAGATACCGGAAGTACACCAGGTGTCCCTCCGTTGTCCAGGTGCTTTTTGGGATACTCCTTCGGGGAAGTTGTCATTAGACCGGCACTACTAGATACCGGAAGAACACCAGGTGTCCCTCCAGTGTCCAGGTGCTTTTTGTGAAACTTCTTTAAGGAAGTTTTTATCACACCGGTACTACTAAACACCGGAAGAACATCAGGTGTCCCTTCAGTGTCCAGGTGCTTTTTGAGCAACTTCACCGAGGAAGTTTTTATTAGACCGGCACTACTAGATACCGGAAGTACACCAGGTGTCCCTCCGTTGTCCAGGTGCTTTTTGGGATACTCCTTCGGGGAAGTTGTCATTAGACCGGCACTACTGGACACCAGAGGAACTCCAGGTGTCCCTCCAGTGTCCAGGTGCTTTTTGTGAAACTTCTTTAAGAAAGTTTTTATCAGACTGGTACTACTAGATACCGGAAGAACATCAGGTGTCCTTCCAGTGTCCAGGTGCTTCGTGGGCAACTTCTTCGAGGAAGTTTTCATCAGACCTGTACTACCAGTTACCAGAAAAACACTAAGTGTCCCTCCGGTGTCCAGGTGCTTTTTAAGCAACTTCACCGAGGAAGTTGTCATTAGACCGGCACTACTAGATACTGGAAGTACACTAGGTGTCCCTCCGGTGTCCAGGTGCTTTTTGAGCAAATTCACCGAGGAAGTATTCATTAGACCGGCACTACTAGATACCGGAAGTAAACCAGGTGTCCCTCCGTTGTCCAGGTGCTTTTTGGGATACTTCTTCGGGGAAGTTGTCATCATACCGCCACTACTAGATACCGGAAGAACACCAGTTGTCCCTCCAGTGTCCAGGTGATTTTTGAGCAACTTCACCGAGGAAGTTTCCCTTAGACCGGCACTACTAGATACCGGAAGTACACCAGGTGTCCCTCCGTTGTCCAGGTGCTTTTTGGGATACTCCTTCGGGGAAGTTGTCATCAAACCGGCACTACTAGATACCGGAAGAACACCAGGTGTCCCTCCAGTGTCCAGGTGATTTTTGAGCAACTTCACCGAGGAAGTTTCCATTAGACCGGCACTACTAGATACGGAAGTACACCAGGTGTCCCTCCGTTGTCCAGGTGCTTTTTGGGATACTTCTTCGGGGAAGTTGTCATCAAAACGGCACTACTAGTATCCGGAAGAACACCAGGTGTCCCTCCAGTGTCCAGGTGATTTTTGAGTAACTTCACCGAGGAAGTTTCCATCAGACCGGCACTACTGGACACCAGAGGAACTCCAGGTGTCCCTCCAGTGTCCAGGTGCTTTTTGTGAAACTTCTTTAAGAAAGTTTTTATCAGACTGGTACTACTAGATACCTTAAGAACATCAGGTGTCCTTCCAGTGTCCAGGTGCTTTGTGGGCAACTTCTTCGAGGAAGTTTTCATCAGACCTGTACTACCAGTTACCAGAAAAACACTAAGTGTCCCTTCGGTGTCCAGGTGCTTTTTGAGCAACTTCACCGAGGAAGTTGTCATTAGACCGGCACTACTAGATACCGGAAGTACACCAGGTGTCCCTCCGTTGTCCAGGTGCTTTTTGGGATACTTCTTCGGGGAAGTTGTCATCATACCGCCACTACTAGATACCGGAAGAACACCAGTTGTCCCTCCAGTGTCCAGGTGATTTTTAAGCAACTTCACCGAGGAAGATTCCATTAGACCGGAACTACTGGACACCAGAGGAACTCCAGGTGTCCCTCCAGCGTCCAGGTGCTTTTTGTGAAACTTCTTTAAGGAAGTTTTATCAGACCGGTACTAGTAGATACCGAAAGAACATCAGGTGTCCCTCCAGTGTCCAGGTGCTTTGTGGGCAACTTCTTCGTGGAAGTTTTTATCAGACCTGTACTACCAGTTACCAGAAAAAAACTAAGTGTCCCTCCAGTGTCCAGGTGCTTTTTGAGCAACTTCACCGAGGAAGTTTTCATTAGACCGGAACTACTAGATACTGGAAGTACACCAGGTGTCCCTCCGTTGTCCAGGTGCTTTTTGGAATACTCCTTTGGGGAAGTTGTCGTGAAACCGGCACTACTAGATACCGGAAGAACACCAGGTGTCCCTCCAGTGTCCAGGTGATTTTTGAGCAACTTTACCGAGGAAGTTTTCATTAGACCGGCACTACTAGATACCGGAATTACACCAGGTTTCCCTCCGTTGTCCAGGTGCTTTTTGGGATACTCCTTCAGGGAAGTTGTCATCAAACCGGCACTACTAGATACCGAAAGAACACCAGGTGTCCTTCCAGTGTCCAGGTGCTTTGTGGGCAACTTCTTAGAAGTTTTCATCAGACCTGTACTACCAGTTACCAGAAAAACACTAAGTGTCCCTCCGGTGTCCAGGTGCTTTTTAAGCACCTTCACCGATGAAGTTTTCATTAGACCGGCACTACTAGATACTGGAAGTACACTAGGTGTCCCTCCGGTGTCCAGGTGCTTTTTGAGCAACTTCACTGAGGAAGTTTTTATTAGACCGGCACTACTAGATACCGGAAGTACACCAGGTGTCCCTCCGTTGTCCAGGTGCTTTTTGGTATACTCCTTCGGGGAAGTTGCCATCAAACCGGCACTACTAGATACCGGAAGAACACCAGGTGTCCCTCCAGTGTCCAGGTGCTTTGTGGGCAACTTCTTTGAGGAAGTTTTCATCAGACCTGTACTACCAGTTACCAGAAAAACACTAAGTGTCCCTCCGGTGTCCAGGTGCTTTTTGAGCAACTTCACTGAGGAAGTTTTCATTAGACCGGCACTACTAGATACTGGAAGTACACCAGGTGTCCCTCCGGTGTCCAGGTGCTTTTTGAGCAACTTCACCGAGGAAGTTTTCATTAGACTGGCACTACTTGATACCGGAAGTACACCAGGTGTCCCTCCGTTGTCCAGGTGCTTTGTGGGCAACTTCTTCGAGGAAGTTTTCATCAGACCTGTACTACCAGTAACCCGAAAAACACTAAGTGTCCCTCCGGTGTCCAGGTGATTTTTCAGCAACTTCACCGAGGAAGTTTCCATTAGACCGGCACTACTAGATACTGGAAGTACACTAGGTGTTTCTCCGGTGTCCAAGTGCTTTTTGAACAACTTCACCGAGGAAGTTTTCATTATACCGGCACTACTAGATACCGGAAGAACATCAGGTGTCCCTCCAGTGTCCAGGTGCTTTGTGGGCAACTTCTTCGAGGAAGTTTTCATCAGACCTGTACTACCAGTTACCAGAAAAACACTAAGTGTCCCTCCGGTGTCCAGGTGCTTTTTGAGCAACTTCACTGAGGAAGTTTTCATTAGACCGGCACTACTAGATACTGGAAGTACACCAGGTGTCCCTCCGTTGTCTAGGTGCTTTTCGGTATACTCCTTCGGGGAAGTTGTCATTAAACCGCCACTACTAGATACCGGAAGAACACCAGTTGTCCCT
This sequence comes from Ganaspis brasiliensis, assembly GCA_037103525.1. NCBI lineage: Eukaryota > Metazoa > Arthropoda > Insecta > Hymenoptera > Figitidae > Ganaspis > Ganaspis brasiliensis. Next base: position 652,337 of record JAZKLR010000700.1, read on the forward strand.
CCAGTGTCCAGGTGATTTTTGAGCAACTTCACCGAGGAAGTTTTCATTAGACCGGCACTACTAGATACCGGAAGTACACCAGGTTTCCCTCCGTTGTCCAGGTGCTTTTTGGGATACTCCTTCAGGGAAGTTGTCATCAAACCGGCACTACTAGATACCGAAAGAACACCAGGTGTCCCTCCAGTGTCCAGGTGCTTTTTGTCAAACTTTTTTAAGAAAGTTTTTAGCAGACCGGTACTACTAGATACCGGAAGAACATCAGGTGTCCCTCCAGTGTCCAGGTGCTTTGTGGGCAACTTCTTTGAGGAAGTTTTCATCAGACCTGTACTACCAGTTACCAGAAAAACACTAAGTGTCCCGCCGGTGTCCAGGTGTTTTATGAGCAACTGTACCGAGGAAGTTTTCATTAGACCGGCACTACTAGATACTGGAAGTACACCAGGTGTCCCTCCGTTGTCTAGCTGCTTTTTGGGATACTCCTTTGGGGAAGTTGTCATCAAACCGGCACTACTGGACACCAGAAGAACTCCAGGTGTCCCTCCAGTGTCCAGGTGCTTTTTGTGAAACTTCTTTAAGGAAGTTTTTATCAGACCGGTACTACTAGATACCGGTAGAACATCAGGTTTCTCTCCAGTGTCCAGGTGCTTTGTGGGCAACTTCTTCGAGGAAGTTTTCATCAGACCTGTACTACCAGTTACCAGAAAAACACTAAGTGTCCCTCAGGTGTCCAGGTGCTTTTTGAGCAACTTCACCGAGGAAGTTTTCATTAGACCGGTACTACTAGATACCGGAAGTACACCAGGTGTCCCTGCGTTGTCCAGGTGCTTTTTGGGATACTCCTTCAGGGAAGTTGTCATCAAACCGGCACTACTAGATACCGGAAGAACACCAGGTGTCCCTCCAGTGTCCAGGTGCTTTTTGTGAAACTTTTTTAAGAAAGTTTTTAGCAGACCAGTACTACTAGATACCGGAAGAACATCAGGTGTCCCTCCAGTGTCCAGGTGCTTTGTGGGCAACTTCTTCGAGAAAGTTTTCATCAGACCTGTACTACCAGTTACTAGAAAAACACTAAGTGTCCCTCTGGTGTCCAGGTGCTTTTTAAGCACCTTCACCGAGGAAGTTTTCATTAGACCGGCACTACTAGATACTGGAAGTACACTAGGTGTCCCTCCGGTGTCCAGGTGCTTTTTGAGCAACTTCACCGAGGAAGTTTTCATTAGACCTGCACTACTAGATACCGGAAGTACACCAGGTGTCCCTCCGTTGTCCTGGTGCTTTTTGGGATACTCCTTTGGGGAAGTTGTCATCAAACCGGCAATACTAGATACCGGAAGAACACCAGGTGTCCCTCCAGTGTCTAGGTGATTTTTGAGCAACTTCACCGAGGAAGTTTCCATCAGACCGGCACTACTGGACACCAGAGGAACTCCAGGTGTCTTTCCAGTGTCCAGGTGCTTTTTGTGAAACTTCTTTAAGGAAGTTTTTATCAGACCGGTACTACTAGATACCGGAAGAACATCAGGTTTCTCTCCAGTGTCCAGGTGCTTTGTGGGCAACTTCTTCGAGGAAGTTTTCATCAGACCTGTACTACCAGTTACCAGAAAAACACTAAGTGTCCCTCCGGTGTCCAGGTGCTTTTTGAGCAACTTCACCGAAGAAGTTTTCATTAGACCGGCACCACTAGATACCGGAAGTACACCAGGTGTCCCTCCGTTGTCCAGGTGCTTTGTGGGCAACTTCTTCGAGGAAGTTGTCATCAAACCGGCACTACTAGATACCGGAAGAACACCAGTTGTCCCTCCAGTGTCCAGGTGATTTTTGAGCAACTTCACCGAGGAAGTTTCCATTTGACCGGCACTACTGGACACCAGAGGAACTCCAGGTATCCCTCCAGTGTCCAGGTGCTTTTTGTGAAAATTCTTTAAGGAAGTTTTTATCAGACCGGTACTACTAGATGCCGGAAGAACATCAGGTGTCGCTCCAGTGTCCAGGTGCTTTGTGGGCAACTTCTTCGAGGAAGTTTTCATCAGACCTGTACTACCAGTTACCAGAAAAACACTAAGTGTCCCTTCGCTGTCCAGGTGCTTTTTGGGATACTTCTTTGGGGAAGTTGTCATTAAACCGCCACTACTAGATACCGGAAGAACACCAGTTGTCCCTCCAGTGTCCAGGTGATTTTTGAGCAACTTTTTCGAGGAAGTTTTCATCAGACCTGTACTACCAGTTACCAGAAAAACACTAAGTGTCCCTCCGGTGTCCAGATGCTTTTTGAGCAACTTCACCGAGGAAGTTGTCATTAGACCGGCACTACTAGATACTGGAAGTAAACTAGGTGTCCCTCCGGTGTCCAGGTGCTTTTTGAGCAACTTCACCGAGGAAGTTTTCATTAGGCCGGCACTACTAGATACCGGAAGTACACCAGGTGTCCCTCCGTTGTCCAAGTGCTTTTTGGGATACTCCTTCAGGGAAGTTGTCATCAAACCGGCATTACTAGATACCGGAAGAACACCAGGTGTCCCTCCAGTGTCCAGGTGCTTTTTGTCAAACTTTTTTAAGAAAGTTTTTAGCAGACCGGTACTACTAGATACCGGAAGAACATCAGGTGTCCCTCCAGTGTCTAGGTGCTTTGTGGGCAACTTCTTCGATGAAGTTTTTATCAGACCTGTACTACCAGTTACCAGAAAAACACTAAGTGTCCCGCCGGTGCCCAGGTGCTTTATGAGCAACTTCACCGAGGAAATTTTTCATTAGACCGGCACTACTAGATACTGGAAGTACACCAGGTGTCCCTCCGTTGTCCAGCTGCTTTTTGGAATACTCCTTTGGGGAAGTTGTCATCAAACCGGCACTATTGGACACCAGAGGAACACCAGGTGTCCCTCCAGTGTCCAGGTGCTTTTTGTGAAACTTCTTTAAGGAAGTTTTTATCAGACCGGTACTACTAGATACCGGAAGAACATCAGGTTTCCCTCCAGTGTCCAGGTGCTTTGTGGGCAACTTCTTCGAGGAAGTTTTCATCAGACCTGTACTACCAGTTACCAGAAAAACACTAAGTGTCCCTCCGGTGTCCAGGTGCTTTTTGAGCGACTTCACTGAGGAAGTTTTCATTAGACCGGCACTACTAGATACTGGAAGTACACCAGGTGTCCCTCCGTTGTCTAGGTGCTTTTCGGTATACTCCTTCGGGGAAGTTGTCATCAAACCGGCACTACTAGATACCGGAAGAACACCAGGTGTCCCTCCGCTGTCCAGGTGCTTTTTGGGATACTTCTTCGGGGAAGTTGTCATTAAACCGCCACTACTAGATACCGGAAGAACACCAGTTGTCCCTCCAGTGTCCAGGTGATTTTTGAGCAACTTCACCGAGGAAGTTTTCATTAGACCGGCACTACTAGATACCGGAAGTACACCAGGTGTCCCTGCGTTGTCCAGGTGCTTTTTGGGATACTCCTTCAGGGAAGTTGTCATCAAACCGGCTATACTAGATACCGGAAGAACATCAGGTGTCCCTCCAGTGTCCAGGTGCTTTGTGGGCAACTTCTTCGAGGAAGTTTTCATCAGACCTGTACTACCAGTTACCAGAAAAACACTTAGTGTCCCTCCGGTGTCCAGGTGCTTTTTAAGCACCTTCACCGAGGAAGTTTTCATTAGACCGGCACTACTAGATACTGGAAGTACACTAGGTGTCCCTCCGGTGTCCAGGTGCTTTTTGAGCAACTTCACCGAGGAAGTTTTCATTAGACCGGCACTACTAGATACCGGAAGTACACCAGGTGTCCCTCCGTTGTCCTGGTGCTTTTTGGGATACTCCTTTGGGGAAGTTGTCATCAAACCGGCAATACTAGATACCGGAAGAACACCAGGTGTCCCTCCAGTGTCTAGGTGATTTTTGAGCAACTTCACCGAGGAAGTTTCCATCAGACCGGCACTACTGGACACCAGAGGAACTCCAGGTGTCTTTCCAGTGTCCAGGTGCTTTTTGTGAAACTTCTTTAAGGAAGTTTTTATCAGACCGGTACTACTAGATACCGGAAGAACATCAGGTTTCTCTCCAGTGTCCAGGTGCTTTGTGGGCAACTTCTTCGAGGAAGTTTTCATCAAAACCTGTACTACGAGTTACCAGAAAAACACTAAGTGTCCCACCGGTGTCCAGGTGCTTTTTGAGCAACTTCACTGAGGAAGTTTTCATTAGACCGGCACTACTAGATACTGGAAGTACACCAGGTGTCCCTCCGTTGTCCAGGTGCTTTTTGGGATACTCCTTCGGGGAAGTTGTCATCAAACCGGCACTACTAGATACCGGAAGAACACCAGGTCTCCCTCCGCTGTCCAGGTGCTTTTTGGGATACTTCTTCGGGGAAGTTGTCATTAAACCGCCACTACTAGATACCGAAAGAACACCAGTTGTCCCTCCAGTGTCCAGGTGATTTTTGAGCAACTTCTTCGAGGAAGTTTTCATCAGACCTGTACTACCAGTTACCAGAAAAACACTAAGTGTCCCTCCGGTGTCCAGATGCTTTTTGAGCAACTTCACCGAGGAAGTTGTCATTAGACCGGCACTACTAGATACTGGAAGTACACTAGGTGTCCCTCCGGTGTCCAGGTGCTTTTTGAGCAACTTCACCGAGGAAGTTTTCATTAGGCCGGCACTACTAGATACCGGAAGTACACCAGGTGTCCCTCCGTTGTCCAAGTGCTTTTTGGGATACTCCTTCAGGGAAGTTGTCATCAAACCGGCATTACTAGATACCGGAAGAACACCAGGTGTCCCTCCAGTGTCCAGGTGCTTTTTGTCAAACTTTTTTAAGAAAGTTTTTAGCAGACCGGTACTACTAGATACCGGAAGAACATCAGGTGTCCTTCCAGTGTCCAGGTGCTTTGTGGGCAACTTCTTCGATGAAGTTTTTATCAAACCTGTACTACCAGTTACCAGAAAAACACTAAGTGTCCCTCCGGTGTCCAGGTGCTTTTTGAGCAACTTCACCGAGGAAGTTTTCATTAGACCGGCACTACTAGATACCGGAAGTACACCAGGTGTCCCTGCGTTGTCCAGGTGCTTTTTGGGATACTCCTTCAGGGAAGTTGTCATCAAACCGGCACTACTAGATACCGGAAGAACACCAGGTGTCCCCCCAGTGTCCAGGTGCTTTTTGTGAAACTTCTTTAAGAAAGTTTTTAGCATACCAGTACTACTAGATACCGGAAGAACATCAGGTGTCCCTCCAGTGTCCAGGTGCTTTGTGGGCAACTTCTTCGAGGAAGTTTTCATCAGACCTGTACTACCAGTTACCAGAAAAACACTAAGTGTCCCTCCGGTGTCCAGGTGCTTTTTAAGCACCTTCACCGAGGAAGTTTTCATTAGACCGGCACTACTAGATACTGGAAGTACACTAGGTGTCCCTCCGGTGTCCAGGTGCTTTTTGAGCAACTTCACCGAGGAAGTTTTTATTAGACCGGCACTACTAGATACCGGAAGTACACCAGGTGTCCCTCCGTTGTCCTGGTGCTTTTTGGGATACTCCTTTGGGGAAGTTGTCATCAAACCGGCACTACTAGATACCGGAAGAACACCAGGTGTCCCTCCAGTGTCTAGGTAATTTTTGAGCAACTTCACCGAGGAAGTTTCCATCAGACCGGCACTACTGGACACCAGAGGAACTCCAGGTGTCCCTCCAGTGTCCAGGTGCTTTGTGGGCAACTTTTTCGAAGAAGTTATTATCAGACCTGTACTACTAGTTACCAGAAAAACACTAAGTGTCCCTCCGGTGTCCAGGTGCTTTTTAAGCACCTTCACCGAGGAAGTTTTCATTAGACCGGCACTACTAGATACTGGAAGTACACTAGGTGTCCCTCCGGTGTCCAGGTGCTTTTTGAGCAACTTGACCGAGGAAGTTTTCATTAGACCGGCACTACTAGATACCGGAAGTACACCAGGTGTCCCTCCGTTGTCCAGGTGCTTTTTGGTATACTCCTTCGGGAAAGTTGTCATCAAACCGGCACTACTAGATACCGGAAGAACACCAGGTGTCCCTCCAATGTCCAGTTGATTTTTGAGCAACTTCACCGAGGAAGTTTCAATCAGACCTGTAATACCTGTTACCAGAGAAACACTAAGTGTCCCTCCGGTGTCCAGGTGCTTTTTGAGCAACTTCATCGAGGAAGTTTTCATTAGTCCGGCACTACTAGATACTGGAAGTACACTAGGTGTCCCTCCGGTGTCCAGGTGCTTTCTGAGCAACTTCACCGAGGAAGTTTTCATTAGACCGGCACTACTTGATACCGGAAGTACACCAGGTGTCCCTCCGTTTTCCAGGTGCTTTGTGGGCAACTTCTTCGAGGAAGTTTTCATCAGACCTGTACTACCAGTTACCAGAAAAACACTAAGTGTCCCTCTGGTGTCCAGGTGCTTTTTGAGCAACTTCACCGAGGAAGTTTTTATTAGACCGGCACTACTAGATACTGGAAGTACACCAGGTGTCCCTCCGTTATCCAGGTGCTTTTTGGTATACTCCTTTGAGGAAGTTGTCATCAAACCGGCACTACTAGATACCGAAAGAACACCAGGTGTCCCTCCAGTGTCTAGGTGATTTTTGAGCAACTTCACCTAGGAAGTTTCCATCAGACCGGCACTACTGGACACCAGAGAAACTCCAGGTGTCCCTCCAGTGTCCAGGTGCTTTTTGTGAAACTTCTTTAAGGAAGTTTTTATCAGACCGGTACTACTAGATACCGGAAGAACATCAGGTGTCCTTCCAGTGTCTAGGTGCTTTGTGGGCAACTTCTTCGAGGAAGTTTTCATCAGACCTGTACTACCAGTTACCAGAAAAACACTAAGTGTCCCTCCGGTGTCCAGGTGCTTTTTGAGCATCTTCACCGAGGAAGTTGTCATTAGACCGGCAGTACTAGATACTGGAAGTACACTAGGTGTCCCTCCGTTGTCCAGGTGCTTTTTGAGCAACTTCACCGAGGAAGTTTTCATTAGACCGGCACTACTGGACACCAGAGAAACTCCAGGTGTCCCTCCAGTGTCCAGGTGCTTTTTGTGAAACTTCTTTAAGGAAGTTTTTATCAGACCGGTACTACTAGATACCGCAAGAACATCAGGTGTCCTTCCAGTGTCTAGGTGCTTTGTGGGCAACTTCTTCGAGGAAGTTTTCATCAGACCTGTACTACCAGTTACCAGAAAAACACTAAGTGTCCCTCCGGTGTCCAGGTGCTTTTTGAGCAACTTCATCGAGGAAGTTTTCATTAGTCCGGCACTACTAGATACTGGAAGTACACTAGGTGTCCCTCCGGTGTCCAGGTGCTTTTTGAGCAACTTCACCGAGGAAGTTTTCATTAGACCGGCACTACTTGATACCGGAAGTACACCAGGTGTCCCTCCGTTTTCCAGGTGCTTCGTGGGCAACTTCTTCGAGGAAGTTTTCATCAGACCTGTACTACCAGTTACCAGAAAAACACTAAGTGTCCCTCCGGTGTCCAGGTGCTTTTTGAGCATCTTCACCGAGGAAGTTGTCATCAAACCGGCACTACTAGATACCGAAAGAACACCAGGTGTCCCTCCAGTGTCTAGGTGATTTTTGAGCAACTTCACCTAGGAAGTTTCCATCAGACCGGCACTACTGGACACCAGAGAAACTCCAGGTGTCCCTCCAGTGTCCAGGTGTTTTTTGTGAAACTTCTTTAAGGAAGTTTTTATCAGACCGGTACTACTAGATACCGGAAGAACATCAGGTGTCCTTCCAGTGTCTAGGTGCTTTGTGGGCAACTTCTTCGAGGAAGTTTTCATCAGACCTGTACTACCAGTTACCAGAAAAACACTAAGTGTCCCTCCGGTGTCCAGGTGCTTTTTGAGCAACTTCATCGAGGAAGTTTTCATTAGTCCGGCACTACTAGATACTGGAAGTACACTAGGTGTCCCTCCGGTGTCCAGGTGCTTTTTAAGCAACTTCACCGAGGAAGTTTTCATTAGACCGGCACTACTTGATACCGGAAGTACACCAGGTGTCCCTCCGTTTTCCAGGTGCTTTGTGGGCAACTTCTTCGAGGAAGTTTTCATCAGACCTGTACTACCAGTTACCAGAAAAACACTAAGTGTCCCTCTGGTGTCCAGGTGCTTTTTGAGCAACTTCACCGAGGAAGTTTTCATTAGACCGGCACTACTAGATACTGAAAGTACACCAGGTGTCCCTCCGTTATCCAGGTGCTTTTTGGTATACTCCTTCGAGGAAGTTGTCATCAAACCGGCACTACTAGATACCGAAAGAACACCAGGTGTCCCTCGAGTGTCTAGGTGATTTTTGAGCAACTTCACCTAGGAAGTTTCCATCAGACCGGCACTACTGGACACCAGAGAAACTCCAGGTGTCCCTCCAGTGTCCAGGTGCTTTTTGTGAAACTTCTTTAAGGAAGTTTTTATCAGACCGGTACTACTAGATACCGGAAGAACATCAGGTGTCCTTCCAGTGTCTAGGTGCTTTGTGGGCAACTTCTTCGAGGAAGTTTTCATCAGACCTGTACTACCAGTTACCAGAAAAACACTAAGTGTCCCTCCGGTGTCCAGGTGCTTTTTGAGCAACTTCACCGAGGAAGTTTTCATTAGACCGGCACTACTAGATACTGGAAGTACACCAGGTGTCCCTCCGTTGTCCAGGTGCTTTTTGGGATACCCCTTCGGGGAAGTTGTCATCAAACCGGCACTACTAGATACCGGAAGAACACCAGGTGTTCCTCCAGTGTCCAGGTGATTTTTGAGCAACTTCACCGAGGAAGTTTTCATCAGACTGGCACTACTAGATGCTCTAAGAACACTAGGTGTCCCTTCTGTGTTTATGTGCTTTTTGGGCAATTGCTTTGAGGAAGTTTGCATTAATTTCGGTGGATTAATAATTATTATAATTTTCAATTTTTTTCATCTAATGAAAGTTTATTTAAGTAATGTCGAATTATAATACATTGCTGTACATGATTATGTTCTTTATTATGGAGTAAAGTTAAGTTGTATTTTATTGTTGTATATTTTTATTTATTATATTATTAAAGTTACTGTCGTCTACAAAATTGATTATATGTTTTCAATCTTATTAATTGGCTCAATTACATAAAAAATTGAGTTATTAGTATTGTCAGTCATATTTACAAGAAAACATACATTCTGTAAGTTCTTAACATCTACAATATCAAGGACATTGGGAATTCTTTCCAGTTTATGGATGAAATTGAAGCTTACTTAGGGGATAATGGAGTTAGGGAATGCGTTTTGTGTAGTGCACTTATTAATAATCGCAAAATACTTTGCAGGGCACAAGCAGAAGTTCCGTCGGCACTGGCATTCGACCACTCTTACATAAAATTTTACAATCCCAAACAATTTTGCATTCTGATAATAGGATACACATCTGGAGTTTGTTTTTTTAGATCGCGTATACAACTCTGATGAATACACTGTTCCTTGTTTCAGTAGTTTTTTAAAAATTAAATAACGTCCATGTATTTCTTTTCTTCTCAATTCGTTTTGAACGTCATCGTCAACTTCTAAATTAGTTATTTTGCCTATTATGTATAAAGATTCCCCTATAATTTGCAATTTCATTTGTTTTCTAGCCGAATGTAACTTTTTACAATAATCATAAAATTTTCGCCCTTGATGTAGTATTTCTTGATTAAGGGTGTATGTATTAATGTACAAAGAGAAACCGTAAGATATTTGCAGTTCCGCACATTTACTGCCGTGTACAAAACTTTTGAGTTTCCCGTTTAAGTCTTCAAAGGGGAAACAAGAATAAACCCATAAGGGTCCTAAGTTTTTGACCAGTTCAACAAAATGTAATGTTGAATGCAGATTGCATGACATGTGACGTATATCATATAAGTTTTCAAATCTAGAAACGAATTCGTTGAGTAGACGCGATGCTGTATTTAACATATCGTTTGAAATGCTCGGTTCATATAAAAGAAACACTCCTAACACTAGTAATTTGTAATGTTCCAGATATTCCCGAGGCAAAATATCTTCCAGCAAAGGTACTGAATAATAAAAAAAGAAATTTTTAAGCTCGGACGCTTTCCAAAATTTTAGATGATCTGTTATAGAACGAGGTCGTCTTTGAACAAATTCAGGAGGTACAAGATCCGTTAGTCTCTTATCCATAAGATTGCTATACGCGTGTACTGAAAATCTTTCACCAGCATAAGAACTGTCAAACCACAATTTTAAAAGTGACTTCATTAAACCACTAAATATTGAATGCATTGGATCCAGTACCGTTGTTGTAATCCACAGGTAAACAATTCTAGATAAAATAGTGGAACCTTTTACCCCACAGACTGCATGACCCCGCCTATCAGCGGATTCAGCATGAGCCAAAGTTTGAGTCTCAGTTCGCATTCTTAAATTGTTGACATAAGGGTAAGCTTGAACATTGTCAATTCTTCTTCCTGGAATTTTACATTTATGGCAACCGAATTTTCCATTATACTGTTTCATGTTCATGAACAGAGCTTTGGCAGGTAAATCGCCAGTTCCACTTATAATGATTCCTTTCACAGTTACCTGCTCTTCGTGATAAGGTGTATTTATAATAATACCATTTGCCAACTGTTGAATATCATTATAAAGCGGAGCTAAGAATAAACTTGGTATGGGTTTTTTTTCCCCAAACCATAACCCTGCTACAATAACATTCTCTTTTCTAAATCTTTGACTAAACGGTAGTTCATTAATGACGAGATAGAAGGGCCAAATCGAAAATTTTGACGACTTAAAAATTGGAATTCCGTCCGTATACCACATCAAAGAAATGTTGTTTTGATCATGTAAGATCTGTCCTTCCGCACACAATTCTTGGTATATTCTACCATCATAAATATCCTCTAAGTTATCTGGTGTCTGTTTAACTCTATTGAAACGGTTTAAAAATTTTTCGCGAAAACCTGGTCTATTGTAAAGTGCTTGCAGCTGTGAGACTATAGAACATGTTATACAATGTGAGCTTTCCGTTAATTCTAAACAATTTTCGCATCTATCAGATTCATGTTGCAAAACATTAAAACATCTTATACAAAAAAAATGTTTGTTAATAGGATTTTCCTGATTTTCAAAATATTTTTTGAAAAAGTAAAGCGATTTTATGCAATTATTTTGCTCAGGGCAGTGCATAGATATTAAATCAAGTATAGCTGACAATTGTACACCGGAAATACTAAAACGTGTGACCAAAGCAAGGATTGATAGCGCACTTTCAGCAACAGTTATTGGTGCACCTTCATAAAGAAGGGGATCAGGAAAAAATTCATCATAGGCATCATCGAATTCTTCTTCCAAATCAGAATAAACGGAAGAATCGGTGTCACTGTTTAAGTCATTTTGATTTTCCAAGTTCATGATGTCAAAGTCTTCTTCCATATCATAAAACTCGTCTATATAAAAAAATATTTTTCTATTATATATATATACATAATATAATTTTCTAATTATTATTAATAAGTATATTTATAAGAAGTTATTACAATTATTCATAATTTATAAATAATTAGGTGGACCATATCCCTATTATATGTTAAAAAGAAAAGTTAAACAGAATTTACTTAAGCTACACGTCTGAATCATATTATCTAAAACTGATCCAAAAATTAAAATAAATTCCATTCATTCTAAAACAGTAAATCATCAACAATCATCCGAAATAACGGATGACAGAGAAATAAAAAAACGTCATTTTTAAGATATTAAAAGAACGAAAGTAATACAGTTTCCAAAGATGTCCCTAAAATGTCACAATGATGATCTAAGTATAAACCCGTGATGAATCAATCCCAGGAATGAGTTCAGTATGACCCAAACAATCCCCACGAAAGTCAGGTTATTCCAGGTTACTCCAGGTTATCCCAGGGAAGTATCAGCACTGTGCCAGGGTTGTCCCAGGGTTGATACAAGGATATATTAGGGTTGATATAGCGATGATCCAAAGATGTCCCCCCGAGGGTCCTGAAGTTTCCTTAGGATAATCAAAGGCTACCCTAAGGGTGTGTCTAAAAACCTAGGATAATCAATAATGAGTAAATGTTAGGAATAAGTTTAGTAAATCCCAGAGGCATTTAATTCGTGTAGAAATGAGTTCGATATGATTTAGGAATAATTGAAGAATACTCAAGAATGAGAGGATGTCAGGAATAAGTTTTGTAATGCACAAAGCTATATCTCAGAAAAGTTAGGGTTGTCCCAGGGATGCACCACGGTTGTGACAGGGGTTTCCCAGGGGTGTGCTAGGGATGAACCAGTGCTGTCCCAGGAAAGTACCTGCGCTTTGCTACGGTCAACCAAGGGTTGTGCTTCAGATGGCCCTAAGATTGACCAATGAAAATCCAAGTGATGATCCGAAGTGGACGAAAGGATGGAACAGGGTTGATACAGCGATAATCCAAAGATGTCCTCTCGAGGATCCTAAAGTTTCCTTGGAATAATCAAAGGATACCCCAAGGGTGTGTCTAAAAACCTGGGACGATCAATGATGAGTCAATGTTAGGAATAAGTTTAGTAAATTCGAGAGGCGTTAAATTCTGTAGAAAAAAGTTGGATATGTTTTAGAGACGACCCAGGGATGATTCAGAATGAGTCAATGCCAGGCGTAAGTTTTGTATGTCAGATGGAGATCCCAGGGAAGTAAAGGTTATCGCCGGATTGTCCCAGGATTGTCCCAGGGCTGTCCCATGGACGTCCCAGGGCTGACCTACAGATGCCCTCAATTTTTACCTCAATTTTACTCAGCAATTATCCAAAGATGTCCTCTCGAGGATCCTAAAGTTTCCTTGGGATAATCAAAGGATACCCATAGGGTGTGTCTAAAAACATGGGACAATCTATGATGAGTCAATGTTAGGAATAAGTTTAGTAAATTCGAGAGGCGTTAAATTCTGTAGAAAAGAGTTGGATATGTTTTAAAGACGACCCAGGGATGATTCAGAATGAGTCAATGCCAGGCGTGAGTTTTGTATGTCAGATGGAGATCCCAGGGAAGTAAAGGTTTTCGTCCGGTTGTCCCAGGATTGTGCCAGGGCTGTCCCATGGGCGTCCAAAGGCTGACCTACAAATGACCTCAATTTTTTACTAGAATTAACTAGGTGATTTTTCTAAGTTCACCGAATGACATATCAGGCTGAACTCAGCAATTTTCCAAAGATATCCCCTCGAGCATCCTAAAGTTTTCTTGGGATAATCAAAGGATACCCCAAGGGTGTGTCTAAAAACCTGGGACGATCCATGATGAGTCAATGTTAGGAATAAGTTTAGTAAATCCCAAAGGCATTTAATTCGTGTAGAAATGAGTTCGATATGATTTAGCAATGATTGAAAAAATACACAAGAATGAGAGGATGTCAGGAATGGGTTTTGTAATCCACAAAGCTATATCTCAGAAAAGTTAGGGTTGTCCCACGGATGCACCACGGTTGTGCCAGGGGTTTCCCAGGGGTGTGCTAGGGATGAACCAGTGCTGTCACAGGAAAGTACGTGCGCTTCGCTAGGGTCAACCCAGGGTTGTGCTTCAGATGGCCCTAAGATTGACCAATGAAAATCCAAGTGATGATCCGAAGTGGACGAAAGGATGGAACAGGGTTGATACAGCGATAATCCGAAGATGTCCTCTCGAGGATCCTAAAGTTTCCTTGGAATAATCAAAGAATACCCCAAGGGTGTGTCTAAAAACCTGGGACGATCCATGATGAGTCAATGTTAGTAATAAGTTTAGTAAATTCGAGAGACGTTAAATTCCTGAAGAAATGAGTTGGATATGTTTTAGAGACGACCCAGGGATGATTCAGAATGAGTCAATTCCAGGCGTGAGTTTTGTATGTCAGATGGAAATCCCAGGGAAGTAAAGGTTATCGCCGGATTGTCCCAGGATTGTGCCAGGGCTGTCCCATGGACGTTCCAGGGCTGACCTACAGATGCCCTCAATTTTTACCTAGGATAAATCTAGGTGATTTTTCTAAGTTCACCGAATGACATATCAGGGTTAAATCAGCAATTATCCAAAGATATCCCCTCGAGGGTCCTGAAGTTTCGTTGGGATAATCAAAGGATACCCTAATGATGAGTCTAAAAGCCTGAGATGATCCATGATGAGTCAATCCTAGGAATAAGTTTAATAAATCCCATGACGACCCGTTCCTATAAGTTAAATATGTTATAGGAATGAACCGCGGATGTTTTAGAATGAAGCAATCCTAGGAATGTGTTTGGTATGTCCCAAAGATATCCCAGGATATTTAGGGTTGTCCTAAGTTTGTCCCAGGATTGTACCAGGGCTGTCCCAGGGATGATCCAAGATTGACCCACGGATGATCCTAAGATGCTTCAGGATAAGTCAATTCCAGTTATGATTATAATATGTCATAGGAACATGTTTGACGGAAGTCAGGTTAAAATGGATGGAATATTTAGTAAAATTTGTTATTTAGGGAAAAAGCTTTTATTTCTTTTAACCTTAAAATTCATGGAAATAGTGCAACCGAGAACAACTATAAATCAGTAGATTTGATGCGTATAGATCTATTCCACGGTCGAAATTGGGTCTTTATAGGGTCAAACTGGGCGAGTCATAGTAATGGCTACATAGTAGTGGCAACATTTTTAACACAAATTTGGTCAGGCGTTTAAGTTTGAGGTCAGCTAAAGGCCTGTCAAAATTTCCATGAGAGGCAAGAATAAGTTTGAAATGTCCCAGGGTTGACCGTCGGATGTTATAAGGATGACCCATGGATTTTCAAGCGTCAGACAGTACTAAAATTCAGATAGAAAATACTAGTTAGCAAAATCTAAAACGTCAGAATAATATTCTAGGAGTGACTAGTGTCTCAGGAATAAGCCTGAGATGATTCAGGATGAGTCGCTTTTAGAACCAGCTGGAAATTACCTACTAGATTTGGTGCTTCAGGTAACCTGTATTTGGAATGTCATACGCACTTGACGTCCCACACTTCTCTCAGTGTGTCAGAAGAACAGAAAAATCATGAATAATTGTAAGAATTTTTGGTGAATTTTTCATATAACAATGGTTAATATACACTGAAAAAAATATGGTTAAATTAATCCCGAAAATGGTTGGTCAAGAAGATAACGACATTTTTTAGGTTATATCAACTATGAATGTAGTTAACTTTACTATTTTCATGGTTAAATTCACCCTTTTTGTTGGTTTATATAACCAAAATGTAAATAGTAATCACTTTTGTTTTTTATTGTAGGCTAATCGATTTGTTTTACGTCAACGAGCATGATATTTTTATTTATTAAATTACACTTGTAGTATGAAACAAAATTTTGACAGAAAACGATATTTTCAATGAAAAAAGTTGATTAGGTATATTATTTAAACTCCCAATGTCTAAAGTTAGATGTTTAAGAGACCACATTTTATTGAAATTGGTTAAAATGCTTTCGAAATATCCTACACTAAAAAACTACCATTAGTACTACTGTTACACATACATACATACGCACACACATCAGGACATTTGCGTACAAATAAAAATTTATGCTTTTTAGATGAAGATGAGTCAAAAATCCTATTTTTTGAAAAATGGAAATTCTTAACGATCATAAAGCTTCTTCTAAAAGGAAGCGAAAACATATAATTTTACTAATCATTTAGTAAATAAATATTGATTCTCTAGTTACTGTGATTTTAAGGTTATGTAATAATATTGGATATAAATGATTGATAATATTGTTTTAGAAAATTACCATCTTCTGACATATCGTCAATCGCATCGTCATATAAATCGTTATCGCTAAAGTTTTCTTCCTCTTCAACACCAATACCCATTTCTTCGTTTTCACTGTTGATAGGTGGTATCATAATTTCCTCATAATTTTGATCGATTTCGAGTTCATCATTACTGTCTATATTTTCTTCATTAACATGATTAATTATCTGTATATAAATTTAATTATAACAATTAAATAAAAAATTTTAATTAATTGAATATTAAATAACAAATAATGTACAATAAATTATAAAACTATGATCACTTTTAATAATCTAGTAAAAATTCTTAAAAATTTTAAAAAACTTTTTGTATACATTTTTTTAAATTAAATGCATATTAAAATAATAGAATAATTTTTTAACTATACGTTTGGTTCTTACATCAAAATCATCAGATTCTGACGATGAATCTGATAAATTATGTCTTAGGTTATGTCTTTCTTCTCTCATACGCTGTATTATTTTTCTCTGAGCTCTTTCAGACACCGATAAAAAATCTCTTCTAGGGGGCATAGTTATATTGAGTTCAACCTTTAAAAAATGCTCGATTAAAATAATAAAACCGTCACTAGTTCAAACACTTATTAATCTACATTTATAAGTTTATAAATACGATTCTTGAAGTTTATTTTCCACTTCGTCGTAAAACATAATGCGTAAAAAAACAAAACGCAAATAAACAAATTTATCTAAGATACGGTTAAAATTGTAGTGATGTTTTATTTTTAAATTAATACAGCCAACTTCAGCCCAGTTATATTATCTGTCATCTAATTAATAATTTTCATTATATTTAGTGTACATTTTTCGGTGTCGTAAAAAACATGTATGTATTAGTGCAGTGGGTGGTTGGTCGTACTATCACCATATTACAAGAAACTCCAGATCTTACTGGAGTGGAAGTAGAGCAAGAAGTTAACTTGCCCTATAATGGTAAAATTTTCAAAGCGAAAATTATATCGAGAAGCGGTAAGTAACCTAAAAATATAAGTTTAAAAAATATAAATATTATTAGAACAGCTTAATTTAATAATTATTAAATCATATATTTTTATTCTAAGATTTTTATCTAGTTTTATTATTATTATTACTATTATTATTATTATTATTATTTTTTTTTTTTTACAAAACAAGTTTAGGAGAGGAAAAAATGCATTTACGCACTTGTTCGTGTGGGACTCGACCACATCCTGTGGCAATACCGCACTAAAACAACCTCTCCCAATTCTTGCTTTACATATTCTTATCAACTTTTGCTCCTTCCGTCCTGGAAGGTAAGCAAAAGTTTCTTTTTTTTTTACTCTGTACAGTTTCAGCATTCATTATTATTATTATTATTATTATTTTTTTTTTTTTTTACAAAACAAGTTTAGGAGAGGAAAAAATGCATTTACGCACTTGTTCGTGTGGGACTCGACCACGTGCTGTGGTAATACCTCACTAAAACAACCTCTCCCATTCTTGCTTTACATATTCTAATCCACTATTGCTCCATACGTCCTGGAGGGTAAGCAAAAGCGTGATTCATTTACTAGAGTTGTTATTTTCGTTTCTTACACTGTTGTTCTCACCCATTGCCGCCGATATTCTTAAGCGGTGGTCAAGAACGTTGTCGGATGCTTTTTTAGAGCTACCGAATAGGATCTTATAATGAATAGTGCTGCCGAACCAGATTTAGGGAGTTCAGAAGAACAGCCTTCTGCATGCGAACCGCCAACGCATTAGCCTTGTGCTCGCAGCTAGGAATTTTTTGTAATTGGCTCACAAATGAAGCTCGCATCCCTCCTAAACAACCGAGTACAAGAACAATTAATCTGACCCTGTAGCCTGGATATATTTTACTCAATTCAAACAGAAGGTCTTGATACTTTGTCCGCTTCTCATCCTCTTTTTGAGTGATATTGCTCTCAGCAGGTGCCGAAAACTCTATCAGACAAATGACCTTACTTTTATGATCCTGGAGCACTATATCAGGTTTATTGGCGCTGATACGATGAGTGATGGAAAAAGAAAAATTCCAGTAGATCTTACACTGATCATTTTCCACAACGGTCTCCTGATCCCCCTGGGCATACGGCAAGATGGGTTCTTTATCTATACCATATTGGTGTCGAAGGTGATAATACAACACCTTAAGCGCAGCATTGTGTCTTTCTACATATCTGTAACATGCATACTTCGGGCACGCACTTAGAATGTGACTAAGTGTCTCCGGGTATTGCCTGCACGCTCGACAGTTGGTATTGTCAACAGATATATGCATCACTCGACTGCGATACACCAAAGTATTCATCACTCCATCCTGGCAAGCAAATAAAAATCCTTCAGTCTCCGATTTCAAACCAGCAGACTTGAGGAAAGCAAATGACAAAACCCCAGACAGTCCCAAATCTTTTATGAGAATGAAAAACCGTCCATGCACAGGCCTGTCAATATGCTCCTGTAACAGAAGCGCATGTTCTGCTTCCTTAACACGTTTTTTAAGCATTAATGGTGTTAAAGATGCTAAACCGTGTTCCATATCCCTGGTTTCAAATAGGAGACTAAGTTCACTTGCAGCTCTTTCTGCCGCTCGATATAAAAACGCCCCAACATTTGTTATTTCATGATGGTGAACAAATTGCATAAGAGGATCTCTACTGTTTATGACTGAGCATGCTGCAGATAAAACAATTCTACGATGAAGACACTCTAAATTTAAAAGACTTCTTCCTCCCCGATCGCGTGGAAGGTAAATGCGAGGTACGGAAGACCTAGGATGATGACTTCGATGTATAGTCATCATCTTGCGAGTTTCTCTATCTAGTTCCTTCAACTCATTCACATTCCACTTAACTGCTCCAAATGTATAGAGTAGTAAAGGAATGGCTAATGTGTTTGTGGCTTGTATCTTATTCTTCCCAGATAGTTCAGAAGCCCAAATTTTTCTGAGAAGACCATGGTATTTCATATGGAGATGATCTTTAAGCCCACACAAATCTTGACTTTCCGATTGAGGAATTCCAAGATATGTGTAAGTTTCCCCAACACCAAGGTGATGAATGGTATTGCCACCAATGAGCTGAATATTCTCAGAGTCGCTCGACA
This sequence comes from Ganaspis brasiliensis, assembly GCA_037103525.1. Taxonomy (NCBI): domain Eukaryota; kingdom Metazoa; phylum Arthropoda; class Insecta; order Hymenoptera; family Figitidae; genus Ganaspis; species Ganaspis brasiliensis. The sequence goes on from JAZKLR010000700.1 coordinate 671,191, forward strand.
TTTCAGCTGTTTCTCGTCTCCCTTTAATTAAATGGATAACAGCACATTTATCTAATCCAAAATCCATACCAATAGCTCTGGAGTACTCGGCTACTGCAAACACCAGAATTTTTAATTCGTCCTTGCTGGATCCATATAGCTTAAGATCGTCCATATAAAACAGATGGTTGATCTTATGGACTCTATTTCTGGGTTTTCCACACATGTATCCAGAGTATTTTTCTCGGAGTACTACAGACAGAGGCAAGAGGGAGATGCAAAAAAGTAGAAGACTTAGGGAGTCTCCTTGGAAAACTCCTCTTCCAAACGAGATGATGTTAGTCATCACTTGCTGTTTGTTGGATGTTATAACAAACCTTGTCCTCCACATGAGCATTAGCTCCTTTAAGCATCTCACAATGTTCGGATGTACCTCTAAGCATTCAAGGAGCTTGATGATCAGCTCATGACTTGTAGAGTCAAATGCCTTTCGGTAATCAATCCAAGCCATTGACAGGTTACGTCGATAAAATATCGCGTCTTGGGTAATACACCTATCAATCAATAGGTTCTCCCTACAACCTGCCAGACCTCTCTTGCACCCTCGCTGTTCGCTTATTGCACTCCAAACTGGCTCGATGGATGTCAAAATCCTCTCTTTGAGGATGCCAGTGAATAGCTTGTAGTAGGTGTTAAGACAAGCTATGGGTCTGTAATTTTTTGGATTGGACAAATCTCCTGATTTTGGTAGAAGTACCGTTCGTCCTTCCACCAACCACTGTGGTATTGCATGTTCCCCGTTGAGATAGGTAGAGAATATACGGGCCAAATGTTGGTGAGTTGAAGTAAACTTCTTCCACCATAGATTATTAATCTTATCTGGCCCGGGTGCTGAAAAGTTCTTAGTTCTAGCTACTGCTTTTCTTACCTCCTCTTCAGTAATTGGTGGACATATCTCTGCAAATTGGTCAAGCCCCTGTCTGACACAGAAGCTGCGAAAGAGTGACAAAGATAACCCTTCATCGTTTACTGAATGGGATGTCCCATAGATGTTGCTCCAGAAAGTTTCAATCTCTTCACGACATGGAGGCCTTTCAACGGTTGTTGATGGTACACTGAACAGGCGGGAAGGATTAGTAGCAAAGATATTATTTTGCTTTATCCATTTCATCCTCCGTTCTAAACGTTCCCTTATGACGACAAGAGAACGTATCTTCTCAATCCAGTGTTGCTTGATGGTCTGCAACTTTGACTTTTTTAGAGTGTGATGCAATCTTTTAAGAGTTTGGGCTATTTCCAAAACTCTTGGAGTAAACCTTCTATTTGATTCCAGATATGCAATCACACTCTGCAATTGAGAAGCATGTCGTCGAGCTATCCCGATCTTGATCTGCACTTGTTTGATTCGCTGGCAGGTTTTAGCAACGCGTTCCGCAACAGATTTTCTGTTACTTTTGCGAAGTAAGGACACAGCTTTTTCATACACAGCACAGTTCAATGTCCAGAGATCTACACTTTTTGAGAGTAATGAGAGTTCATTGTTCCCTTCAGAGATTTTATCCATTTTGATGGAAACCTTGAGATGAATTTTGGTTTCCCTCGAACTCATGTTTCCATCTTCGGCTGCGGGCGTTGGTGTTTCACACAAAATTTGTGTATTCTCTGAGGGGTCTTCCTGGTCTTGGAGAAGAGCTTCATATCCCCTTTTTCTCAGAGAGGATACCTGATCTCTTAAGTACTGAGGCGTCATTTCCGCGTATTGTGGGTGCATATTGATCCATCGCGCATGTAACCTCTGCATGTATCCTCTTCTGTTAGGGGAACTATTTTGCCAACACAACAAAATGTCCCTCCGAAGTTGGTCTGTCCACTTTAACCTTAATCGAGCTTGTCCCTGGTCGTTGCTTAGTCGTATAATAATAATATTATTATTATTATTATTATCGTATTATGTCTACAAAAATTTTTTAGAGGACAAAAAGTATCTGCAGTCAATAAACGTGGATAAGGAGGGAAATATAATGCCGAAAAAAAAAAATAAAAAATCGAAGGTTAAAGATCCCAAAAAAGCTGCACTCACAAAAGCTCAGGAGAAAGGGCAGAAGACTCTTAGCAAAGAAATTTCAAATTTACCGATATTATTTCCTGTAAATGCATCACAAAATAATAAAGGTAACTGTCATAATAAATTAAATAATATTTAAATAAAGAATTGGAGAAAATATTAAATATTATATATAAATCATTTTTAAATTAAAAAATAAAACGTACACGTAAAGATGTAATAAATCTTTAAAAAAAATATTTTTGAAACTAAATTTAAATGAATTGAACTAAGAATAAACGTAAAAAATTTCTCAAAATAAAATTTAATATTATTAAAAATCACACTATAAGACATTAAAAGAAATCCTTTTAATTCTCTATTAAATTCAAATACAGGTAATTTTAAAAAATCTGCAATACCCATCAACCCAGATTTAAAAATGACTTCTAAGAGCATTGAAAAACCAAGTAAAAATATTAATTTAAATATATATAGGTCAAGTACATATATGTATCTCAATAATTTTCTGAAACATACGCTTCATATTTTTTAAAGGAAAGAATGCTGAAATCCCAGAAGAAACAAAATCTGAAGGTTCAATATCAACAGAAGGTAAAAAGAATAATTTAAATTAAGGCTGATCAAGTCTATGAGATCAGAGCATTTTTGCTCGTTTGCAAGATTTATCAGCCTTAAAAATAATAATCACACTAAACAATGATTTTAAATGTTGAATTTTATTTTAAGGAAATAAACAAAAATGTGATCTTTCTGCAACAATTGTACCTGCAACGACAATCTTAGAAAGTAGACAACAAGATCCTAAGCGGACTTTGGAACTCCCTCACAAACCAAGTAAAGAAATATTGATAAAGGTCTTAGATATTATTAAAAAAAATTTCCTATTTACAGGAAAAAAAGGATAATTTTACTTTTCATATTGTTATTTAGAAAACACAGTTTAATTTACTTAAAACAATTTAAATAATTAATTATTAGATAAAAGTGAACTGTAAATATTGGATGAAAATCAGCATTTCTTTGACACAAATAACTTTGCATCACTTGCAGGAAAATGCAGATTACTCTCTAAATTTGAATCAATAAAATTCACTAGTAAATCAGTAAAAAATTAACCACTGATTTTAATCAGTGAGATATTTACTTATAATCAGTGAAATTTTACTGAATTATTCAGTCCATTCCACTGGTGAATTCGAATTTCACTGATTGAATCAGTGGCTAATTTTTCACCGATTCAAATCTTAAAAATAGGTTTTAGGATTTTATCGTGTTAGAAAGAGAGAGAGAGAGAGAGAGAAAGAGAGAGAGAGAGAGAGAGAGAGAGAGAGAGAGAGAGAGAGAGAGAGAGAGAGAGAGAGAAAGTGAGTGAGAGAGAGAGAGAGACAGGGAGATAAAGATCTTTTTTGTACTCTTTAGTAACAATAAGTGTCTTATACTTTTTTTACGATAAGAGAGCCAAAATTCAAAACGATTTAGAATCAGATGACTCCCATTTCAGAAATCCTAAACTAAAGAAGACTTCGGAACTCACTAGGAAGCCAAGTAAATATCTAATTAAAATATATCTTAGTTTCAATCTTAGGGCTCCTTTATAAACAACATTTTAAATCTTTTAATATTTATGGATCCTCCTAATCCTAAAATAATTATAAACCATTTATTCCCAATCAAAATAACATATAAACATTGACTAAAAGTTAAAATAACATTTAATATTTCAAAACGATGTTCATTAAAAATAGTTTTGTTTAGTTGCCTTCATTTCTTTTGATTTACTCTTCAAATCTGAATCGGTAATAAGTATAAGATTGGTTCTAAAAATTAGTAAAATTTAACTGATTCACTAGTTTATAAACGCTAATTTTAATTTTCGAAGTTTCTCGCAAATTCAGATTTCAAGAGTATTTAGTTGATTTCTATTTATCTTAGTTTCTTTTCCTATTTATAGAAAAAAAAATTATCAGACACTAATTCAAAGAAAAATTTTTTTGTATATGTAATAATTGTTTTAAGGTAATAAATCAAAAATCCAAGATGGTCTAAAATCAGATGAAAGCAAAGTCAGAAATGTGGAGCCAAGGGGTACTTCGGATCAATCTTACAAAACAAGTAAAAAATTTAAATATATCTTAGTTTAAACTTTATAGGTCCTCCATAAACGTTTCTAATTTTTCAACTCTTGTAGAACATTCTTAAATATATAAAATAAAACAAATTATTTTACAGAATATTTTATAGAACCTTTTATAAAACTCTTAAAATAATTTTTTGCTACTTATTGTAACATAAATTCTGAAATAAAATACGCCGAAATTAAACGTAAAAATTGGTTTTAGGTAAGAAGCAAAGAATCCAAGAAGATGTTAGATCAGGTGACTCCAATGTCGGAAATGGTGAACCAAAAACGATTTCGGATCTGACTGACCAACCAGGTAAAAAATAAAATTTTACATATTTTACTTTTGACTTCAGTCGCACCAACTATGTTGAAATATTTTTTATGTTTATTGACAATTTCCGTTATTGCATATTTGTAAAAGCGTGTCCGCCACTTAGACAACCATTGATAATTTGAAGACCCTTCCCTCCATCCTATTGTTTCAAAGTTAAGTTGCCCGACGACTGAAATTAACTAAAAAATTGTATTAAAAAATTTTATTTGTTTAAAAAAAAAGTTTAATTGATATTATTTTATTATTATTATTTTTTTTTATTGTTTTTATTATTATTTTGAATTTTCATTTTATAGAATTTCAATAGATACAAAATCATTAAATATATAATTTTCTTATTGCCGAATTTTATGTTTTCGAATTTATTTTCAGTCGAATTTTAATAAATTCTGATTTTTAATTAAGAAAATTTTTAGATCACAGAATTAATATTTAGCAGTATTATCATTTAGTTGAATTGTCATTTAATAAAATATTAAGAAAATAGAATGTTAACATGCTAGAATATCCGCTTTAATCAAATCTTTATTTGTCAAAAAAAATTACTTATTAAATATTTAATAGAATTCCTAAAACTCCGAATGTTTATTTGTTTAAAACTACAAAGGAGCGAATCGAACAAACATCCGACAGAAAAAATTTCTAGAAAAACTGTTTGTTATAAATAAAAATTTGGTTTTAAGGTAAAGAGAACGACACCGAAAAAAAATTAGCATCAGACGATCTTAAATTTAGTAATCCAGTACTAAAGAAGTCTTCGGAACTCAGTCAGAAACCAACTAATAAAAAATATTGAAAAACATCTTACAATAGCTTTATAAATATAGTTTCTTTTTTCTACATTTTAATTTTTCTTTATTTGGTTCATTTTTTTTATTTCTTATTCAAAAATAAGTTGTCATGAAATATATAGGAAAAATATTTGTTATAAATTAAAAATCGGTTTAAAGGTAAGGAACCCAATATCGAAGAAGATTTAAAATCAGTTGACCTTGGATTCAGTAATTCGGAACTAGAGAAGGAATCAGTACTTACTCGCAAATCAAGTAAAAATAAAATTTAAAATACTTTACTTTTTACCTAGCTTTATAAACACTTTTTCCAAATTTTAGACATTTATCGACTCCTCCCTACTTCTTTTTATCAAACTAAAATTTGTTTTGATAAAACATTTAAGAAAACTTTATTTAAAGAATTGTTTTCTTTCAAAAAAAATGTTTATTTAGTTATGCTTTTTTCTTTATTTTATTTTGTTTCTTTTATTTAATTAAATTTTTTTATTTGTCATTAAAAAATAATTTATCATAACATTTCTAGAAACAATGTTTGCTATAATTAAATAATTGGTTTTATTAAGGTAAAAATCACAATATAGAAGACGATTTGGAATCAGATGACTCTGAGTTCAGTAATCCTGTATCATGGAAGAAAAAAGATTTAAAACTTTGGTTTTATAAAACCAAAATAATTATAAAATAATTATAAAACCAAAAATAAACTTTGGTTTTAATTTTTTGAAGTTTATAGAAACTTTTTCTCTTGCGTTTTCTCTCAAACTAACAGAGTTTTTGACTACAATTTGGAGTAAAATGTATTGAAAAATTTTTGTTTGTTTAAAAAAAAATGCTTTCGTGCTTAGAAATTTTATTTTTCTTTATTTTATTTTATTTTATTAATTTGATTCATTTTACTTTGTTTTTCTTTTTATTAAGTAGAAAATTGTGAGAATTAATTTCCAGTAAAAATGTTTGACATAAATAAATAATTGTTTGCAAGGTAAAAAACCCATTATCGATGACAATTCAGAATCAGAGGAATTAGAATTCAGTAATTCGGAACTAGAGAAGACGTCAGAACTTGGTCACAAATCAAGTAAAAATATATTTTAAAATAGCTTACTCTTTAACTATTAGCTCTATAAACATTGTTTTCAATTTTTAGTTATTTATCAACCCCTCCCTACTTCTTTTATATAAAAGTAAGATAGTTTTTATGCAACACTAAAATAAAATTTATTTAAAGATTCGTTGTCTTTCAAAAAAATGTTTTTTTAGTTATGTTTTTTTCATCATTTTATTTGGTTTCTTTTATTTTAGTTTTTCTACTTCTCGTTAAAAAATAAGTTCTTATAACAGTTGTAAAATCAAGTTTGCTATAAATAAATAATTTGTTTTAAGGTAAAAAACTCAGTATAGAAGATGACTTAGAATCAGATGACTCCGAATTCAGTAATCCAGTACCAAGGAAGACTTCAGGTTTGAAGCGCAAATCAAGTAAAATTAATAAAAAATTTATTTACTTTTTACCTTAGCTCCACAAACTATGTTTTTAATTTTGAGACATTTATAGAAACCTTCCTTTCCGCCTATTCTCTCAAAGTAACAGTGTTTTTTACTACAATTTGGAGTAAAATATATTAAAAAATTTTTTGGTTCCAAAAAATGCTTACGTGCTTAGTTATTTTATATTTCATTTTGTTTTATTAATTTTACTGAACCTCAGGTTCAAAAAGTTTCTCTTGTTACCAATAACTTACACAAGAAGTAACAGATTTTCAAAATAATATTTAACGGGAGCGCAGAGGCCATGAAGCTGAAAAAGTGAAATTTTTTTTAATAAGCCGGTAAAATTAAAGATATTATTTTTTGTTTAATTACGCAATGTTTTTTCGTGTATTTTTTCTCCCTGAATACAAATCTGTAATTTAAAATTACCTAGAAATTCAAGGTTTTGAGAAAAAATAAAAGAAAAGCATGAAAATGTTGATTTTTATAATTTTTTAAATGTCTATAAAGGATAATTCCACGATAAAACGTTTTAGGGACTTCAGATTACGCTTAAATTAAAGCTTGTAAAATGCATTACAACCCTTAAAGTTAATTTTTTAAAAAATTAGCTGATTCTTGGAAAATTAAAAAAATTAATTTAATTGCAAAATTTGAAGAAACTTGGGTCAGAGAGACCTTCTTAATGATATTTTAAGTAATTCCTCAAACTTTAGTGTCAAAATATTTATTATTTTAAGAGAAAGTTTACGGACAAATTTTGCCTAAACCAGTGACGTCCCATCTCCATCACAATGCATTAACATCGTTTGTTCGCGCGGCCTTTTATACAAAAAAATTTGTTTCATCTGTCCTATATATTTTGTTTGAGGCCTCAAGTAGCAAAAACATAATCAGCGGCCCAATACAGCATTTTGGATTTATTTGGGGTGTCCTGGGACAACCTGGACACCCCCGTGCGCACGCCAATGGACTACAATATTCATTAATGAAAGAAAAACAATTTGTAAATCATATATAAGTTTCTTCTAGATGTCCATAAAGCTGGAAAAGTAAATAATTAATTCATTGAAATTAATACATTAATGGATGTTGTACTGCATTCTACAAGCTTTAGTTTAAGCATAATTCATAAGTCTCTACCACGTCGCATAATTGACCTACTCCTTAGAAAATTTTTAAAAATTATAAAAATCAGCAACTTTATGCTATTTCCAATTTTTCTCAAAAACTTGACGTTCTAGGTAATTTTGTAATTACAGATTCGGATTTAGAGGAAGAAATACATAGAAATACATTGCGTAATTGAACAAAAAACATTATCTCTACATTTACCGGCTTATTAAAAAAAAAAAATTCAACTTTTTTCAGCGTCATGACCTCTGCACTCTCGTTCAATATTATTGTAAAAGTCTATTACTTCTTGTGTGAGATATAGGACATCAATAAACCGCTGATTGTAATTACATTGAATTTAAAAATTTATTATTATTTTAATGTAAGCAGAAAGCAACAGCTTCAAATATTTTAAAGACAAGCCACTTATCTTCACATGCCAGTACAATTTATTCATTTATATTAAATGTATGTTACAAAAAATGGTACACTTTTACAATTATTGTGACATCGTTTTAAACTTTCGTTTTTATTTTTCCTAATTATTAACTTTTATATTTATTAACAATAATTGTTTCAAGGTGATCTGTCTAAATCTCTCGAAGTACTTTCGGAAAAAAATGATATATATCAACAGAAAAGAGAAAAACGACTACCTCCAAAAGGTACATATGTAAATATTATCTGCATATTAGGGTGGTTAAAATAAGAAATATTATTGACTAGAGTTACTAATTTGTATTTGTTTAAACAATTTATTATTGTTAGTTTTTAACTATTATTCAAATAAACTAAGGGAGTTGTAGTTTTTTCGGATTGAACTTTTTTTTATATTTAAAATTAAAACAAGGATTCAGTACTCTCTAAATTGGAAAAAGCGAAAATTCGCTGTTTAACCAGCTCAAAGTATAGAGTTGTTTCAAAACAGCGTATATGGTGGATTTCACGGAAAATGTCCTGACCCAAAAAAAATGTGTCCAATCTATTGCAAATTTTTTTTATGAGTTGTCCTAATAGATAGTAATTTATCCTATAAATATTTTAAAATTTTTTAAAAAATTGGGGCAGTGGGAGGGGGATAAAGTTTGGCGTTTTTTGGTAATTCACTCTTCTTTTTCTATTTCCACTATTTTAATGAATGGATAAAAAAATTTTATGTGACATGATTTTTGTAGATTTTTGCATAATCTTTCGATTGAAAAGGTCCATTTTATATTTTTTAAATAATTTGACCTTGATTTTTCAAAATTAAAAATAAATTTGAGTTTTTCTCAAAGATGGGCCTTTTTAATTTTTTTAAAAATATTTTTAAACGAAAGCTGAGGTTTTTTCCTATAAGACACCAAAATTTCAAAAATGCGTTTTTTCTCGTTTTTGAGAAATGAAATGATGAATACCGCGCGACGCCGGATCGACTGTAAGGGCTCGCGTCGACGCGGCGATCCGACGTCGATCCGACGTCGCGCGGTATTCATCATTTTATTTCTCGAAAACGAAAAAAACGCATTTTTGAAATTTTGGTGTCTTATAGGAAAAAACCTCAGCTTTCGTTTAAAAATATTTTAAAAAAAAATTAAAAATGCCCATCTTTGAGAAAAACTCAAATTTATTTTTAATTTTGATAAATCAAGGTCAAATTATTCAAAAAATTTAAAATGGACCTTTTCAATCGAAAGGTTATGCAAAAATCTACAAAAATCATGTCACATAAAATTTTTTAAAATTTTACTTTTTTTTTACTTACCAAACTTTTACCCCCTCCTACTGCCCCAAATTTTTAAAAAAATTTAAAATATTTATAGGATAAATTACTATCCAATAGGACAACTCATAAAAAAATTTTGCAGTAGATTGGACATATTTTATTTTTTGGGCAGTACAATTTCCGTGAAATCCACCATATACGCTCGTGAATTAGTGAATTTCGCTGTTAATCAGTGAACAAATCGCTTTTTGATCAGCGTATATACGCTGTTTTGAAACAGCTGTATACCTTTGCGCTGTTTCAAATTTAGAGAGTAAAATTACCCATAACATTATAGGGTGGCCGTTAAAAATGAAATTTTTGAATTTTGTCCATTTCCGCCCCTTATTTTGTCACAAATTGCAAAAAATAGACACTTATTTCTTTTAAATAAATATTTAGTGGTGCCTTTACGCTATTGAAATTTTGCAAGTATTTCTTACGGAAAAAAAACATTTTTTCGTAGATTACCTGTAACATCGTTGATAATTAATATCTTTTTACTGCACTACCCTGTTTCACTTCATAAATGTTCAACGAATAACATGCAATTCTTTACATATAAAATTTCTCAAGTTTACTAATTTTTTTACTGAGCCTAAAATTTGACCAAAAATAAACCAAAATAGGTTATTATTGGGAAAAAATATTAATTCTCAAAAATGAGAAATTTAAACTGATAATTATGGTTTCTATTGTTTTTGAGGTTGCTGATTGCATATCTGAAGTCATATTTCAAAAATTGAAGATGGCGGATCCAATATGGCGGCCATGAAAATTTTAAAATTAATCAATTTCTAGGAAACTTCGTATGAAGGGGTTTTTGGGGTCCCTAGTTACAAATCTGAAGTCAAATTTGAAAAAGTCAAAGTGCTGGATCCAATATGGCGGGCATTATGTTTAAAACAGTAATAATTGTTTATGAAACTTAATTATGTAAGATCTTATCCCAGTAACCAACAAAATTTTTTCAGTCAAAATATCTCAATATTGAACGAATTGAATTAGTTACGAGAAATTTGAAATACTTTTCCATAACGTAAAAACGAACTTAATTAATTATTACTTCATTTTAACTAACACATTTATTAGAGATATTACTATTTGATTCAGTGATCGACTTTTTGTTATCAAAATAGTTATTTCTAACTAATTTAAATTTAAAAATTGAAATTTTGAATTTAAACTTTGAATGTTTCAAATCTGACTTCAGATTTGTAACTAGGGACTCCAAAAACCCCTTCATACGAAGTATCCTAGAAATTGATTAATTTTAAAATTTTAATGGCCGACATTTTGGATCCGCCATCTTCAATTTTTGAAATATGACTTCAGATTTGCAATCAGCAACCTCAAAAACAATAGAAACCATAATTATCAGTTTAAATTTCTCATTTTTGAGAATTAATATTTTTTGCCAATAATAACCTATTTTTGTTTCTTTTTGGTCAAATTTTAGGTTCAGTAAAAAATAGTAAACTTGAGAAAATTCATATGTAAAGAATTGCATGTTATTCGTTGAACATTTATGAAGTGAAACAGGGTAGTGCGGTAAAAAGATATTAATTTTCAACGATGTTACAGGAAATCTACGAAAAAATGTTTTTTTTTCCATAAGAAACACATGCAAAATTTCAATAGCGTACAGGTACCACTGAATATTAATTTAGAAAAAAAATAAATGCGTATCCATTTTTTCTCAATTTGTGATAAAATGAGGAGCGGAAATTGACAATATTCCAAAATGTAATTTTTAACCGCTACCCTAACATATAATAAATATAACTAAAAACTAAAATAAAACTTTTAAAATATTTTTGATCTGGCGGCTTCCCATCCTTAATTGTTAATATTACCTATTTTTTATACGTTACAAAAAGGCCAAAGTTAAAAAAAAATTGAATTTTTTTTTAGGAAAATTTATTAATAATACCTTATCTGTTATTTTTAATCAGAAAAAAATCTGGTGTATAGAATAAAAATTTTATTTATTTTAATCATTACTTTTGAGACACTCTATTATTTGAATTTCCATGTATTTAATAAATTAATGTAATTGTTAATTTATACCTCTGCTTTCATCTAATAGTTACACCAGAAGTGCTATTGTTCATGAAAGATTTGGTATATTGGATGGAAGAGCAGACAGATGATGAAGATGAAATTTTAAATGAAGTAAAATATTTGAGTTATCTATACTCTCTTAAAATAAATCAGTGAAATTTCCTATGAAATCACTGACAATGAGAGTGGTCAGTGACTCACTGAAACTCACTTTCAGCTTATGAATCAAATAAATCTTACTGATTTAATTGAGGAGAGTATTTTTAGATGTAATTGTAGAAGAAAAACATTTATAATTTGATCATTTCATATAGCATAGTGGAAAAACAAAAACAGCGAAAGAAAGTAAAGGTTTTCGTCTCAGTCGAAGAGAGGATATTTATGTCGACGAAGATTAATGACTGAAATTGTGGGAACCGAAAAGCTAAAAACTATGTCAGTTTAGTTATAATTAGTTATTTTTAATTAATTCAAATTTAGAGAGATCCAAAAAATAATTCCTTGAAACAGCGAAAAGTATTACAATAATCTCTAAATCTAAATCAGTGAAATTTCACTGATTTCACAGGCCTGCAAAACTTTGTTCATGTTTGTTACAAAAGAAATGAAAGGTGATTCTTGTAGATTTTTTGACGTAGAATCAGAATCTGACCTTAAAAATGGCCCATCACGTCAGAATTTTTCGTAATATTACCTTAAATGGACAAAAAATTGCCATTTTGGTCATTTTAATAAATTTTTTGTGGTTTACCAAAATTTTTTTTCATTTACCAAAATAGTATCGTATGGTAATACTCTTAAGCTTCAAAATCTATACTTGAAAATTATTTTACGGTTTTTTAAAAAAAAGTTATGCAGACTTAAAACTCCCTCCAATTTTCACTCCAATGCAAGAGGAAATTCACTCCAAAATTAGAGAGAGAATTTACTTTTTGCATGGATTGAATTTCCGCTCAATTTGTAGTGAAAATACACTCTATTCACTCCTTTCACTCTTTTCTCTTACTCTTTTAAAGTGGGTATCACACTCTGATTGGAGTTGCTCAATTTTCATTCTTCGAGGAGTGAAAACTCACTCCCAAAATGTTGGAAAAACTATAGTTCTAAATAAAAAAATTTCAAATCTGCTTAACTTTTTTTTAAAAAATTGTAAAATAATTTTCAAAATTGGATTTTGAAGCTTAAGAGAATACCATACGATACCATTTAGATAAATAAAAAAAAATTTGGTAAACCACAAAAAATTCACGACAATGATCAAAATGGCCATTTTTTGTCGATTTAAGCTAATATGTATTACAAAAAATCCTGACGTAATGAGCCATTTGTAAGGTTAGATTCCGATTCTGCGTAAAAAAATCTACAAGAATCACTTCCCATTTCTTTTGTAACGGACAAGAACCAAATTTTGCAGGCCTGTATTTTCATTGACTGTTTTCTTTCGATTTCAATCAGTAAATTTCCACTGGAAATCAGTCAAAAATAACTAAATATTCAGTAATCTTTCCCAGATTGACAACCAGGAAAACAATAGATAATTTCACTAACAGGTAATGAAAATGGCAGTTTATTATCCATTGGCCATCCAGTAAAAAATTATTAAAAATTCAGTTATTTTTTACTGAATTCCAGTGAAGATTTCTTGATGAAAAAAGCAAAAAATTAATTTAAAAAAAAGGAAAATTTCATTTTTTTTTTAAATTTAAAAATTTCGATTAATTCCAAGAAATTTTCACAAAAATAAACTTTTTATACGTCAAACGATTTGTTTGAAACCAAGGGATACGAATGTTTTTATTTATTTAGTTTAATATATAAGAAAAAAAATTGCTTGACAAAACCAAATTAAAAAAAAAAAAATTAAATACAATTTTTTAATACTTATTTTTAAAACCCCTTGAGTCTGATGACTCCTGACTGTTTTAGTACAAATAACCATACAAAATTTTATTCAAATCCGCTAAACCGTTTTCAAGTTATCGTTCTCACAAGAAAAAGTATACACACATATTACATACGAACATACAAACATAATATACCTTTGATCAGGATTTGATATAATACTAAAAATAACAATACCATTTGCCAGGTTTTGTGAAAAGAAGAACCGAGGTTGCAGGTTATTCGTACGAAGATTACGTAACAGCAGTCAACAGTATGTGTACCACTTTACGCTTTCCAAAAGAAAAGAAAAATAATACCACCAAAACACCAGGAAATAAAAAACCAAAAATCCAAAAAGGGAACAATGAAGAAAATTCCTTATAAACAGTTATAAAGTAATCGCGGTCAGTTCATTCATGTTATGTTTATTCGTTTTTCCAATAACTACGACAATCTCTTATTTATATTACTTTTCAATTATAATTATTTTAATATTTAATTCAATTTCAAAGATACATAAATATATGTATATGTATATACTGCATAAATATATGCAATAAAATTAATAGAATACCTTACATTAATGTTAGATACTGATAAGTCATTAAAATAAATTTTAAAATAGAAAACAGGTATACTCAGTTTACACTAAGTCACAAATAAAGACCATATTTTAATTTTAAATTAAATAAGAAAATTATACAATGTCTCGTAAAGAAAAATCATTTCAGCAATAATTAAGCAAACAGAAGAAACACCTGCTGCGCTTCCAGTATCGAGCACTGCTGCTCTGATAAAAACTTTCTCGAAAAAGTAGCCCAAAAAGCACCTGCACACCTTAGGGACACCTAGTGATCTTCCGGTAACTGGTAGTACAGGTCTGATGAAAACTTCCCCGAAGAAGTTTCCCAAAAAGCACGTGGACAACGGAGGGACACCTGGTGCACTTCCGGTATCTAGTAGTGTCGGTCTGATGAAAACTTCCTCGGTGAAGTTGCTCAACATGCAACTGGACACCGGAGGGACACCTAGTGTTCTTCCGGTAAGTCGTAGTACAGGTCTGATGAAAACTTCCTCGCAGAAGTTGCCCACAAAGCACCTGGACACTGGAGGGACACCTGGTGTTCTTCCGGTATCTAATAGTGCCGGTCTGATGAAAACTTCCTTGATGAAGTTGCTCAAAAAGCACCTGGACACCGGAAGGACACCTAGTGTTCTTCCGGTGTCAGGTAGTACTGATTATACGAAAACTTCCTCAATATCGTCTTCATACTCTTGGCAGGACATCCTGGATTCTTAAATTTTATCTTTTAATTGTGTTTGAGAATAGATGATATCTTTAGCGTGGCTAGCGGTACTTTGCCACTGATAAACCGTTTCTCAGCAACGATTGACCAATTATTGTGCTACGCATAAGCTACGCGTGAGCCGTTTTTTAGCGAGGATTGAGCCACGCTGATATTTTGACGGGGGTAATGACAAATAAATGAGAAAATTTTAAAAAAGTATTATCTACAATCTGTTAAAAAAATGAGAAATTTCTTTTAAATAAAAAATGTCACAATCTTTCAAAAAATTTCAACTATTTACGGACATTTTTTTTTAATTAAAAATATAAATAAGAAGATAAATAGAAAAACTGTAAAATATATTACTAAAGAGGACAAATTTTTAGTATTAGAAAAATTAGCTCACAATTTAAAGAAGAAAATATAGAATAAAAATTTCTAAAATTTGAAAAATTTGTAAAAGAAAAATTTCTATGAAATAGAAGAACGATGTTGAAATTAAAATATTTAGTTCAATCTTAAGTTTACAAAATATTAAATAAAAGATAAAATGGCAGCAAAATAAGGAGGAAATTATAATAAATTTTTTTCTATCTTAATACCAAAACTTTCTAGATCAAAGGTATTCTAATCGTCAATTGAATCATATTCCAATTTGTTTAAACTTTTGAAATTCAATTAATTTAAATTTAAATCTATGTTAATTAAAGTAAAATAATTAAATAATATTAATTATTTTTCATATTCACAATAATCTTTTTTTTTAAATCTTACAATATTTCCAAAAAAATTTATCCTTTTCAAAACTGTTTAAGATTTATCTTATTACCTATTTCTTTTTTTTTTACAAAATTTAAAGATTTTTTTACTTTTTACTTTTGGTTTTTTTTGTCTTTGTTATTTTATTTTAGGATTTTCTTTAATCTTCTTCTTTTTATTTGAAAATTTTTTAATATTATTTTACACAATTTTGTTATTGTAACATTACCTAAACTTTTTATTCCCTTGATTTTACATAATTATTACCATATTTTTAAAAATAAATACGTTCATTTTTTGTTAATTTATTCAATTTGATTTCACATTCACATATTGTGATACGCCTATTTTTTTGCGAGCTTTTTGAAAACTTACATATTCTTTCTTAAGATTTTTAGATTTTTTTATTTTCTAAATTTATTGTTGGACTTGTCTTAAGTGTTATATTATAAAAATGTTTTTGGTTTAATTTATCTAAACTTTTTTATTTTTAAAGGTTGTGTCATGTCACCATGACTATTAATTAATTAATTAATTAATATTTAATTAATATTTTAATCACATTTTAGTGCAATAAATAATACAAATTTGTGTTGTTTTATGTTTACACAATTAACTTTTATTTAGTGAAGCGGACAAACAATTAGTTAAGTATAAATTATTAAATCATTATATTTGGTTTGTTTAAACAAATAATTGGATTGTTTAAACAAATTAAAATAAGAAATTAAGTAATGTTTATCATTCGACAATTGCTTTATATTGAAACCACACATATTGACGAGTTTATTTAAATAAATAAATTGTTTAAACAAATATACAAATTGTTTAAACAAATTGAAATAAACAATTAAACGATGTTTATAATTTATATAGAAATAACCTTGAAATAAATTACAGAAATAATTATCAATTTTATCTTGATTGTTTAAACAAATAAATAAATTGTTTAAACAAATTGAAATAAACAATTAAACGATGTTTATGGTTTCTATAGAGATGACCTTGAAATT
Organism: Ganaspis brasiliensis; assembly: GCA_037103525.1. NCBI lineage: Eukaryota > Metazoa > Arthropoda > Insecta > Hymenoptera > Figitidae > Ganaspis > Ganaspis brasiliensis. The sequence goes on from JAZKLR010000700.1 coordinate 687,848, forward strand.
AATTACAGAAATAACGATTGATTTTGTCTGATTTGTTTAAACAAATAAATAAATTGTTTAAACAAATTAAAATAAACAATTAAACAATGTACATGGTTTCAATAGAAATAATCTTGAAATTAATTACAGAAATAACGATTGATTTTGTCTGATTTGTTTAGACAAATAAATAAATTGTTTAAACAAATTAAAATAAACAATTAAACAATGTACATGGTTTCAATAGAAATAATCTTCAAATTGATTACAGAATAATAATTGATTTTGTCTAAATTTGTTTAAACAAATAAAATTGATTGTTTAAACAAATTTAGTTAACTGAACACTAGATGTCTACTAGCAAAATAATTAGTTATTAAATATTTATCTCTTTATAAAATAACAAATGTAAACTTATTGTTTAAACAAATATAATTCTTGTAATAAACGAATTCATAATCAGCGTTATCAACAATTATGTTATTTTCTCAACGCACACCTGTTTTAAATAATTACACGAATAAATCATGTATTTATTAATTTGGTTAATTGAAAAGATAGAGATTGTTTTCCTCTTGGTAAATCTGAAATAGGTTCAACGCAAAGAAGAAGACGTGCAAGGCTGCAACACATAGAAGAAAACCTACACAGATACAACACACAGAAAATGACGCGCAACGGGCCCGCTGTGCCTTCAGCATCTCGTACTCCAAAAACTGTGCCTTTTTTAGACAAAGGGTCTGTGCCTCCAGCATCCTCGTACTCTAAAAACTGTGCTTTTTTCAAACAAAGGAACTGTGCCCTATTATGCAGCATAACGAAAAATGTGCCGAAAACGAAATAAGGTGCCTCACTACTCAAAAACTGTGCCTTTTTCTAGACTATAAATATCGAGCGACTTTTTAGTCAGCAGTTCAGTTTGAGTTCAGTTTTCGATTCAGTTCAATCATCAAGAGAGATCGAAACAAGTATTTTCCGGAGTCATTCAACTAGTTTAATCAGAAGTCGGATTAAAACAAGTGTTTTTTTGAAGTCAATTATTAAAGTTGAAATTTGGATTCATAAACGAGAGCCGTTGGAAGAAAATTGCAGTACCAGCTACTATCGAGAACAAGCCTTACGCAGTGCCAACCGTAAACTCTTTGCTGAGGACAACAATTGCAGGAATTTACTACCTCTATTCACGGACACGCCATTTGAGTCGGAAGGTCTCCTAGCCCACTTAAACTCATAAAAAGGTAACAATAATTCAAAAATCCCAAAAAGATAGAAAAACCAAGAATCTTCGAAAATAATGTATATGAAGAAATTCTAATAGTAAACTCTTGTTACAGATTTCGAATCTTCAAAATCCATTAAAACTATTTGGAAAACAATTTCAAATTTACAATTAACCAAAAGATTTCTTCTTGTTATAATAAATATCGTTTAAATGTACCTTTGTGTATTTATTTGACTGGCCTCATCCCTGCGACGGTTATTTAGTTAACCTAGCTAAATCGAGGAACATTAGGGAAATAGTTTCGTTCTTAGCTTTAGAAAATCTATTAATTCCTTTTTTTGAATAATAATATTAATAATAAAATTAACAATATTAGGGACGTAACAGGACGAATCTTAATTTTGGTGCATCGGCCGTGTTGAACCAGTCATTTAAGTTAGCAAGGTTACATGAACATATCAAATATTAGCATTTCTTCAATATTTAAAACAAATAATTATTTACTTTTTTTTGGAAGAATTTTGAAAATTTATTAATCCGTTTCTTTCAGCATTTCTTGTGTTTTATATCATATTTTTTCCTTGACATTGACAAATTTTCTTTTACTTAAGTGAAAGTGATAAAAAAAAATAACGTAAAAGAATTTTTGTCTGCTTAGAATACTGTACATTTGTTTATAACCGTTAGTCTCCTTTTGGGTTGTACGTTCGAAATTATAGAACGGCCACCATTGCACAAAGGGTAGGAGCCGAATTTAAACAAATTAGGACGGTAGCTATACTTCGCGTGCTCGCAAGCTCTGGCTTTCCTTAATAAAATAATCGGTTCCTCCGATTAACCTTGTTGTAAGTGTGTAGCCACTTGAACAAGTGAGGAGGATTAAAATAAAGTGAAAACACAAAAATTGTAACGCGATCATTGTTTACACCCGTCAATTTTAATAGTGCGTGAACACACGAGTTAACACAACAAATTACACCTTATCTCTTATTTCAAAAAGAATTTTCAATTTAAACAAGGTTAAAAAACAAAATAAATAAATAAATAAACAAAAAAAAATTAAGACAATTAGAAAACAATAATAAACAAATGTATTCTTATTAAAATAAAAGCAGTATTAAAATTTTTTATTTTCTTTTTACATAACTTTAAAGAAATAAACATTTCAATAGACAAGTTAACAAGAATAATTATAAATAAAATAAAATAAAAATAATATGTTCATTTAAAAGCTATCAATATTTTCCTTTTCGAAATATATTTTCTATGTAAAACTTCGAATCTTACACTAGTATATTATTTGCATATTTTACATTTTTACTTAATTTTACATATTTTACACGAATTAACTTGTTATTTGAAATGATTTTTATAAATGTCTTATGAAGCAGACCCAGCAATAACTCGTAATAAAAGTAGAAACAACCCCGAATTAGAAAAGGAAGTAAATAAAAATAATAGAGCTGCTTTTCAAGATAAAAAACAACGAACCGACAAAAAATTTAATTCTACTCTGACCACTAAACAACTCAAAACTGACTCACCACATCCAGATAAAAGCGTAATAATTAGTGGTAGTAGTAAAATTGACGAAGAATCAATCCTTTTTGATCCTGAACTATCAAAGGACTCTTTTGTAAATTCAACATTTAATCCGAACGACTCGACAGTAATTGATAACGGAGACAAAACATTATTAGCCGATAATAAGGACGAAAATAAATCCGAAACTGAATCAGAATCAGAACCAGACTCTGAAGATTTCGATATTGATAATTTAGAAAAATCAATCTCTAATAAAAAAGATATTTTAAAACCTTTACTTAAAAATAAGAACAAAGATAAAGTAAAATCGTTATTATTTAATTATTCTGATCACGATCTAATTTATCAACCCTTAACAATAAATCATCAACAACAACAAACAATGGCTGTTTCTAATAATCAAACAATTTCGTTACGCGATGCATTAGAATTAATACCTACTTTTACCGGTGATAACATTTCCTTAGATCAATTTATCTCAGCATGCACCGAAGCAAAAGACATGCTACCAACAACTGCGGAAGCAAATTTAACAAAACTAATTAAAACAAAAATCAGGGGTGAAGCAAAACAATGCTTACTAGATGAAACGTATAATAGCATCAATGACCTTATTGATAGTTTAAAAAATGTTTATTCTCCAAACAAATCGATTTATCAACTCCAAGGCGAATTGGGAAGCATTTATCAATGGGAAAACGAAAAAGTGATTTCTTACGGGACTAGGATTCGAGAATTAGGAAATAAAATATTAGATACTCATAGGCGGATTAATCAAGGCGAAGAAGATGAAAATTTTCTTGAAGGATTAAAAAAAGACATACTGGATTGTTTCATGAGAGGACTTAAATCAGACATAGAATCAAGATTAAGCAATAAGGAACCAGCGACATTTATAAATGCTATAAACGAAGCAATTGAAATAGAAAGAAAATTAGCAGCTACATTAGCGTTACGATCATCTAATAGGAACAGAGACGAAAGACAGGAATCAAAACGGGATAAAGTTCATACTGTTCAAAATGATTTAACATGTCAAATATGTAACAAAAGAGGTCACAGCGCCCTTTTCTGTCGTCAATTAAACCAAAATACTAATTTTAATAATAGAAATCCTACACAAACTTTTAATAATTTTAACAGACAACAATATAGTAATAAATTTCCACAAAATCTAGCTAACCAACAACAACAATATCCAAATCAAAGAAACTTTAATCAACAACATCAAATTCAGTGGCAGCCTCGTCAAGACAGAGGATTTTCTGAACAAACAAATAATAGACCATACCAAAATATGTTTAATCAAAGAAATAATTCAAATAACTTCAATCCTCCGTATTCGAATCGAATTCAAGTAGAATGCTTATATTGTAAAAAACCAGGACACACTATTAGTGAATGTCGAAAAAGAATATACAACAACCAACAACAACTTCAACAATATCAACCTCAAACACAGCAATATCAAAGTCAAAATCAACAACCTGAACAAAACCAACAACAGCAACAATTTAGTCAACAACAACAACAACCACAATCATCTAGATTTCAACCGCGAAACGCAAGAGACCAGGGAAACTCCAAACCCCTCCCCACTCCGGGTGCAGCTCGGGAGGCTCAACAATAAAGGAAAATGCACCTAAAATGAAAGCAAAAGAATTAAAAGAAGTAAAAATAAATATTAGTTCCGAAAAACCAATTCCTTCAATTATTACCGAAATAAATGGTTTAAAAGAACCAGCACGTATGATGGTAGACACTGGAGCAGGTAGAAATTTAATAAAATTAAGTATTGTTGATCATACAATTGAGATTAAACAAGATGAATTATTGCGACTTACAGGAATTAATAATCTTCCAGTTTATACCCTAGGTAAAATAACATTAAATATTTTTGGTTTTCCAACTATCTTTCATTTAATCCCCAATAGCGTCCCAATAGAAGAAGATGGTGTCTTAGGATCAGAATTTTTTATCAATAATAACGTTAATATTAATTATGCATTAAAATGTTTAGAAATTGAAGGTCAAAAATACTTTTTTCAAAAAGAAGAATCAATATTAAATACTGAAAGTATTAATCAAAATTACTTAACCTCAATTGAAGAACCACACTTTGATAATTGCCAAATTAATAACATTAATGGCGAAGATAGAACCGAACAAATCAAAAAATTACTTCGACTGGACCATTTAGACTCAAGAGAATTATCACATGTAGAAGAGTTGGTTAAAAAACATGCAGATCGATTTCAATTACCTGACGAACCACTTGAAGCCACACCCCTTTTAGTACATTCAATTCCTACTACTGACGAACGCCCAATAATGACTAAACAATACAGATTTCCTCCAGTACATAAAGAAGAAATTACCAGACAAGTAAATGAACTTTTAAAGAACAAAATTATTAAACCATCTCAATCACCATATAATACACCTATCTTTCTTGTACCCAAAAAATTAGATTCTCAAGGTCGACGAAAATGGAGAATGGTTTTAGACTTTAGGAAATTAAATGAAAAGACGGTTTCAGACAATTTTCCTATACCCAGCATTCTAGAAATACTAGATCAAATTTCTAACGCTAAATATTTTTCGGTATTCGATCTTGCAAATGGATTTCATCACATACCAATGGATCCAAAAGACTCGCATAAAACAGCATTTTCAACCCCTTATGGACACTACGAATTTGATAGAATGCCTTTTGGTTTAAAGAATGCCCCAAGCACATTTCAACGACTTATAAACATTACTTTAGATGGACTAATCGAAAATGATCTCTTTGTTTATCTAGATGACATAGTTATTTACTCAGAAACTTTGGAAGAACATGAAGCTAAAATTAACAGACTTATGGAACGTCTACGGTATGCAAATTTACGTTTACAACCAGATAAATGCGAATTTCTTAAATCTGAAATAACATATTTAGGACACATTATTGATAAAAACGGAGTTAGACCAGACCCCAAGAAAGTAGAAGCAGTTAAAGAATTCCCAATCCCTAAAAACGAAAAGAACATTAAACAATTTTTAGGTTTAGCCGGATATTACAGAAGATTTATTGAAGGATTTTCCAAAATAACAACACCTCTGACTCAGTTATTAAAGAAAGATACACCATTTCAATGGACAGAAAAACATCAAATTGCGTTTAATACTTTAAAAGAAAAATTATGCGAAGAACCATTATTACAACGACCGGATTTTACTCAACCATTTGTACTTACTACGGACGCATCAGGATATGCAATCGGAGGCATACTTTCCCAAGGAAAAATAGGACAAGACAAACCTATAGCATATACATCGCGTACACTTAATGATAGCGAAAGAAAATTTGATACATATGAAAAAGAAGCTTTAGCCATTGTTTATTGCGTACATCACTTCAGACCGTATCTTTTTGGAAGAAAATTTACTTTGGTCACAGACCATAAACCATTAGTTTGGTTTCAAAACACAAAAGATCCTTGTTCACGAGTTACCCGATGGAGATTGAAATTATCGGAATACGAATTTGACGTTGTCTACAAAGCAGGCAAATCAAATGTGAATGCAGATGCACTATCACGTAATCCAATTGATTTAAATGAATCAAACAATTTACCTAAAAACAAAATAAATTATACTAACTTCCAACAATATAATAAAAACAGTTATTACTATGAAGAAACAGATACAGAAAATACAAGTGAAGAAGAATCAGATGAAGAAGACTCATACTACGAATATTCAAGTTCTAGTAGTGAAACTAGTGAAGAATCAGACGGCGATTTTCTCGATGAAGTAGAAATAAACGAAGAAAAAACTGAAGAAAAAGAAGAAACAAATAAGGACTTTAAAGAAGAAACAAACGAAGAATCAGATAAAAGAAATTTATTCACAGGATCTGACAATCAAGGAAAATATGAAATCAAAAACGATGAAAATAAAGATATAAAAAATATACATGTTGAAAATAAGAAACAAGAAAATGAAGAAAAACCAATTCCACGAAATCTGAAAACAAATGACTTGGTAACAAAAACCCAAACAGAAGAACAAACCACTAAAAACTTTGTAACAAAAAATTATGAAGAAAATAATACAACTCAAAGTAAAAAATATACAAATTCCAAAATAAATGCTATGGTAACAAGAAACCAAGCAAGAAAACAAGAGAATCAAAATAATACAAACATAGAAAAAAGCGAAAAATCAACAAATATGAAGAATAACCAACCTAAAACCCCTTCGTCTCTACAAAGAGAAAGGCAAAGAAAAGGAGAGAATTATTCTATCATAAGAAAAAAGAAACAAACGTTAAGCGAATATATAACAGAAAGCGAAGAATCAACAAATATGAAGAATAACCAACCTACAAAACCCTTACCTTTTCAAAGAAAAAGAGGAAGGCCAAGAAAAGGAGAGAATCATTCTGTCATAAAAAAGAAGAAATCAGCTATTAAAAAATCGAAGAAGTTTAGGAAAGCGCAAAAAGACTCTTTAGATTCAGATCCAGAATTTACAACGAAACCATTAATAAACAAAAAGAAAAATAAAAAACGAAGTCCTAAATCAGAAACATCAAGTGAAGAATACCTTTTCTCAGAAGACAGTGAAGAAGACACATTAAACGAAATATTAGAGGATAAAGAAAAAGAAGATTTACATCATTCATCGGATACAGAAAACCGACCACCACCAGAGCCCCCACCTGCAGAAATAAACATGCCGGATGGACAATTGATTAGAAACAACAATATTGTAGAATGCCGCGATCAACTTACTATGCGTAAGGATAATTACGTTTATTTCACCTCAATTACTGGAGAACCCAGGGACAATGGATCAAAAGCCCTTTCTAAAAGAAACGAATTACCAAAATTAAAAAATTTATGTTTAGGAGAAGTTCACGAATATCGTCGTGGTAATCAGTATCATTTTGTATTACCAATTGAATCAGAAATTAAACTTAATCTTACGGACAAACTTAAATATATTAAAGCTTCAATTAATTCTTTATTTATAAAAGCTAAAGAGTTGAAAATTCGTTCACTTAGCATTGCAAAAACTTCTGAAATTAATCATATAACATGGAATGAAATTCTAGGGATTATTAATACTATTCTTGAAAATTCATCAATTAAAGTTGTTATCTGTTTAGGAATAATAAAATACGCTACTAAAGAACAACAAGAACAATTAATAGAGGAAGCTCATTCTTCAGCACTAGGGGGTCACAAAGGAGTTTCAAAAACTTATAATCGTATTCGTCAGAATTTTTATTGGCAAAATATGAAATTAGCTATACAAAAATATATACAATCATGCTTAAAATGTCAAATTAAAAAATTAGTAAGAGTTAAAACAAAAAATCCTATGGTCATCACAGATACGCCAGGCACAGCATTTGAGAAAGTCTCAATGGATATAGTAGGACCTTTACCTGTAACAGAGAAACAAAACGAATATATATTAACCATTCAAGATAATTTTACTAAATATTCTTTAGCTATTGCACTACCAAATGCTCTTGCAAGTACAATTGCGGATGCATTTGTTAAAAAATTTATTTGTATATTTGGCTTCCCAAAAGCTGTTCTTACCGATCAAGGACGAAATTTTCTTAGTGTTCTTATTAGAAATTTAGCAAAAAGATTTCGAATTAGACAATTCAAAACAACTGCCTTCCACCCTCAATCCAACGGATCTCTTGAAAGATCACATCATGTTCTTGCAGAATATTTAAAACAATTCGTAGACAAAACTTCTGAATGGGACGACTGGCTTGAACTAGCCACATTTTCTTATAATACTAGTATACACGAAGGAACACGTTGCACTCCATATGAATTAGTTTTTGGTAAATTAGCAAGATTGCCATCCAGCGAACCACCTGAAGACATCGAAAAACTCGAAACTTACGATGAATACTTAATTAAACTAGTAACTAAACTACACGAAATTAGAGGAATAGCCAAAGAACATCTTGTTGCAGCAAAAGAAAAATCAAAAATTTATTATGACAGAAAAACCAACCCACAAGATTTTAAACTTGATGACGAAGTATTTTTATTAAGCGGACCAAAACCAAAGAAATTAGGAGACCAATATTCAGGACCACATAAAGTTTTAGATATTTTAGGCAAAGGAAACGTTAAAATAGAAATAAAAAATAAACCAAAGGTTGTACATGTAAATAGATTGAAGAAATCAAGAATAAATTCAAACACACATAAGTAAAACTAAAAATTCAAAAACAAGTAATAGAACATACCACACATCTAAGAAGTAATAAAAATTATACTTTTAACTTCAAAATATTAGTATTTTTCCCAAATAAATATCGTTTTCTTTGTTCTTTTCCTTTTTCTTTCATAAAAACTCACCTCTCTTAATTAGAAATATCATTTTACAGAAATGTCTGCCAGATCGAAGACATGGCTAGCCCTTATAATACTAATATCATGGAGAACATCAGTACAAGCCATCATCGGTTATGACTGTGGTTCAAATCAACTTAACCTCACAACAATATCCCTTTTGGAAGTAGCAGAATGCGACATACCTGAACCAGAGGTAAACGTTGAACAGAAATACGTCCAATTAGTGCAAATTAACGATTTTACCCGTACTAAAGTGACACAATGTAAATTGGAAGTTGATAGAACAATCACACACTGTGGAGCATTTTCACATGCATCAGTAGTAAGAAATGGATTAAGTGCATACATTCATGATATTTCATACGATCAATGTAACACTCTACATCAAGGCGGAACTATAACATTTGGACAAGACGCAAAAATATCAAAGTTGAAACCTAATCATACAACTTATCATAGTATATTAATAGCAGGATACACTGACACAGATGGAGATTGCACAGGAGTTCAATTTACAGATCCATTAGGGACTTGGGACAACGTTGTTGTACAAGGAGTAGTAACTGTAACATTAACCGAATACTATGCAAGTGTTAATTTAAATACAGATCGAATCCACTTACAATCTGGTATCACATGTTCACTCTCAGATACCAATTGTTTTGACATGGAAGGCGGGAATACATTTTGGAACCCTTTACCTCAAGACATTTGCCATCTTAATAAATATGAAGTCTTATATGAAGGTTTCGTTAATAAGACTTATGAAAATAGTACTCAGCATGCAGAAACAATTTATTCTTTAAATACAGAAGATATAACCTTTGCATTATCACAAAGAAGTCTAAACCCAGTTTGCAACTTAATTATATATAGAACAGAACACCCAAAATTGTTAATTGTAGAAACCCAACCAGGAGCATCAATTTTACCAAACAAAAAACCTACTGTACAAAATATGGATCTTTTTACCTACGTAAACTCTAAATTTGTGTATGTTGAAAGACACATTCGTACTCAAATGAAACAATTATACCATGACATATTAATTCAAAAATGCGAATTAGAAAGACAGGTTTTAAAAAATACTTTAACATTAGCAATCCAAACCCCAGATGAATTTGCATACAACTTAATGAAAGGCCCAGGATATATGTCAATAATAGCAGGAGAAGTTGCCCATATAATAAAATGCATTCCTGTTGAAGTAAAATACCGTGAAACTAAGGAATGTTATCTACACTTACCCATTCACAAAGGAAACGATACACTCTTCTTAACACCTCGAACACACATAATAACTTCTAAAGGAACTCAAACTAATTGCAATTCTTTTATTCCATCAATGTATTGTTTAGGCCAAAAATGGTACAAAATGCTTCCTAACCCAATAGAAACAACTAACCCCGCTACTATTAGACCCCTAACAAGCGTTACATGGCAATACACAAATCCTTTATCATTAGCAACCAGTGGTGTATATTCACAATCCGATTTAAATAAATTAAAAGATCATATAATGTTCCCAGCAGAAAAACCAATGATTTTAAATAGTTTAGTTCGCGGCATGACAGGGTTACCCACAATTAATCAGGGAATTTCTTTAATGGGTTTACTAGACGAAAAAACTATGGAAAAAATTGCTCAATCGACGTGGAATAAAATTTGGACAGTATTTTCCAGTTTTGGTACCGTTAGTGCGGGATTTATAGGGGTTGTCATTGTTATGCGAACAATTAAATTATTAATTGATACATTTATACACGGCTATGCCCTGTATACTGTTTTTGGATGGTCAATCCATCTTATTGGCTCAATTTGGGATTCAGTTACTAATTTACTATTACATTTAGGAAAACGAGAAGAGCCGCCCAAGGAAGCCAAAAGCACAAACGAACAACTCCCTGACAGTAATCAAAACAAAAAACCACTCACTACGACAGAGTCAGAACCAGTACTAAAACACGAACAAGGTAACAATCAGACAACAGAAACATACATATATCCGCAAGAACAACTAACACAGTTAAATTACAGTCAAACTAATCCATATCGCATTTAAATTAGCATGAAATCAGTAAGACCTACAGAAAAAGTGGAGGAAGCACTCATAACAATGGGTTTATCACCTTTGAGATACACGTATGAAATTAGAAGGGATACGAATAATAGATTACTTTTCGAAATATCGGTAGCGAATAAAATATTCCAGTATACCGCAATGGGGCATGATATGGGGGATATGGTAAAGGAGCATGTTGCACGTAGCTATCTTAAAACCTTACCAATCAACAATAACATCCTTATAACATCCCTTCCTAATGTCGACGTCATTCGTGAACTAAAAAATATTTGCTTAAATTTAAAACTACAAGAACCAAAGTATATTTATCTTTATTTTTGTCCAACTAAACGTAATCACATTATCACTTGTAAAGTTGAAGAAAACAAAGAAAATGGCATCGCCAATACAATCAGAGAAGCCAAAATCCAGGCAACCTGTAGAATGATTCATAAACTATATAAAAAACAAAACAAATCGATAAACAATGTTACGGATGCAATGAATGATTTATCCTTACACACATCAAACAATCATCCTTCCACTAGTACTTCACAACGAAACGAAGAAATACCTCCTCAATTACCACCAAGAAACAAAATTAGAACAAACCCTTTCCAATCCAGTAAAAGTAGAGTATGTCATCCACAAACAAAGTCGTACAAAAAATGCATGAATTGCGGTTATCGGGCTTTGAACCCTTATCATTTTGCATAAATATGATATTTTTCTTTCTAGCATGTCACACCAACCTCTCAACCTCACAACACAAAAATCTGCTGAATCATCCTCATCTCCTCGTAAAAATTGCGTATTTTCAATTCTACATAAAGATTTACCGTTATCTCATTTTAAACCAATAGAAGGACAAATAGATGTACTACAAATTCTACGTTATTTTACTTTTGAATATGGTCTTTCAACACCCAACATTTCAATGGTAATAGACAAAAAAGAAACATTTTTAACAACATACACAGTATATGTGTCAGTTGGAAGTAAAATGAAAAAGAAAAGAGCATATTCTCAAGTAGTAGCAGCTCAATACGCAGCTTTAGACTTATTAAAATTTTTTGTAAGAACACACGATCTAATTGATGATGAAGATCCCTTCTTAATCAATATTTCAAAAACACGAGAAATAGGAACACAAACTGATCCTCGTCCTAAATTAATACAATGGCACAACTATTGTAGATATTGTTTATATCACGGTCACACTATTAAAAATTGTGACGCTTTAAAACTAATCCGTAGATTTGAACCTCAAAAAACCAGTATTTTTTTTAGCACCAAACCCAAATTTACACAAAACAATTGGAATCTTACGCGCAAACTACTCAAATAGCAATATAAGCAAAATTAAAGAAAGACTAATCTAAAAATTTCGTTTGTTTTAGTTACAAGTCTCATCAAGGCTCTACTTGCATGACCCAAAGACATTCCGAGGAAAAACAAGATAAAATCAATTTCATTTATTTGTAATCTATTTCTCAAAAGAATGACCAGCATGCTAAGTATGAAATTCGTTTCCATCCTTTTCACGCTCCTTACTTTTATTATTTCTTCGCACTCTTATAATCAAACAACTCTAACATCGAATTCCACCATTATTTTCGAATCTATGGGATTCATTACACCTTTAAATAGACAAAGACACCTATTAAATTACATAGAAATTTATGAAATTTTAAGATTTGGTCGATTAATAATTGAAACCTTTAAAGAAGTAACCGAACATTGTTCAAACTCATGTCCTAAAGATTTTATCAAAGAAGAAATAATGAACAAAGAAAGAGAATTAATATCAATTTTAAAGGATACCGAGAATATTTTATATAACAGTACAATAGAATTAATCTCTAATAATCAACAATTTTATCACGTTCTGGAGAAAATGCACAACACAAACCTTACTACAATAACCGAACCAGAGCAACAAATCAATGTTTTCCCAACTACCTTTTCTGAAACTTTCAATGACACTTTCCGAGTCCAAGGCACACTAGAGGCTTTCAAAAATTGGCATATTAAAAATCTAAATCAAGAAGACAAATTTTACACACTATTTTCAAGATCATGGACTAGATATTTAAGAGATCCAATTTCTGATGACATAGTTTACACAAAAAAAATATTAGACATCCTAATTTTAGCAACAAACAACAAATGGCATCCTATATTACAATCTTCAATCCCTCAAGAATATCTTCTTAACACTTTTTCACACGAATTTTCTCTCACAAGATTACTAAGACACTCAGAAACAGACGCTTTTACATATAAGAACAAATTATTTATCGCCCTTTCAGTACCATATTCAACACGATATAATCTTTTTAAATTACATTCAATTCCAATGTTTAACACATTCAATAAACAACACCCTCTTATCACACAAATTAATTTAAAAAACTCACTTCTAGCCATGTCTAAGGACAATAAAACTTATTTTCACCTGGATAAACAAAGTATTAAAAACTGCTATGAAACAGCATTTAGTAAAATTTGTCCTTTTTTACCTGATATTAAAACAATAGCCGACAATCCTATTTGCGAAATTGAACTTTTTATGAAGAAACAATCAAACTTATGTAATTATAACTTACAAGCATTTCCTAAAGATTCATGGACCATCTTAGAAAGTTATCAGGGCTGGTTATATTCAATTAATTCTCCCACAAATATCAAAATTCGTTGTCCACAAAAAAATAAAATAGAACTGACTACCCAAAATAATGGAATATTAAAAATTGAATCAGAATGTGCAATAGAGATAAATTTTCTCATCTTGCCCAGATTAACTAAAAGAAATCAAGAAGAACGATACCTAGTTATGAGAGAGGAAGACTTAGATACACTTAAAAATAATCACAGAGCTTTGTTCGAATTAATTACAAATCCTAACTTACACATTGATTATCTTTTCAATCACTGGAATAAAACCAGAAAAATTATTCCATTGAATAATTTAGAAGAAAAATTGCTTATTTTAGCAGAAGAACAACTACATACAAAACCAAATTTAGTTTCAAAAAAAGAATTTGATGACCTTTTCATCAATATAATGATAGCAGTAATGATAATAAATATTCTTCTATCCATTTTTCTAACATTAGCAGCCATTCTATATTATTTAATTAAGAAAAACTATTTACTAATAAAAACAATTCAAGATAAAAAACAAATAACTCACCAAAGTCTTGATATAGTTCAACAAGAAAATGCACTTCAAATTTTCTCTCCAACTTCAAATCGTAAAACAGTTCGCCTCGAAACTCATGTCTAAAGGCACACATTCAGACTAGTTGATTTAATATAAAATAAATATGTACATATTTACAATTCATCCTTATAGGGATTATAAAGCAATCTACAAATAAAACACAAAACTTAATTAATTTTTATCTAAAAACACACAAAAAAAAAAAATAATAATAATAATAATATTAATAATAATAATAAAAAAAAAAAAAAATGTAAATTTACCTGTTTTAATTCATTACCAATTATTTGATAACGATGATTTCGATAAATAAATGGTAATTGACAATTACCATCATTTTTTTCCATTATTATCTTTCTTATTTGACAAGCTCTATGCTGTAATCCTCTTCTTGTTAAAGAAAGCCAATCTTTTGGATAAAATACATGTAGCGACTCATTAACCTTAAATCGCCTTTGTTTTAAAGAAAAATCTTCATTTTGTTCATTTCCTGCAACTTGATTTACTTTCACCTAAAAAGGAAATTAATAAGTAAACAAAATAAAAACATATACATTGACACACACATATATAAACATAAAATATCACATTAAACTTACTAATTTCATTGTTCCACATGTTTTTCGGAAAGTAAAAAACTTCCCACAAAAGTTATACACTCCTTGTGGTTTTTCTTCAATTTCTTTCCTAATACTATCCCTCAGAAAATGTTGTTGCTCAACTGGAAATTCAGTCCACCAACTAGGACCATAAAATTTTTTATTCCCTGAATTCATAATATAGAATTTGTTTTTGCAATCACGTACTGTCCAAATATCGTTACACCAGTCTCCTGTAATATCCACAATTACCCTTGGTGTAACAGACTCATTTTGTCTCAGTTCATGCAAATTAGAACTATTAGTTTCAATTATACTATTCTCATTTAACTCCCGCAACACTTCTTGTACATGTCTATTATTGCTGGTATCAAGCAAAATGGCATCTAAATCCATTTCAAAATCTGAGTTAACATTTTCACCTACCCTATCGCTAACTAGCCTATCAAGCTCGTCTACCGAAGCTCTTTCAACAACTTCCTCATCTAAATCCTCAATATCTATATTATCAAATAAATTACTAAAATCACTAGCCATTTTTTCCCCTAATTTTCTCTTTCCTTTAAGAAATACTCTTAGTAGAAAAGTAAAACGACGACTGAAACCCTTTAGAGACATTTCTTATTTTCCATCTACTTTTCCCTTTTTCCCTACTTTTTTGGCAAAGTTAAAATTCTCAAGGATTTCAACAAAAATCAAAGATTCTCAAAACACAAAAGTTCTCTTCACAGTTTGAAAATAGACGAAAGTACCCCTTTTTTTCTGTTACGTCTTTTAAGTCAAAGTTGAGTGGACACAGCACGTCCAAGAGGAAAAATCGAGAGATAATAAAAAAAAAACAGCTCTCGCAGACCAGTCCTTACCTTACCCCTAATAAAGTAATAAATCTACTCACCATTGACGCTTCACCTTTCGCTCCTCTAAAATGCATGTTTACATCTTTACAGTTTTCTCCTTTCCTTTTTTTTCTCTCTCTTTCGCTTTTTCTAAAATGACTTGTTCATGAAAATACAAGAATTCACCATCCGAATTTCTCGCTACAAATATAACTTAGTACAATTTAGCGAGAACTTCTGAAACAGAAACTTCATAAAAAAAGAGCATGAAAATTACCTTCTCAATAAATATAATCATTTATATTTTTGATATCACTGTCTAGAAAAAAAAAAAAAAATATATATATATATATATATATATAAAGAATAGAACGATTGAATGAAGCAACATAAAGTAATCAGTTTTATATTTTATGCATGAAATTAAATGAATAAGACAAAAACGCATGTATAATTAAAATAGAAGAATAACTTACCTTTACTCATATTGTATTGCATTTTTCTAAATAGTAGTTGCGTGTATGTTCCAGAAAATGGCTGCACAAATTCGTGTTATCAATGTTGATACCATTAATAGCCCTGCACAATTGTTAAACGAACTTTCCATAGAGTATGATTTTTCTACGCCTGAATATGAGATGGAAAAAGTCCCATTCATATTAGCACCGAGATATAGAGCAAATTGTAGAGTATTCAAAAATGCAGTAGAATTCTTTACAATTAGTAGTGAAGTTTCTACTAAAAAAGAAGCAAAGCAGAACGCGGCGCGGAAAATGCTAATAGAATTGAACCGAAATTTCATATTCAGCGAACAGAATGGATTGCATGAACCTCGATTAGACATTGATATCGAAAATCGAACAATATTATTTAAATGGACAGGCGCATGCGAGCGATGTTTCGTTAGAGGGCATAGCATTTACGTATGCCGAGGGCCTATTAGGAATAAAAACTTAAGATAATAATTTAATTAATATACTGGTATAGACTTATATTTTTCCTTTTTTTTTCCTCTTTATTTTAAATTTAGATGTTACCTGTAGAAAATAACATTGAAACTGGAGAAGAGGGTAACGGATTAAAAAGCGCCTTCATTGTAAGAAGAATTTTATCACTTTTTTACTGTACTGTAAAATGTACTGATTTAACAGTATTTTATAATGATTATAGCGAAGAATTAATATGTGAAAATTGTTACGAGAACAAAGTTTCGGACCAAGGAAAAATATTCTGTAGAATTTTTTACCCTATCCATTTTCCTATAAAAAATATTACCGACTTATATTGCAAAAGATGTCAAATACAATTATTTGGAATAATAACTCGAGCGAATTCGTGCAGAGAATGCACCGTCTTCATTTTAAAACACCCAAAAATTTACCATGCAGATCTCCAAGGCATCTGTCCTGTTTATGATCCCAGGTACAGTGAAGCCTATGAACTCAATGGAGAAGAATACGATTCCGAGGCCGAAACTGTCATACTCGAATAGAATAACACAAATTTACAGACTTAAAGAATATATAATTATAAAAATATCCTCAAACTTATATCGACAATTCCGACTAACTTCGTTCTCCGATATTGTCGATTTTTCAAGAGGGGGAGGTGTCATGTCACCATGACTATTAATTAATTAATTAATTAATATTTAATTAATATTTTAATCACATTTTAGTGCAATAAATAATACAAATTTGTGTTGTTTTATGTTTACACAATTAACTTTTATTTAGTGAAGCGGACAAACAATTAGTTAAGTATAAATTATTAAATCATTATATTTGGTTTGTTTAAACAAATAATTGGATTGTTTAAACAAATTAAAATTATTTCAATAGAAATAATCTTGAAATTAATTACAGAAATAACGATTGATTTTGTCTGATTTGTTTAGACAAATAAATAAATTGTTTAAACAAATTAAAATAAACAATTAAACAATGTACATGATTTCAATAGAAATTATCTTCAAATTGATTACAGAATAATAATTGATTTTGTCTAAATTTGTTTAAACAAATAAAATTGATTGTTTAAACAAATTTAGTTAACTGAACACTAGATGTCTACTAGCAAAATAATTAGTTATTAAATATTTATCTCTTTATAAAATAACAAATGTAAACTTATTGTTTAAACAAATATAATTCTTGTAATAAACGAATTCATAATCAGCGTTATCAACAATTATGTTATTTTCTCAACGCACACCTGTTTTAAATAATTACACGAATAAATCATGTATTTATTAATTTGGTTAATTGAAAAGATAGAGATTGTTTTCCTCTTGGTAAATCTGAAATAGGTTCAACGCAAAGAAGAAGACGTGCAAGGCTGCAACACATAGAAGAAAACCTACACAGATACAACACACAGAAAATGACGCGCAACGGGCCCGCTGTGCCTTCAGCATCTCGTACTCCAAAAACTGTGCCTTTTTTAGACAAAGGGTCTGTGCCTCCAGCATCCTCGTACTCTAAAAACTGTGCTTTTTTCAAACAAAGGAACTGTGCCCTATTATGCAGCATAACGAAAAATGTGCCGAAAACGAAATAAGGTGCCTCACTACTCAAAAACTGTGCCTTTTTCTAGACTATAAATATCGAGCGACTTTTTAGTCAGCAGTTCAGTTTGAGTTCAGTTTTCGATTCAGTTCAATCATCAAGAGAGATCGAAACAAGTATTTTCCGGAGTCATTCAACTAGTTTAATCAGAAGTCGGATTAAAACAAGTGTTTTTTTGAAGTCAATTATTAAAGTTGAAATTTGGATTCATAAACGAGAGCCGTTGGAAGAAAATTGCAGTACCAGCTACTATCGAGAACAAGCCTTACGCAGTGCCAACCGTAAACTCTTTGCTGAGGACAACAATTGCAGGAATTTACTACCTCTATTCACGGACACGCCATTTGAGTCGGAAGGTCTCCTAGCCCACTTAAACTCATAAAAAGGTAACAATAATTCAAAAATCCCAAAAAGATAGAAAAACCAAGAATCTTCGAAAATAATGTATATGAAGAAATTCTAATAGTAAACTCTTGTTACAGATTTCGAATCTTCAAAATCCATTAAAACTATTTGGAAAACAATTTCAAATTTACAATTAACCAAAAGATTTCTTCTTGTTATAATAAATATCGTTTAAATGTACCTTTGTGTATTTATTTGACTGGCCTCATCCCTGCGACGGTTATTTAGTTAACCTAGCTAAATCGAGGAACATTAGGGAAATAGTTTCGTTCTTAGCTTTAGAAAATCTATTAATTCCTTTTTTTGAATAATAATATTAATAATAAAATTAACAATATTAGGGACGTAACAGTTGTTTAAATTTCTTTTGTGCCCTTTTCATTTATCTTCACATTTTTTATTATATTACTATTAATTCTAATTTTCCAGTAGATTTTAACCAAATTTCATTATTTTTTTTTTTTTACTTTTTACATTTTTTTTTACTTTTTGTTAATTTAAAGAAATAAACATTTCTCCATTTTCTTCCTACTTATTTTCTTTTCTTGATGTTATACTATTTTTTAGTCCTTTTTTGCATTTTAATTAATTCTTTAATTTTTGACATTATTTTTCTTAAAAATATTGATACTTCATTAAAATTTTTCAGTCTTTATTTTGTAATTACGACTGTTTAAAAATATATGGTCGATTCTTTTACCATTTTTAAAATTTTAAAATTTTCTTTTTATTTTGCAGACATTTTATCTTTCATTTAATATTTTGTAAACTTAAGTTTGGACTAAATATTCACATTCTAACATCGTTCTTCTATTTTATAGAATATTTTTCTTTTACAAATTTTTTAAAATTTTAGAAAATTGTATTCTATATTTTTTTCTTAAAATGGTGAACTAATTTTCCTAATACTAAAAATTTGTACTCTTTAGTAAAATATTTTACAGTTTTTCTAATTATCTTCTTATTTATATTTTTAATTAAAGAAAACTGTCCGTAAATAGTTGAAATTTTTTAAAAGAATTATGAAACATTTTATAATAATGTTGTTTATTTAACTTTTTCTTCATTTCTTTAATAAAGATGATGACATTTTTTATTTAAAAGAAATTTCTCATTTTTTTAACAGATTGTAGATAATTTTTTTTTTAAATTTTCTCATTTATTTGTCATTATTTATTTGATTTTGATTACATGTATTATTCATTATTTCTTAGTAAATGTTCTCAGTTTGAAAAATAAACTACTTACAAATAAAGATTTGGAGAGATTTTATACACTGATTGCATTTAAAAAAATCCATTTTAATTTCTTAAAAAAAAGTCATGATTTTTATCAGTCCTGACTAACTGAAATTTACATAAATTTATTTATTCGAAAATCTGTTTTTAAAATCCACAAAATCCATTTTCCTTAAACTTTTCTTAAACTTTTAAAATCACGAAAGAAGAAAACCTGTGATTTTTAAAAATTTATTAAAATTTAAAAAAAGAATTTTTAAGTTTATAAGTTTTGTTAATTTATGATTAAGAATAATTAAAAAAAAGTTTACGCAAGATAGGCATTTGGCGAAAAACGGCGCTTTTGAATAATTTTTAAACTTCCTGGAATTTTTTAAGTTTTAAAATTAATGTCCTCCTTCTAACCAAAAAATCAATTACGTATTATTAAAATCAAAGATTGTGTTTGTATGTGATTTAAAATACTTGTGAACTTTTTAATTAAAACATTAGAATGATTTTAAAAATAAATTCTTTAATATTTCGTAATTCTCCTACTCTTATTTCAAGTTCTGAAATCAAGATGTCTCTACTGCAATTGAGAAGTATTTAAAATCGTTAACAAATTTTTAATAAACTTTAATCGATTTTTCTGTCACAGTGAGTATATTATATTTCTTTATTTGTTATAGGATTTATCCAAATTCATACAAAGAGGTTCGTCGAACATAAAAGTCATAAAAATAAAAAGAATAAAAACATTCAAAACAGATTATACATATACAAAAAGCAATCGAACGCTAGCTTTAATGTTTGTTATATATAATTATAAATTTTCTATTTTCTTGAAGATCTGAGTTAAAAAGCGCTATACACAATGGATCGATTCCGCGGACGGGTCATTCAAGTATCTCATCATCATCTCACTTGTCTCTTCCAAATCATTCGTATTTCTTATACATTGCTTTCGTTTTTTATTCAAGGCCTGACATTCTATTAAAATATGTAATATAATTTTGTTTTCTTCTTGTTTTCTAAAACAAAAGTTACAATGTTCATTTATTTTTAGGCTAAAATACTTTTTTTTTATATAAATCTGGTTTGATATTTATTAATTAATCGAAGTTGGATAAACAAGCTAGTGTTATCAATTGCAATTCTAGTTTTTTTTAGGATCTCCATTTCATCGTTTATTTTTAAAAAGAGATACAGAAGTAGCGAGGAGGAGGACTGAATTTGTCGCATGTCTTTCTCTTTAATGTGCATTTCGTAAGTCTTTATCCATTTTTCTTTGTTTTTTTGTAGTGATTCAAGGTTTAACGACAACCAGTTCTCCCTGTCGCCAATTTCCTCAAAGATATTGGCCACCTGCATAACCCAATTATACTTGTATTTGGACGTTTCACGTAGATCAAGCAATCTCAGTTTCTCAGAGCATTTTTAGGGTATCTATTATCATTCAGTTTAAGGATTTTTTCAATCCAATTAAGGGTTATTTTGAAAACTCGAACTGACAACTGAGTTGATCCTGTTTCACGTCTTATTTCATATTATGGTGTACATTTCAGTAAAAGCAGGCCCGAATTAACCAAACATGGGGCCATAGGCAGACGCTGGTGGGGGCCCATACAAGGAATAGATTTTTCCGAAAACTCAATGTCGAAAAAGCAGTTTCAAAATTTGACGCTTTTTTAATAAGCTGGCTTTTTGAATTTCTAAAAACTTAAAATTATTTTATACAAAATAGTTTTCAGATTTTTAAATGTCTAAAAGAATTTTTGAAAGTACTTTTTGTGGAAAATATTTTAGCTGGTGGGGGCCCTTTTTGGTGGGGGCCCCTAGGCAGTTGCCTAGTTTGCCTACATATAAATCCGGCCCTGAGTAAAAGCAGTAGTTGTTTATAAAAATTTGTCTGGACTTTTTCTATATCTTCAAAATATCTTAAGTCCCAAACCTGAACATAGTAAAAGATTACACTGGTTATCATACTTTGAAAAAGGTGGATGATGTGATACCAAGAATCCAGCTGAGATTTATATATTATGGATAAGACCGAGCTTGTTGCTAATACAGATTTATTTAATTGAGAGTTTAGATTATTGATAAAAATAGCCGAATCACTAAAAGTTGTACCGATATAAGTATAGTTCTTGACTATCTCTATTTCCGACTCTCCGTATCTGAACAATGAATGATGCTCGAATTGTGTTCTTTTACCTCCTTTTTCAAAAATTAAAATTTTCGTTTTATTAATGTTGACTTCGAGTTCATTCAATCGACAGTAATCATAGAGAGCCTTAAGGATTCTTGACATCCCCACTGCCGTGTCAGCGAGTAAGACGATGTCATCCGCATAAGCTGGGATTAATATTTCTGTCTTATGGTCTAATGACATTCCTCTTATTCCTTTCGCGATGAGGAATTCCTCAAGATCTGCAACATACAGTGTAAATAGCGTAGGGCTAAGCACATCACCTTGGATAATGCCTTTAGTGATAATTATCGGTTTAGTATCCCCCCTTCAGTTTTTACTGTTAGTTTAGCTTTAGAGTAAAAGTCTTTTAGTACGTTAATAATCTTAGATCCACTTCCTATTTTATATAACTTTTCCCATAATATGTTGTGTTTCAGAGATGGGAAGGCACTTTTAAAATCAACAAAAAGAGCATACACTTTTTCCCAGGGATGTGTCCGAAACTAGCAGTTTCGTTCTGTTCCGTGACTCTGGCACGAAACGAAAGTTGATAGGACTTTTGTTCCGTGCTAGAGTCACGGAATGAAAATGCTCGACCCTGTTCAAATTGTATCGTGGATTGACACATCACACTACATTCGTCTTGAATCATATCTCGGAGCGTCGTTCAATTCAGAGCACAATATAAACAAATAAGAGCTATGTTTACTTTCTCATACAAAAGAAATGATGAGCTCTTGAATCCTTTCGTTAACATTTCCTCGAAATGCAAGCCTTTCTTATTATTTTATTTGGCCCCTTTATATTATAATAAATGAATTAATAAATTATAAATCGAAACAAAACTCTATATCAGCTCATGCCCAAATAGATAACAATAACAAAAAATAATCGATTCTGGAAAGCGGAGAATGATTTAAATAATCATTTTAAATATTATTGATTGTTTAAACAAATTGTTATAAACAAATGGTAAAATATCAACATTTTTTCAGAAAAAAATTTTGAAAAGTAGAAAATGTTTTAAATAATTAAATTCAACATTAAAAATGTTACAAAAACTTAATTGTTTAAACAAATTGTTATAAACAAATGGACAAATATTAAAATTGTTATCCTACAAAAAATTCTGTGTAGTGGAAAATGTTTTAAATAATTAAATTTAACATTATAAATTTTTTAAAAACTTAATTATTTAAACAAATTGTTTTTAACATTTCGACAAATGTACAATTTTAAGAATAAAGAAGGTGGTGTTTTTGAGAAAATCGAGTTTTTCAATATTTGAAAAAATGACAAAAACTTTGAAAATTAAAAAAAAATTAAACGTCTAAATTTGCAGAGAAGAAGCATCTATAATAATTAGCCAAAGTACTTTCTAAATCTGAATTAGTTAAAAATAAATAATTATTAGTAAAAAAAATAACTAATTGTTAGTAAAAACATAACTAAAAAATAGTTAAAATTTGATTAATTGAATTAGTAAACAAAATTTTACTAAAATATTAATTATTTTGGCATAACCTAAAAATGAATTTGACTAAAAATTAGTAACTTTATACTAAATTATTAGTAGAAATATAACTTTTTAAATTAGTGACTGAGTTTTTGCTTTTAAATTAGTCATTTTTAACTAATTCAGATTTAAAGAATAATGACTTTTAGAATTTAAAAAAAAAAAGAAAAATTCTTGCACCTTTCACGCTGCTTTAGCACACATTAAACCTATTTGAAAAAATTGTTTTTGTTATCTAGTAACAACACGGTCTTTTCATCTAATAGAGCTGGAGAATTTTTTCTTCATTTTGCAACTTTTTAAGCCTTTAAAAGCTCAATACCAATAATAAACGAAAATTCACAAATGTGAAAATTGTTTAAACAAATTAATATCATGGACCTAATTCATTTAAAATCAGACAGGCTAGACTTGCTCGGGACTGAAAGTAATTTTTAACTTCAAAATATCGTTTTATAAAGAATTTTAGACGACACGTATTTTTTTATTTTGCTCAAATTTTTTTTTTTTTGAAGTTATAAGGATTTTAAGTTTAAAAATCGAAAACTTCGTTTCTACAAAATTTAGGGGGAAAAATCTTTAAAGTGTTGGAACTTTATAAGTAATTAAGATAATTTATTTTTTCTTCTTGCATCTGAAAGGGCTTTTGTTCGTCTTTCCAAATCCATTGGAAAAATTTAAAAATATTAAAAAATAACAAAATGGCGGTCATTTTACTAAAAAACTGAAAGTTGAATTTACTTAAAAACCCCACCTTGTTTTTTGCTAAAATTTTTTTTGGGAATTGTGGTCATAAGGAGGAATATTTTCCATAAGAATTTAACTTGTGCCCAATTATGGTACAAGAGAAAAATAGTATATTAAGCAACAAGGGGTTAAAGGCAGCCACGAAATTTGATTTATTATTATTATTTTAATTTAAAACATTGAGAAAAAGCAGCAAATACCTATAATATATTATATTTATAAAGTTTATTATAATTAGTTACGATTTATTCATAAATAAAATTAAATTAATTTTAATATATCTATTTTATTAAAAAGTTTTCTATCTAAAATTTAATTGACAATTATTTCAGAATAATTATTCGAAAAGTTAATAAAAGTAAGACGGCAAATATAATTTA
Organism: Ganaspis brasiliensis; assembly: GCA_037103525.1. Lineage (NCBI taxonomy): Eukaryota > Metazoa > Arthropoda > Insecta > Hymenoptera > Figitidae > Ganaspis > Ganaspis brasiliensis. Next base: position 712,723 of record JAZKLR010000700.1, read on the forward strand.
TTTTAATTAAGTAATTTATTTACAAAATTTATTTATATTATATTCAATTAATTCAAAATTCCTTTTTACTTTAAATTAAAATTTGTTTCAGAATACAAATTTTAAGTGTAGGTACTTTAAAATTTTTTCAAAATTATTATTATTATTACTATTATTATTCATTGTGAATATAAATATACAAATAGTAATCTATTTGTAAAATTAATAAAATAAAAGAAGAATAATTTTTCAGTAAAATTAATTGTATAAGTATATTCTAATTTATGTTAAGAAAATAAATTTTATGATGTTTTAATTTTAATTAAAAATTATTTCAAAACTTATTATTTTCAGATAAAATTTTTTTTAGAAAATAAATAATTTTAAAATTAATTTTATTTTATTTATGAATAAATCGGAACTAATTATTGTAAGTTTTATAACTTTTTTCCCAAGAACGTACAAGTCTAAAAAATTTAACAACAAAATTTTAAAAAATTTATCTAGTAGTACACCAAGTTTTATCAAAATCTGTTTTATTATTCGATTTACGGTAGAACTTCCTTAAGAAAGAATTCCAACTCTCTAGCTTTATTAGATAAAAAGTTGCAAATAAACAATATTAATTTGTTTAAAATTCTTGTAATTGTTGATTTTACTTTGCAATTAGTACTTAGCTCTACTAAGCTTGAAAAGTTGCAAGATTAACAAAAAGTTACAACCTTCTAGTTCTATTAGATGAAAAGTTGCAAATAAACAATATTAATTTGTATAAAAAAATTAAAAAAACACATGCAACAATTGTTAGTTAATTTATTTTGCATGTAATTAAACGAAATTTTGGTGCGAATATTGTAAAAAATGTTGATAAATATATTTTTTAACGATCTTTCTCTTTTCTTTTTATTTTATCGGGGTTCCGGAGGGTCTTTTAAGAAATAGTTAATATTCAAAAATGTTCAAATAAATTATTGGATCTTATTCTTTAAACTCTCCTTAAGAGAAACAGCGTTGTATTTATAATAGTAATTTTCATGGATTTTATATCAATTCTACGAAACAGTTTTGATTACTACTTTTTGTTTTTTCCATGTATTTTCGGGCCACCCTATAAAGAAACTTACTTTTTATTTATTATTTATTTATAACAAAAAATTGAAACTATTGAAAATGTCACATATGGTCGATTCTTGCGTAACTGCCCGATTTCAAGATAAGTTTTGGTAAAAAAAAAATTTTTTTTATTCAATGTTTCTCTGCACTTATTTTTCTTATTAGGGTGTGATATAATTATATTTTAAACGATTTTACTACAACTATATTTATACGAAAATAATAGCAAATTTTTGAAAATTGGCTGCCATGTGGAGCTGAACCGCGTCTTTTTATTACAAATATATTGTACAAAATAAAAATTTCTTTTTGATATTTTGCTAAAACGAAAATAAATAATGAATTCATAAATTATTTAATATTCTAACGGTATTTTAGATATTAGTTAACATATATAAAATTTTATAAAAGAACAACAAATACAATATTTAATAATGAATATTTCGTTTTATTTTTTGGATAATTTGAAATCAAGATCGAGCAGTGTAATCCGGCATTGCTAAACTACTTTATAGAATAATATTTTAAAATAACCACCACAGATAAAAAAGTTTCTCTGCATGAAGCACACTGAACACTTCATATAGGCCATGGAGCTGAAATTTTACGTGATACCATGGAGCTGAAATTTGACATTTATTCTAACCTCACTTCTACAATATTGCAAAATAAATCTATTCCTTCTGCAGATCGCTTTTTTCACATGAAAACTTAAAGAAAATGGTAACAATACTATCAAATAGTTGTTACAGTAATATAATAGTAATGACATGGAACTGAACGCTTTTTTTGTACGCATGCGATTTTCACAAAAATAATTTTTTTTTAAGCAAAAATTTTTCTTTTTTAAAACTTTTTTCACATGTGATTTAGTGCTAATGGATCAAAATTAAGATTTAACTTATTAGAAAGCGTAATAACTAAACACATGACACCTTAATTATAAGTCTACAGATAGCGTTCAAAAATTGGAAAAATTGAGGGACATAATATTTTTACAGATTTTTAAGTATGAAAAAGGTATTATGAAGTGCACTATAAACCTAAATTGTTCATAAATATAGACACTTTATGGTTAAAAAAGGCTGAGTTATAATAATGATATTTTCACCGAAAATTATTAATTATTATTATTATTATTATTATTAATTTACGAGGTTTAGAGTCAAAATTTAAGAAAACAAAAAATTGCATAAAAAATAATAAACAAATAATAATAACTAGAGCAGATAAAAGTAAAATAATGGTGATACAAGAGAAAAAAGATTATATTGAAAAAATGCAAAAAATGTTAAATGATAAAAATACTTACGAAGTCATACATAACCCTACTTTACAAATCCAAACCAATTTAAATAATCTTATGAAGAGTTGGGTTTCTAGAAATCTTATTTCCGATTCAATAGCCTCAAACATAAAATGTACAAATGGTTTACCACCATTAATATATGGGTCAAACCTTGCCTAAAACATCAAAGTTGTCCCCTAGGTCTTAGATTTTGATGAAACTTGGTAAAAGTGCATAGAAATACATGCAAAAGAAAATTCTGAAAACAATTTTCAAAATTTTTGAAATTTTTTGGAATTACATGTGTTTAAAAATTTTTTTGGAAATTTTCGAAACCTCATAACTCTGACAATAATTATTCGATTTAATTAATTTTTTCAGGGATTATTTATTATTTGGTAACATTTGAAAAAAAAATTATGCCCAAAAATTTTTTTATAAACATAAAAAAAAAAAAATTTAAATACATTTTTCGTTGAAAAGCGTATTTTTTTTCTTTCTAATATCGATTTTTTAATTTATTATGATTTCACGAGTATTTCAAAAAAAAAAATTGATGGAGGCATAGACCCAAGCGCGCTATACGTGTAAACTATTCAGGAGCACTTACAGCCCGTAAATTTCAATTGCATTAAAATCTTTTTTTTGTCAAATATTGAGGGATAAACTAAAATACAGTTTTTTATCTTGATTTTATAATTGTTAATTAATTAATTAAACTTTTATAAATAAACAAATAGCCTGCAACACAGAGATTTTTATAATATACGGGATGTTCTTTTTCAAACGGACTCTTCCACCTCCCTATTTTTGGTTTGATATAACAAAATGTAATCTTATTGGAAAAATTAGCTTAGATAGTCTACTTTTCGATCCCGTTATTATTACTTTAAAAACAACTATAAAATGGATAACGTACGATCTGATAACAAATCTAAACCCGAAATATAAAAATTCAAAATGGCTGATCTAATATGGCGGACAATACTACAAAATTAGGCTATCCTCGTGAAAATGGCTACTCGGGGGTTTTCGAGGCCGCTAATTACAAATTTGATGTCAGTTTTTAAATATCCAAAATGGCGGAGTCAAAATGGTGGATCAAAAATTTAAAAAATTGATCTCAACTTAAGAAAATGTCTACTTGGATGTTTTTGGGATCTCTGATTACGAACTGATTTTCATTTTTTAAACATTTAAAATGGTGGACGTTCTCAGAAGCTTACCTCACTTTCTTGACTCATTACAAGTCCGATGATAGTATTAAAAATTTTTAAATGTCAGACCCAAAATAGCGAATAAAAAAATCAAAGAAGTAAGGTAAGCTTTCAAAAATGTACACCATTTTGGATATTTAAAAACTGAAATTCAGTTCGAAAACAGAGACTCCAAAACCATCCAAGTAGACATTTTCTTAAGTGGAGATCAATTTTGTAAATTTTTGATCTGCCATTTCGAGTCCGCCATTTTGAATGTTTAAAAACTGAAATTCAGTCCGTAATCAGAGACCCCAAAAACATCCAAGTAGACATTTTTTTAAGTTAAGATCAATTTTTAAAATTTTTGATTCGCCATTTTGACTCCGCCATTTTGGATGTTTAAAAACTGACATCGAATTCGTAGTTAGCGGCCTCGAAAACCCCCGAGTAGCCATTTTCACGAGAATAGCCTAATTTTGTAGTATTGTCCGCCATATTAGATCAGCCATTTTGAATTTTTATATTTCGGGTTTAGATTTGTTATCAGATCGTACGTTATCCATTTTATAGTTGTTTTTAAAGTAATATGTGAAGCTTTGGAGCACTTTTGGATCATATTAACGCATTTTTCTAGTTTTTCACGTGCTTTAGACGCCATACTTAAGTCGCCATTTTGAATTTTATAAAACGCCTAACAGGATCGAAAAGTAGACTATCTAAGCTAATTTTTCCAATAAGATTACATTTTGTTATATCAAACCAAAAATAGGGAGGTGGAAGAGTCCGTTTGAAAAAGAACATCCCGTATATTATAAAAACCTCTGTGTTGCAGGCTATTTGTTTATTAATTAAAGTTTAATTAATTAATTAACAATTATAAAATCAAGATAAAAAACTATATTTTAGTTTATCCCTCAATATTTGACAAAAAAAAGATTTTAATTCAATTGAAATTTACGGGCTGTAAGTGCTCCTGAATAGTTTACACGTATAGCGCGCTTGGGTCTACGCGCTGAGCCGCACTCAGCGCAGCGGTCCGCACGGACAATAAATGCAATATCTCCGAAAGTTTCAGACCCTCCATCAATTTTTTTTTCATTTTTTTTTATGTTAAATAAAAAAAATTTTTGGGCATAATTTTTTTTCAAATGTTACCAAATAATAAATAATCCCTGAAAAAATTAATTAAATCGAATAATTATTCTCAGAGTTATGACGTTTCGAAAATTTCCAAAAAAATTTTTAAACACATGTAATTCCAAAAACTTTCAAAAATTTTGAAAATTGTTTTCAGAATTTTCTTTTGCATGTATTTCTATGCACTTTTACCAAGTTTTATCAAAATCGAAGACCTAGGGGACAACTTTGATATTTTAGGCATGGTTTGACCCATATGGTTTACCAAAAATACATAAACAAGAGTATCCTTTACGTCCAGTAAATTCATTTATTAATTCACCTCTATACAATTTTTTAAAGTTCTACCAAAACATATTAAAAAAAGAAACAAATAAATCTAAAAATATACTAAAAAATAGTTGGCAATTTCATGATCAAATTAAAAAAGTTCAAATTCTGAGTGATTACACTATAGTATCACTAGATGTAGTCTCCATGTTTACAAACATTAACTGTGAGTTAGTTTATAAGATTATTAAAAATAATTCGTTAAGATTTAAAGAACATACAAATTTAACGTGTGTAGATTTCATTGATGGTTTGAGATTTTGTCCAAGCAATGTTTATTGTAAATTTCAAGATGTTATTTATAGACAAAAGTATGGGGTACCTATGGGTAGTCCTATATGCCCCGTAATAGCAGAAATAATTATGCAATATATCGAAAATTAGATTCTCAGTGAAGTCAATTACATTGTAATTTATTACAAAAGATATATTGATGATATAGTAGTTAGTTTACCAATTAACAAAGTTGCAGATTTTTTAAAAAGATTTAATGACAAAGGAAATAGTTTAAAATTTACAATGGAACATTCTGATAATAGAAAAATTAATTTTTTAGATTTGAGTTTAGATTTCAACAATACATTCATATTTATATATAATAATATTTAAATAGTCATGTATTAGACAAGTCTAAACCTGCATAGACAAGTCTAAACGCGCATAGACAAGTTTAAACGTGCACAGACAAGTCTAACTTAAAATCTAACTTCAAATCTAAACTAAACACAGCTTTAAATCTAATTTTTCCAATTAACTTAACCTTAAATATAAACTAATCTTAACCTAAAATCAAATATTTCAATTAAACTAACCTAAAAGTTAAACTAAACCAAACATAAATTTAACCTAAAATTTCTCAATTAACCTTTAATATAAATTAAACATTAAATATAATCTTACCTCTAAACAAAACCTATCCTAAAAATAATCAATAAAATTAAGCTGAACTTCAATTTCAACTGAACCTAACCTAAAAAATAATGAAATTACGATTTTTTGTTGTTTTTTTTATTCTTTTATTAAATGTATAATATATATTTAATATTAGATCTAAACTTAACCAAAACTTGAAATATAAACCTAAATCTAAATTAAATCTAAACTCAAATTTATTTCAATTACAATAAGAATAAATTAATACATTCATTTTATTTTAAATTCAACGTGATTGTATGGACCACAAATGAACTTGAGACGCAATTGACCAGTTGCTGCAGCTTCTTGCATCTCGTTTAAGCTGCTGGGATCATCAGTAAACAATGTGACAAATCTTGAAGGTAGGAAAGTATTAAACTTTTTATCTACCTCAGCGACCACCTTGACACCATATTTGGTGTTAACGACCTGGATCTTGGTAATTGGATACTTATGTCCAGGAGTCAGCTCGGAGAGCGGCTTCGTAAGCAGAAAATTCTGCATACAACCAACTGCATTAATTTTGCTGAGATCCATGGTTACAACCTCTTTAAATCAGTCAACAGAGAAGAATAAGAAATCTGACTGGAAATCCTCCTTTTATAACCTGAAATTCCCGCCTTTTTTCTGCGCATGCGCAACCCCCACTTTTTTCAACGCATGCGTAGAACACTCTTTATCAACGCATGTGCAGAACGCTTTTTATCAACGCATGCGCAGAACGCTGTTTACAAACCCATGCGCAGAACCCCTTTTACAACGCATGCGAAGTGACATCTGAGTGCAAAAGAATATTTTATAATTTTATACTAAAGAGGATTAGGGTAATTAATAACAAGAAAAATTTAATTAAGTTTAAAAAACATTTATTCTTTTAAAAAGTTTTCACAATCAGTATACAAATCTCTTAAATTATCAACTTCATCACGTGATACAATGCTTGGTTTAGGATATAACATCCAGTTTCGAAGGTTAAGTACATTTTTTACAGCGCAGTTACTCAAATTGTGTGAGTGATGTGTACATAAAGTAAGTTGATCTGATATAAGTTTACTTAGTGAAGGGCAATCGAAATCATCTAGGTTATGTACATTTAGTGTAAATTTTTCTAACCATGACTTTTTCTCACACCCTTTTACATAAACTGTAGGTGAACCTACAAGTATTTCTTTTAATATAGGTTGCAGCTCTTCATATGGAATTTCACCAGCACTCCAGTTGATGCCATGGTAGTTACACTCCAACCATCGATTCAAACTTCTATACCTGGAAGGAAGTCTGCTCCAGGCATATGGCGGCTCGAAGAGGTATACTATAGGTTGAGAATCTGCCTGAAGAGGGAGGATGGCCAGCTCCTTGAAGACAAATTCATTGTAGGGGCGCTTAAAGCCTTGGACGTCAATGATGAACTCCATCGTACTTGTAACAGAAAAAGAATGACCTTTCCTGCTCAAGTTACGTCTTTTATATTGCTATCCCCACCGCTACCCCTATCACGTGACCTACCCCCACCACTATCTCCAACTATTACCCCCACCACTTAGGCTAATTTTTAACAATACCGCTGATTGGTGTATATTGGACAATACGGTCGTGAATTATTAAGCAATAGACTGCCGTATTAGCAGAAAAATTAGCGCTAACCTCAGATTCTAAACGTTCATCTACAGAAGCTTGTTTAAAAAGCTCATTTTGTTTTGAGCAATCTATTACAGTCAAGGGTGCATAATCCTTGAATATAGTCTTCTTCAATAGAGGTTCAGGATCTTTTCCATAAAATGACGATTGAAAATTGCAATACATCTCATACAAAACAGAAAATTGATTTTGTTCGAAATTTAAATTTAAATTACCGTAAGGATAATATTCTCAATTTGTGATGAGGTTTTTACAGTCCATACATGTTTTTGTGTAGCTGGAAGCATAGGATATTCATACATTTCCCATGATCTGAAACACATACTTATAAGTGGATCTTTTTCAATAAATTTTAACAATTCAATTTTATGACGATCACTCCGAAATAAGTAAGGAACTATCCATTTAATCTTATTGATTATAATTTTCGTTTCCTCACGATCTCCTCTTGCTGCGATTACAACTATAGCATTAAGATCGTTGCGTGATCTTGTCAATATTAACTCATGTTTTGCATTTGCAATAATTTTTTGATAATCTTCAGCAAATCCTAGAATTAAGCTTAGTGGTATGTTTACAGCAAAATAACCATCAGCATTTGTAATTCTAGCATTTGCATCTAAATCGAGACAACCAGCATTTTCTGTATAAATGATTTGATTAGGTGTTTGAGAAATGTAAGTTTTCATAGCAGTAGTGAGACCAACGTTTTTACAACGATCAATCTCAATTCCATTTAACTCATAGCGAATCTCACCAAACAAGTAAAACACACCATTACCAATAATTTTAGTATTTGTCACAACAGCTCCGTCAGTTTTCACTAATTGTCCATGTATATGTAATGAACTTTTACTGGGAAGAATCTGTAAGTCTTGATGTTGTACTGTAATTCGAATTTCATTACTGTTATTAAATACTGATGAGATGTAAGGTTGATGTGCATGTAACTCATAGTGTGCTATAGAGTTATCATACTTTACTGGTGTTAAGATATTTAGTATTTCTTTCAATTTTATAGCAACAGCAACAAATGAAAAATATATAAATTATGGATTTTTCTTTCGTCTTTCTTGATAAACTTGAAGTCCGAGTTGTTTCAGGAATAATATGTTCTGAGGTGTTAGTCTCTTGCGAACTGATTGAAGACTGAATGCTTTCTGACATGGTTGCTCTCTTATACATTCACTTATTGCTTCTACGAATCTTGCTCTCCCAAAATGGCATTTAGGGGGTTGAAAAGCTTATAAAATAAAGATCATTTCTAGGTAGCTATGAAAAAGTTCCTAGGGGGGAGTGTTGGTCAAAAATTAAAAAACAAACATTTTTTTGCATTTTTCTTGTCAAAAATAAAATTAAAAAAATTATAAGTAATTTTATTTGAAAGTTTAGGAAATTCTGCACAAAAAACACCCATAAGATTTTTAAATCCATTTATCCGGTTAAAAGTTATTGGCAGTTGAAAATTACGCTGCAATAAAATTGGGCCCCTGATAACATGGCAACCACGCATTACACAGACCTAAGAACCCACTTAAATTTTTTGTTTTTTGACTACATATCATTGACCAAAACATTAGGCAACTTTTTTTTTAGGGTGGCTTTTTGCTCAGAGAATGCCTCATATAACTTCCACCAGTTTTTCTATGAAACACAATTCCCATTATGTTGATTTTAAATGTAATCGAATTGTTATCGTTTCACCTCGAAAATTTACCAACTCTTCGTCTTGATCAACTATTTTAAGCTGAATAGTGTGTATTGTCTTCACGGCGACTGGAAGATAAATGATGTATGATGGTACTTCCACTATCTTATATCCTGCTGGAACAATTGGAAAAAATTCATGAATTGTGTGAACTTTTTTATTGTTTATATAGGCTCCAGTTGTGATACTACACTCAACTCGAATAGCATTCACCTTAAGAATTGCTACTGGCCAGTGGGCAAAAAAAACCAAAAGACGTCCTTAAGACGTCTTTTGGACATGTGCGCCCACTGGGTGGTAAATCGGAGGTATGTGTTTTATTGGCAGATAGGATCTTTGTAGTAAAACCTAGCAATTCTCCAATTGAATCTTTATGTTTAAAATTGATTTTGAGATTACTAGTAATTTCACTACGTAATGTATTATTATTAGGTTTTATACTAATAGTTTTAACTCCATCCGCTATAGAATTTTGAATATATTTTTCAATATCTTCAATTTCATAGCTCCCTGGAGGTATAGTAATAACCTGATTACCAATATAAAATTTATTTTTCCTTACATCAACATTAGGAATAGAATTAAATGTTAAAAGTTCTACAAGACCAAGAACATAATTTTTATTGGGTAACAGTTCTATTGGAGAAAAATACTCAGCCTCTAGAACAGATGAGCTACCAGATATTGTTAGAGTAAACGATTCATCCATTGTGAAGTCTACTTATGAACTGATTCTATGAATACACTTACTTCCGTTTATATAGCTTATCACATAAAAATTTAAGACAGAGATGACCGCAATTGAAAGTGTTATAATCTTGGTAATTGTCATGATTATAATTTATTAGGGAATCATCACCAAAATATGTAAATAACTCAAATGGAGGTCGAAGATTACCAAAACTATCAAACTATATAATTGTGTTATTATTTTTCTTATAAGCAACCCAATGAGTGCCAGGTCCATCTTTATCATTAAGTTTAATAATGGCTGATTCGTTTTTTCGTGGACCTTTTATTAATAATTAATTTCTCATGAAAACTCCTCGAAAGTAGGGAATTTTTACTTTTTTGCATACTTGAGCAAATCAAGGTCAGTTAATGCTCGTTGTGGTAATTTTACATCGATCTTTTTTTTCATACCTTGACCTTTTTGAGGTTTTAAGTGAAGCCCCTTACCATATTGATAAGGTTTCAAGTGAAGCCCCATACCTTGTCGATATGGTTTGAAGTGGAGACCTTTTCCAAGAGGAACATCTTCCATTGCTCTATTATGATGATGAGCTTCTTTTAATTGTTCTTTAGCTGCACTTGCATCATTTACAGCTTTTGCGACATTGAGACCAGCAAAAATTGGAATTAGTGGCAAGAGACCACCAACTTTTGAAGGCACTAGTAGAAGCTTCATTTGTTTCTTCTTACCTCCTCTACTCTTCCTTGACTTAGGTTCCTCTACACCTATACCGAGCTTGGATTTAACCTTCATAATGTTAGTTATAGCTAGTGCAGATGCTTTTTCCCCAATACTAGCGTCGTTGGAAACTACTCGTCGCCACGCTTTATCAGCAAGAATATTATCAGCAAAGTTTCTTGCCTCTACGTTTTCTCGATTTTTTGAATATGCAATATCGTGCTCTTTACAAGCCTCGTCCAAAGGATTTATACCTGGATCACCTCGTTCTAGACGTTTTGCCAATTTTGTACCTGGACCACAATATTGATAGCCAGGTAAATGTAACTCAAATGGTAATTTGTTGATTAATTTATTAATTAAGCCTTTACCAGATGATTTTTTGTTAGAATATATAATCATACCTTACTCTACGACTGTTGAGCTAAGTCTGACGTTAGGCCCATAAAAGCGCTGTATTTATACTCTCCGCGTCAGTCAACGTCAGAATGCGATTCGATGAACAACCACAAAAGCTTCCAATCGTTAACCTGGACTCAGTTGTTGAATCTCAACAAGAGAATAAGGTGAAGCGTCATGGAAGCTTATTATCAGGTAGCATTCGTGCAATTTTTTGCGGTCCATCAAATTGTGGTAAAACAAATGTACTACTTTCACTAATTTTACATCCAAATGGTTTAAGGTTTGATAATATCTATCTTTATTCAAAGTCACTACAGCAACCCAAGTATAAATTCTTGGAAAAAGTTATTGGTGAAGTAGACGGAGTTGAGTATTTACCGTTTAGTTAACATGATGAAGTAGTCTCTCCAGAGGATGCAAAACCAAATTCAATCTTTATTTTTGATGATACTGCTTGTGAGAAACAAGATAATGTTAGAGCTTTCTTTTGCATGGGGAGACATGTCAATGTTGATAGCTTTTATTTATGTCAAACCTATGCGCGTATTCCAAAACATCTTGTTAGAGATAATGTAAACTTGTTAGTGCTTTTCAAACAAGATGAAATTAATCTTAAATACATTTATGATGATCATGTGAATACAGATATGACTTATCCAAAATTTCACGAGTTATGTTTAGCTTGCTGGAATTCGGATAAGTATGGATTTGTAGTAATAGACAAGGATAGCAGTCTTAAGGATGGTCGATATAGAAAAGGTTTCGATAGCTTCATAACATTATAAATATAAGAATTTAAACGAAAGAGTATTAGTTTAAATTGAGCCTTTGAAACGTCAACATGTTTAATAAAGAAAAAGAGTATCTCCGTCAAGTTGCTAAAGCTAGTGAAGCAATTAGACGGAAACATCGACTTTTCAAATTAGGGAAAGAGGCTGCAGAAAGTGTTTTGAAAGAAACTTTAAATCCTATAGTTAAACCTTTAGAAAAAATAATAAGCATATCTAATATAAAACAAGAAGATAATGTTAAAATTGAAAAAGATAAAGAAGATTATTCAACTGCTGATGAGGATGAACAGGATAAATACATGTTTTTATTAGATCATAATAGAAAACAGTGTTTGGATACAGTGTATGGAATACGCAAGTTGAGTGATGGATCCCTCATGTTTGGTGTTACACCTATCAATTATGAAAACAAGACAATTAGAATTGGTGACGAGGAATATGTTAAAAGTGCTGGTCTACTGGAACTTTTGAAAAAAAAAAGCCAGATATGTCCTTGGGTAATAGTGACGATGAAACTAAATATAAAGAAATCATCATTTCTACCAATGCACATAAAAATAAATACAAGTCATCTGAATCTATTAATAAAAATCGCAGTCATAAGTACTTGAATATTATTTCAAAACTTCTTCCCAGCAAAGAATTATCTAAAAAAGGACTACCTCACTTTATGATTGCTCGAAAAACTTTCCAACCCGACTATATCTACTGGGATGATCCAAATGAGCTGGTTGATCGTCTTCGTCTGCTAATAGCATCTCAAGCAGCTGGTAATCCGAGTCACAATAATGAAATAATATCAATTATTGAAGAGTTACGGGAAGCTCGAATCATATATTAGGAGGTGTTTCATCAAATTTTCTTCATTTGCAATATGAGCATTGATGTGTTCGGACATCCTCTCAGAGCAACTGTAGCTGCGCAAAGAGGACCACCTGGACCTTCTGGAGTTGGATTTAACGTTGATTCCGAAGGGAATTACGATATTGTACCAGATTACATCAAATATACGATCAGAAATTGATAATAATAAAATTCTATTAAAAATCCTTAGTGATTCTGTAGATTCAAAATTAAAAAATTTAGAATCACTTATAAATCAAGATTTAGCTTATCGAAACGCAGAAATTATTAATCAATTGGATACTCGATTGACTGCTCTCGAAAATGAACGACAAAAAGCTAACAGTAGAACTGAACTTCATAAACAAGCTAGAAGAAATTATAATCGTCGCAGAGTCGAAATGCGTGATATAGATGAAACTTGGCAAGCTGATTTAGTAGAAATGATACCTTATTCCAAAGTGAATAAAGGTTATAAATATTTGCTAACAGTTATAGATATATTTTCAAAATATGCTTGGGCTGTACCTGTAAAAAGCAAGAATGGAAAAGATGTTACTGAAGCAATGAAATCTATACTTGTTGAGGGACAAATTCCAAAGAACTTGCATACTGATAAAGGTAAAGAATTTTATAATTCTCAATTTGAAGCTTTAATGAAAAGTTATAAAATAAATTTATATTCACCTTTTAGTAATCTGAAAGCATCTATTGTTGAACGATTTAATCGTACTTTAAAAAACAAAATGTGGATGCAATTCAGTTTACGTGGAAATTATAAATGGTATGATATATTACCGATTCTTCTATCCAAATACAATGACACAAAACACCGAACAATTGCTATGAAGCCTAAAGATGTTACTACTCTTGATGTTGAAAGATTGAAGCACGTTTTCCAAAACAACGGAAAATACCATTCAAACGTTCAAAGTTCAAGATTGGAGATAGAGTTCGAGTCAGCAAGCATAAAAACATGTTCGAGAAAGGATATACACCAAATTGGTCAACAGAAATATTTACAGTGGATCAAGTTATTAACGGAACCTACAACTTACAAACTTATGGATTATTAAGATCAACCAATCTCTGGAGGCTTCTATAAAGAGAAACTTCTAAAAGTAAAATATCCAGATATTTATTTAGTTGAAAAAGTGTTAAAAACACGAGGAAATAAACTTTATGTTAAATAGCTTGGTTCTGAAAGCTCTCATAATAGCTGGATAAATAAGTCAGATGTGTAAAAAGTTTCTGTAAAAGAATTGGAGGCGTGGATAAGCGTCAGTCATCAAGTTTTAGAGGTTGAGGGTTCGATTCTTAACTCATTTAAATATTTTCTTAAGTTATTTACTTGAGATTTGTCAAATGTGTCAATAGACACATACACAGGTATTATCTACCCAAAGTGTATTCCCAATTCAAGCAAGCATTCAGCAAACCCAGACTGAGGATTCGAACCCTCAACCATAATATAGCTTGACGACAGACGTTTATCCACGCCTCCAATTCTTTTATGTAAACTTTTATTATTAAACTATTGTACATTTGAAGGTTTTTTAAATATAGAACACAAGAAATTAATTTGACTGTATCATTTATTATCCAAAATTCACACTTAATTTTTTTTTTGTTTTGCGTAGGATGTGAAAACCTGCTATCAGGTACCTTATAGCCCGTACTGCAAGGTTATGTGCGGTTGACCTTAGCCGACCCTCTAAAAACACACCCTTATAAAGCCCGAAAATTTACAATTCCGGAATCTGATAATGACCCTACGGTAGGGTGTCAGTACTATTCGGTAATAAGTACCGTTTGTCATCGTGCGGACTTAATGCTACTTTCGACTGTTTCACTGTCTCAACATTATGTAGCCGCGATCTAATGTTGTATTGAGTTCTGGTCTGAATTTCAAAGTTTTGCAGGCATTGAACGTAATCATTGAAATTAATTGTCTTTTTGACAACACCCGCTTTAATGCCTTTTGCCTTCTTAATGAAATCTTCACCTTCAACGCGTATGTTATACATTTTACTACTCAAGCCAACAAATTCGGTAACAATTTTACCGTTGCACTCATCCTTCATGAGTCCGAACACCTTTTTGTTGGCTTGCGATATAGTATACGCGTTATTGACGGGTCAATCAGATGTGTCAAACTTGTGGATATCTTACTTCATATCGCTGTAAATGTCTGGACATTTCACTACGTACACTAAACTGTCGGCGTCAGTGTACAACAGTTTACACTCACTACCATACTTTTGTAGCATGTAACTGTAGTGAAAGTCATAGACAAGCGTTTTCGAGATATCCAACACACTTAACCCTACATAAACCGTTTTTTTGAGTAGGATCTCAGTTTTGCGCAATTCGATGGCAACAAGGTCTTCATCGAATATCGCTCGACTGTGGAAGTTGGGTGGAGAGATGAGGGCTTCAGCACCATATCTACCGAACCATTGTGTAACTAGTTTAATGTCTACATGCTTGCGAACATTTTCCATGGTTTTGCCATACACTGCGTTATTAATTAATTTGAATAAATTCTTTTCGAATTCATTCTTCGCAGTGGTTCGCATGGCAGTATTAAAATCTATATAGGGTTTTGACCATTGGGATTGGTTAAATTGAAGTACTCGATGAATTTTTACGAGCCTGAGACCATTGTCTAGAGCCTGTTTCAATGCACGATAGTGCATCACATACTTCTCTTTAGACAAGAGAGTAGTGACAAGTTTCTCCTGCTTTGACATGGGAGATGTCATAAAGCCATATAAAGCCATATAAAGCCATATAAAGCCCAGCCATACAAATTGTTGGCATCAAAATACATAATATACTGGGTGTCTTGGGATGGATCAAATTGATCCATGTAGGGATTGTTCGCTTTTGCGTAACGGTTACAACACTGGCTAATGCCACCTCTGATACCCGACTCAATAAACATTATCATGTCTATATCGGTTATAAGTTGCAATGTTGTACCCGTATATTTGAGCATAGCATCCCAAGTTAAACCGGGGGTCGTGTAGTAGTGTGCTGGATCTAACCCGTACGCTTTCAGACACTGTTTGCGAAAGTTTTCAAAGACATCGGCAAGCAATAACACATCTGTTTTCATATAAAGGTGAACATAATCGTTAAGGGTTTGGCAATTAAATTCAGACCAGACTTTTTGCGCATGCTCATATTCGTCATCAGATATACCAACGTCATAGAGAGTGCTGTAGAACCTCTCTTTTGCTGGTAACTCGGTGTCATCCAGCTTATTACGCGAATCTAGATACTCATAGTGGAAGACACCCTTTCGCGTGAGTAATTCAATCTTTTCGCGATCAGTCACCGTACTAGCAAATACTGACTCAACAATTTTATACTCGTCAAGATAAGACGCTAGTTTCTCAAGAGATGCCGCCATGAATCGAAATGAGTCAATGAATTGGAATTTAACCTCACCCCCCTTGATATTCTTAGTGAAGCAGATGTACTTCTCCTTGTTCAAGGGGAGGAGGTCAATTTGACCTTCAAAGCTTGTTGATACAGCATGAAGTATAAAGTGTGCATCATACCCGCTTAAATTGTGAAATACAACGGGTACAATTTGGCACTCTTGATAATTTAAGTTGCACGATTCATGTGCAGCTCCTCGGTATTTGCCAATAAGATGACAGTGATCGCGAACTTTTACACTACCCGCTGGTATATCTTTTTGACAAATATGGCACACAGTCGCGGTTTTAAAATCAGCAACTTGGTGAGGAGTTAAGGCATCTGTAGGAATAGGATTTCTAAATACGTTGTCAATATTCTCGGAAAATTGCCTTAACTCTTCAGCAAACCATTTGGCAGGGTCATTTTCCTGCCTCGGACACGGAATATACTTAGACTGTGAGTCATCGAAGCTGCACTTTACATAGTAACCGATACTCAACAATTTATGGCGCTGGAAGATTACAGTTTTACTTAAATTATCTACATCTTCTTCAGCGGGAAGAAGTAAGCTCTTACAGTCAGCGTAGATGACACAAGGAACCTTTTCCTTATTCTTAACATTTTTTAACTCGATTGTGGAATTTTCAGGCTTTGGGAGTTTAACGCGACATTTATTCATACGTTTACAGTTCTCATCAACGATCGCAGATATACTTTTTACATTTCTTTTTAGATAATTGATTACAAACTAACCGCGATAAATGTTTAATCCATACATAATGGAAATTAAGAAAGTCAGTATTATCGTCATTTACATTTTCATCGATTATACTTTCATCAATATAAAAGTCTACTACATGTAGCAAATTTACATGCTTCTCCCTCTTCTCTGCGGTCAGATGAAGAGGGTGAACTGAGAAATTACCATCCCGTTTGGTAAGACCGTAAACATTTACTGAAATATCATTCAATACTTCAAATTTAGCAATACTTGTAAGCTTTACAGGAAATTCAATTCCATCAAAGTTTAATTCTATTTCAAAAGCTTTATAGCAAGATGGACGATTAGGTCTTGTTACATCGGGATGTAGAGCTGACAAAATCGCCCATTTGAAACATTCATTATCAGTTTTATTCTGTACATTTATACAACCCTTTTTACTTTTCATTTGTATAGGTAAATCAATATAAGAACTCGCACGCATAGGATTGTACTTATTTACATTAAGGGGAGGTTCTAGTCCAAATCGACAAAAAAAATTTTTTTTTCTATTGCTTTATTTTCATTCTCAGGGTCTTGAAAATGTGTATGCAAAAGGATATTCGTCTATCTAATTTATTTTACGAGTTATAGCATATTAGACAAAAAAGTGCGTCGGCCGAAAAACAAGTAAAAACGCGCGCTCGCACCGCCTATTCAGTGGTGTGTTTCAAAACACCCCTAAAATCAGTGCTTAAGTTCAGCAAAAAATGCTCTTCAAGGATGAGAAAGCAACCTTATATGGTTCTGGAATAGCTGATTAGAAGTAAAATTAAAAAAACAAACATTACATACGATTTTTCCTTCGTCAAACTCTAAGCGCGTTTTTCTCTAAACACCTTTTTTTTGCGCGCGGGGCACGATTCACCTTCAACGGCTGAACCGATTTCGATGTTTGACGGCTTAAATTAAAGCTTATTCAATTTAGGGGGCCACTAGGTTGCGTTTTTTTTTAAAAAGAAATGTTGTTATTATTTATTTTACGATAAAGCAACAAAAAAAGGGGAAAAACAGGTTTTTCTTTTTCAAATGACCCCAATTTTTTTTAAGGGTCTTTTTAAAAATCGGAGATTCATTTGGCCCCCCAAATTTGATCTAGTTTAAGAATATTTTTGGTTTTTTCAGTTCAGATCATTTGTAGAGTGCCCCGCGCACTTGGACTCCCGCCACGCACGGCTTTCTTCAGGCAGGGCTGGAGCCGCCATTTTTAATTATTTTTCCTTGAAAAAATTTTGTAAAATTTTTCAAATCTATACTAATAAACACCATAAGAAGTTATTTCAAAAAATAATTGCGTTAACTCAAAAAAAAATCCTAAAATTACGTTAATTTTCGGGACTTTGGACTAGAACCTCCCCTTAATTTCAAGCTTACCAATGGCCTGAAGATTCCAGTTGGAGCCTTTCTCATGAAATTCTTCAACCTTTTCCAGGATTGGCTGCTTCATATTAACCTCAAACCAGTCCTCCAATAGGGTTGTAGGGAAGATGCTGTTAGTTTTAGCCATGAAAGTCATTGGCTTAACAACTTCTTCCTCATTTTCAACCCTTTTGAAGTTGGCGGTAAGCACACTGTATACGACGATTGGACCATATTGTTTTAAAACATACCGAATGTGCTCGTAAAACAATATGGCCGCATTATTTAAAAACGCACTTATGTCTATATGTACAATGTTCAACACAACATACGTATATAGGCGACATTCAAACGCACTCTCACACATAGCCCAACGCACACGTTTATTAATGTCAGGGGCTTGTAGACCACCGCCCTCTATTGTGTGGGATTCAAACAAAACTCGAAATCCCATTATGGATTGCAGAATGTTCTGGCAACGACTTTTCTCATGCGTAAAGTGCATGGATTACAAAAGACTAACCAAAACTTGTTCATTGCGAGAACATTCTGCAACCCATCGCGACACAAACGAGTTTTTTAAGTCACCGTGACTTAAACTCGCCAGCAGTTCTAGAGCATTCTTGATGAGTGCAACCGAAACCTCGCACTCATCGAGAATGGTCTTGAAGTTGGGACGTTTCGCTGGTCGCTGGTTACAAAACACTCACACACAAGCATTTAGACTTGTCTATGCAGGTTTAGATTTGTCTAATACATGACTATTTAAATATTATTATATATAAATGTGAAATTTAATCCTGCGCAACACTATACTGCGCATGCGCGAACTAACCAGTTACAACAGCTGAGCTTAGAGCTGCGCGCGCAGAGAATTCGCTAGACACGGTGTAGCAGTCAAAAATATCCACTCCAAGCGTTCAGGTTAATAAGTTTGGCAGCCATCTTGGGTATCAGAGTCATGCGTCAAATATTTAAATTTGAAAAAAAAGGTAGCCATATTGAAATAACGTAAAGCGCGAATATTTAAATGTTAAAAATGTTAAATTCAAAGTTCACGTTAAATGGTGGCCATCTTGAATAGGCGCCAATATTTAAATGTTTAAAAGTTTAAATTCAAAATAAAATGCAGCCATCTTGAAAATAGCTTAAGGTAATTATCAGAAGAGGTCGGTAAGGTAGAATCCTATATAAGAAACGAGTACTGAAGGTCAGCGTTAAAAGTTAACGGAAAAGCGTTAACAGATATTTTATACCTGGTTCCTTGGTTTAGGAGAGAAGGTATTTGTTAAAAGTTAACGAAAAGGAAACTCTTAGCTCATTATACAAATTACCTTGAAATTTAAATTTTATTTCTTAATACAAACAATAGACTACCTGCAGAGAGTCATCATCATTAGAGCAAACCCTTGTATAATGAGGGTTGATGGCTTTAGGAAAAGAGTTTAAATTTTCGAGTATTATTAAAAAGAGAGAAAATAAATTATATTTTGGAATTTTACCTCCTCACTCAAATATTCTTCAAATTTAAAAATTTCTTTCTAAATACGAACAATAGACTAAGTAAGCTCATCGGTTTTCGAGTCAACTCTTGCATAATGAGTGTATAATTGGTTTTGGAAAAATTTTAAAGCTCTAACGAAAATAACGAAAAGAGAGATAGATACATTAGTGCGTGGTATAGAAGTGCATCGTAGTGAAAGTTATTAATGAATAAAACTTGAGTGTGTATAATGTGGAAGTGAAGAATGCTTATTATAGTGTATTTTTTATTAAGTGTTTATAACAGAAATGTGTTTAATGTGAAAGTGTATAGTATTAATATGCTTTGTTTATTAAGAGTTTGTGTTGTATAGTTCTTAATACGCTGAACGAAAAGTGTTTATTAAAGAAATTAACTGTAAGTGTATAATAACAAATAAGTTATAATTTGTAATAATAATAATAATAATAAGTAATAATTTTAAGTGACTCTTAAAAAGTGATAATGATTGAACTGAAAGTGTGCAAAATGTGTTGACTAAAGAAACAATGTTTAAAAAGTGTTCAAATTTTATATTTTCTTCTTATTTTCAATAAAGTGTTAGTGTTATGAAATGTTAAAAGTGGCCATAAAATGTAATTGTGATTTCATTAGAGAATGAGAATGAGGATCTTATATTTGTATAAGAGATACAATATATATATCCCATATAGCGCCCCTCCCGAACACGTTGCCTACAGCCGCCCCTGTAAACAGATGAGACAATGAGAAAAATAAAGTAAAAATATGAGACAATAGCATGAGACAATGAGATCAGATAAACATGTGAAACAATGAGAGAGATCAGGTAAAGAGCTGAGATAATGATATGAGATAAATAGATATAAGATAAACATATGAGATACAGAAACAAAAAACATTAAGGCTTGAAATATAAAGATACTTTGATGACATGTAGGATAAAGAGGTCAATATGGAATTAGATCGTGAGTCATAAAAAATTCATTTTTTGTTAATTTTTTTTTAAAGTTGTTTTTGAAAAATGAGATTTCAGTTAAAGAAGAGATGCTTCAATTTAAATGATAAAGATAAGGATATTATTCGTAATTGGGAAATGCTACATGGGTCGAGGACATTTCCACCAAAACCCAATTGACCGAATTTGTAATTGGCCGAAATTTAATTGTCCGAATTTGTAATTTTACAAACTTGCATTTGTCAGAATTTGCAATTCCCCGAACTTGCGTTTGTCCGAGCTATTAACTTCCCGAATTTGTATTTGTCATAACTTCCAAATCATCAAATTGACATTTGCCAAAACATTTAAATCGACGAAATTGCATTTGTTAAAATTTTTAACTCCTCGAACTCGTATTCGTCTGAACTTTTAAATCCACGAACTTGCATTTGCCAGAACTTTGAAATCACCGAACTTGCATTTGTCAAAATATTCAATTACCAGAATTTGCATTTGTCCGAACTTTGAAATAACCAAATTTGCATTTTTCCGAACTTTGAAATCACCGAACTCGCATTTAGCAGAATATTCAACTCTCTAAATTTGCAACTGTCAGAACTTCTAAATCCCTGAATTTGCATTTGTCCAAACTTTAAAATCACCGAACTTATATTCGCCCAAATTTTGAAATCTCCGAATTTGTAATTGTCCGAACTTTGAAATCACCGAACTCACGTTTAGCCGAACTCTTAAGTCTCCGAATTTGCATTTGGCCGAACTTTTAAATTACCGAACTTGCATTTTTCCGAATTTTTAAATCACCGAACTTGCATTTGTCAAACTCCTTAAGTCACCGACTACTCGTGTCCCCGAATTTGCATTTGTCCGACCATCGGAAAGTAGGTTTTCTAAAGGAGTCTTATGATTGGATGGTAAATTTCCCGGTAACATTACCAGCCAATCAAAAGACTCCTTTAAAAAACCTACTTTCCGATGGTCGGACAAATGCAAATTCGGGGACACGAGTAGTCGGTGACTTAAGAAGTTTGACAAATGCAAGTTCGGTGATTTAAAAATTCGGAAAAATGCAAGTTCGGTAATTTAAAAGTTCGGCCAAATGCAAATTCGGAGACTTAAGAGTTCGGCTAAACGTGAGTTCGGTGATTTCAAAGTTCGGACAATTACAAATTCGGAGAATTCAAAATTTGGGCGAATATAAGTTCGGTGATTTTAAAGTTTGGACAAATGCAAATTCAGGGATTTAGAAGTTCTGACAGTTGCAAATTTGGAGAGTTGAATATTCTGCTAAATGCGAGTTCGGTGATTTCAAAGTTCGGAAAAATGCAAATTTGGTGATTTCAAAGTTCGGACAAATGCAAATTCTGGTAATTGAATATTTTGACAAATGCAAGTTCGGTGATTTCAAAGTTCTGGCAAATGCAAGTTCGTGGATTTAAAAGTTCAGACGAATACGAGTTCGAGGAGATAAAAATTTTAACAAATGCAATTTCGTCGATTTAAATGTTTTGGCAAATGTCAGTTTGATAATTTGGAAGTTATGACAAATACAAATTCGGGAAGTTAATAGCTTGGACAAACGCAAGTTCGGGAAATTGCAAATTCTGACAAATGCAAGTTTGTAGAATTACAAATTCGGACAATTAAATTTCGGCCAATTACAAATTTGGTCAATTGGGTTTTGGTGGAAATGTCCTCGACCCTGCTACATGACAATCACATGTATAAGTTTCAGAAATTATTGGAAGTTGCAGCAGGTGGTAGTTTCCAAAAACAAATTACAGGATATTCAGAAATGTTAGATAAAATAAAAGCAATTAATAAGAATAAATCACATATTCAAATATTGTTTAGTGGAAATCGACTTTTGGGTCACTGGATTTGCACTTACTATAATGGAAATAAACTTTTTGTTTATAATAGTCTTGATGAAGGTTATTTAAATAAAGATTAAAGAGAATATTTATGCAAGTCATATGTATTTAAACCTAATGTAGTTTTTTTAAGAGTACAACAACCAAATTTTGTTGATTGTGGTGTATACGCCATTGCGTTTGCTGTTTCTTTATATTTTAATATTAAAGCTAAAAATGTTGTATATAATCATGCTTTAATGAGAACTCATTTGTATATGATGTTTGAAAAAAATGTGTCATCTCATTTTTGGATAATTTTACAAAAATTGTATAAACTTGGAATTGGCAATATCGAATAAATAAACAACAATAATGTACATGTGAGGAATGTAAAAGATGCGATACAGAAGAGAAAATTAGATTATCAAACTAGTGACGGCTTTACAGAAATGAAAGGAGATAGTAGTAGTCCTTCACTACATACAAAAATAGGACAGAAAAAAGTTGTTAATATTCCTGACTAAGAAACTAGAAAAAGCAGTACCAAATATGAAAAAATGTACTGTAAAAGACCTAAGTTAAAAGGAGAGATGGAAAAGAGAGACAATTAACAAATATGGAAAGTGTAAATAGTGACAGAATATAAATGTTTGTAAGAAAAACATGTGGAAAATGCATCAAATTCTATTTAAGTAGTAAAAGAAAGTAATAATTATAAAATATTGGAAACAATAGTAGTAAGAAGATATGTTTTAGCAATACTAATGAGAAAAGTAGAAAAACTAGAGCAGAATATCACAAAAAATATAGTGAAATGATGAAATTAAAACGAAAAAGAATTGATAACAAAGAAACAGAAATATCAGTTATCGAAGATGTATGTTTAAGTAGTGAAACAGATTTAAATTTTTCTAAAAAAAAACACATAGATAGTGCTGTTAAAGAAGGAAAGAGAGATAATAATTCTGACCAATTTATAATTTCTAGAGATTGTAATGAGAGAAGTAAAAAAAGTCTTTGAAAATATCAAAAAATGTTGAAAGTCAGTTAAAGTATCTTAAAGAAGTACGAGGAGATGATAAGAATGAGAAATTACAAAGAATAGTGAACCAGACAAAAATTTTTAACACCTCTAAACAGATAATTAAAAAAAAAGTAGAGCAGAATATAAAAAAGGCTATCCTCAAAGATTAAAATTGAAACAGAAGATGTGCCATGATAAGGATGAAAATAATGAAATACTATATTCAAAAGATATGAAGGAGAAAGATGTAAGAATTTGTGATGAGAAGATGAAAAAAGTCACGCAAAATAACAAAAACAATAAAGTAAGATATGGACATTTTAGGAATAATATAAGACTTTACAATAATTCATTTGCTTTTGCATCTTAAAATGCTAATGTAGTTAATTTCAATAATAGAAGGCGGGGACCATTTTGATAAATTATTCCAGGTCGAATTTATTATCAAATCAACAATTTCCTATTTCTTGAAATTGATAATGATCCATCTTTTGATCAATTATTCCTGTTAGATCCAAAAGAAGCAATTTGCTATAGATTAAACAAACATGACAACTTAGATGTGGATATATTATTTAGTATTCTCAAATTATTGAGAGATTGTAACGCATATAAAAAGTCTTTTTTAATGATGTCTGAGATCATTAAAATGGAAATTGCGTTAGCAAAAAAAAAAATTTAATTTACAATTTTTAAAGGTGTAATGAAGTTGCTGCTATTTTTTATATGAATGCTGAAGGTTTAATACCAGAGTCTTATGTAACGATTTATAATACATCGATTTAACAATTACAATTAGTCATTTAGATCCAAATGTTGAACCTTGGATATATCCTATCCTTTATCCTCTAGGAAGCAAGGATTATAGTCTCGATATGATTCGTACGCATAGTGACAAACTAACCAGAAATCAAACTGTGTCCAGATCTGCTTATATAAAATATAAAATAGGAGTAAGAGATCATACCTTCAATCAATTTTTATATGATGGAAGAATGTTTCAGCAATGGTTAGTTGATAATTATGTCAAAGTTGAAAAAGTTAGGTTACATTTTTGTAAAAATAATCAAACAAAATTAAGAAGTGAAACTTACAAAGGATTAATTGATCATTTAGATAATCAAGAAAATGAAAATAATGTACATGTCGGCAAGGTGCTGATACTGCCTTCAACATTTATAGGATCACCTCGTAACATCTTAAAATAATATTCATATGCAATGACCCTTATGTAGTTTTTCATGGTAGACCAGATTTATTTATTACAATGACATGTAGTTCAAAATGGAAAGAAATTTAAGAAAATTTATTACTTAATCAGTCAGCTTCTAATAAAGCTGACACGGTTGCAAGAGTCTTTCATTTAAAAGTTAAGAAATTAATCGAAACTATAGTAGATGATAAACTATTTGGACAAGTAAAGTCTTATGTTTATGTTATTGAATTTCAAAAGCGCGGTTTATCACACATTCATTTATTGGTTATATTGGAAGAAGGTTCTAAAATATTAAGAGCAGAGAGTGTTGATCGGTAAACTTTTTAAAGTAAAATTTTTAAATGGTTTTAGGTATATCATAATTTTTTATAATTATTCCTCATATTCTTCATTTTATTCTTTATCTTTATTTTATTTAATAAATTTTTAGGTAATCAAAATTTGCAAATTGATATTATTTTAAGAAATCATAAAATTTGGCGTGCGCTTTAGCGCGCGCTTTTTTTCTAGTTATCATTAAATGACATCAGGTAAGTATCCTAAAGTGTCGGTAAGGTAGATTTATCACTAAATATTGTTAAAAATTATCCTAAACTGTCGGTAAGGTAGATTTATCACTAAATTATGTTAGAAAATGATCTTAAAGTGTTGGTAAGGTAGACTTATCACTAAAAACTTACCTAAAGCGCCAACTGGTGGTAAAAAGTTGCACCTCATAAACTGATTCTATTTGACCAGCTGATGGTACTGGTAAGTGTTTAAAGTTAACAATTGGCGCCATCTAGCGGGAAAATACATAATTCACTATACAAATCTGCATTAACGACTGATGGTACTAACCATCTTGTGGGAACACCCTGTAGAACTCGGAATACCCTAGCGCCATCTAGCGGCAGCCATCTTAAATCCTTTTCGGTCGGTAAGGTAGAACTCAAAATACCCCCACTCAATTGCGTCATCTAGCGGCAACCCTCTAAAACACCCTTGCACAATTGCCTGAAATAGCATTACCCCCCCTGTATAAGCAATCGGGGAATCCCAACTCGGTCGGTAAGGTAAAACTTAAAATACCCCCACTCAATTGCGCCATCTAGCGGCAGCCATCTTTAATCCTTTTCGGTCGGTAAGGTAGAACTCAAAATACCCTAGCTCAATTGCGTCATCTAGAGGCAGCCATCTTAAATCTCCCTCGGTCGGTAAGGTAGAACTTAAAATACTCCCACTCAATTGCGCCATCTAGCTGCAGCCATCTTGAAATACCCTTGCACAATTGCCTGAAATAGCATTACATTGTCTTTTAATTTTCTACCGACAGTTGATTGGCATAAAATTACACAGGAGTGTCCTGTGAATTTTCATAGGGTCCTCCAAACAATTTTCAAAAAATCCAAAATTTTTTTCTTTCGTAAATTGCTAGAAAATACTCTTAGAAATAATATAGAATTAGTCTCGAAGGTCTGCACGACCGAGAAGTATATATACAAGAGGGGAGAGCGGTGCGCGCTAAGCGGTAAATCCGGCCGCTCGAGCGGCCACAGAAGCGTCTAAAGATTACAGAACTGCAGCAAGAAATGCAAAAATTCTTGAAAATGACACCTATGACGACAAGAAAGAAGTTTTGTACGTAGCCGGATTAGATACAAGTGTAAAATACACTTTTTTTTACGATTTTTCACGAACAAAAACTTTAATCGCCTTTTTCTCGAAACCACGTTTTTCTCGAAACAACTTTTTTTGAACTGGCTGCCACTCTTATTTAAAAACTATTGCACTTATCAACATGAACCAAACTTCATTTTATTCTTCAAATGTCTTTCTATGGTGTGAACTAGAACCAAAAATATTCATTATCATTTAAAAAACTTATAAACAATTAAAAGTGAAAAAAGGGTTAAAAATTAAAAAGTCCGCCATTTTTTTTTTTTTTTTGTGAAAATGTTTCATTCTAGTTTACCCTATAGCTAATGTTATACAGAATAAGAAACCATTTTGATTTTTGCTTTCAATTGAATGGATCCAGAGATATCGTGACACCCACCAACAAGAAGGATTTTTTTGGAGAGCCAATTTCGGTGCCGCCATTTTGAAAAAAATAAAATAATTTTTTTCAATTAGTATTTTTATGTGTCTTTGGTGCCCACAACCAAACCAATTTGAGTGCCAACAACTGAACTTTGCAATCGTGTTAAAACATCATGAAAAAAATTTTGGTTGTAAACATTTTTGTGATTCTCGGTATTAAATAACAAAATATCCCAGGCGCGCAGGGACGACGATTTGAGGCTTTATAAAGCTTGACTGAGGACTGGTCAATATTGATTGAGGATTGGTGAGTCGGAGGAAGCAAGACTCGTCCAAGCTAGAATGTAACAGCGATTCAAGCCTGACGCTCCAAGCTTGGTTGAGAATTGGAGTCCAAGACTCAATCAATGTTCGGAAGTCCGATTATAGCTTCGTGAAGCCTGATTCCACTGTCGCTTACAGAAGACAGAACGTTAAATAATTATTGATATAATAATATTCTTGTTGTATTATGTTGTTAATAATGATAATTCTTATAATTATAATAATAATTGTAATAATAATATTATATTATTATTATGAATTATATTATTATATTATTTATAATTATAAATACAATAATAATAAATACAATAATAATATTATTATTATCATTTTTTCTTAATTACTGTACTGCTGCAGATTATCATAAAATTAATAAAATAAAAAAATTTTTTAATGTTCATCTATAATTATTTAAATTGATATCCTTCAGATTGTTTTTTTTTATAATTTAAAATTTATTGCACATTTACTCACTTAATTAATATCGACTTAAGAATAATTAACAATTTTAATACATATAAACACTTAACCTATGAAATAAAATTTCGCACGCTCAAGGGGGGATCGAACCCACGGCCATATAGACGAATTCGCTCGCGGTGAACGCACGCTATTAGTACCACTCGGCTACGACGGGTAGTTGAGAGTCGAAAGAAATAACTTTGTGAGGTTTAGACCTGGATTATGTGCTTTTTACATTTTAATAGTTCTGGAACATATTTATTATCAAAAATAAATGAATAGAATTTATTTATCCTTCGTTTATACTGATATACAGTTTATACAATCCAATCTCGTAACTTATTAATATTTTATAAATAAATATTTTTGTAAAATATTTGCAAAATATGTAAACAAAATTAACTAGTAATTTATCATTTTTATTTATAACTTTAATTTAATAATATTATTTAAATAATTAATTTTAATAATATATAATACAAAAGTAAATTATAAAAATTGTTTATATATAATGTATTGAAGGGCACTTTTATTTAAATAAAGAAATTTATTCAATTTGTATAATTAAAGTTTTTTTGAAATGAATGATTTTACAAAATTACGCTATCGAGCACGTAATCATATCTTCAATATTTTTCAAATTTGAAAATTGTCTTTAAATTATTTCGTTTGGTTATGATTCTTTGAAATTTATTTTGTTAAAATAAGAAAATAATTGTTTACAAATTTAATTTACTTCTAATATATCTTACAATTAAGTAAATTTACATAATTTTTGTTTGTTTATTTATAGTTTATTTTATACAAAATTAATAGTAAATATTCATAAAATTACTAAATCTGCAGCAGTTGTAATATTTATTATTTAATTAATAATACTTTTTATATGCATATACTTTAATATATAAAAAAATATGTAATATGATAAGTTGAGCAATTGTGTCACAGTTGATTCAAGCTTGAATCTAGATTGGATGTTCAAGCTTCGCGCATGAGGATTCAAGCAGTCTTGAATCAAGCATGGAACGAGCATTGGTGTCCAATCTTCAACCAATATTGAACGACAGTGATTTAAAGACTGTTCCCAGTTTCGGTTACCCACTCTGGGTGTCAAAGCTAGAATCAAGCCTCCACCCAGCGTCAGCATTGATTTCTCGCGCCTGGGACGTACTTGCCCGATTTTTCAAACTTGCCGTGCCGTGTATAAAATGTAAATTTCCACGTAAAAGTTTCTAGGTAATACTTAGACTTTATGTAGGCACTTACTAAACTCAGATGACTCAGTAATGTCTTTAAGAGTTGATGTGTCAAAATCAATACAACAAAATAAAATTGTCTTTAAAACCATATTGATAGACCTTTAAAACTACACAAAAAACAACGATATTACCTGGAAACAGTTTCTGTCGACTAATTAGGAAACTTTTTTTGGGACTGTTACAGTACAATGATGGGAGCATAACTATCAAAGAACTTGGAATTTCAATTCTAATTGAGAGATATACATTCATCGACATCTGAAACCATCAAGAAGATGCTGGTCCTTAGCATAAATTCACTGATTAATATTATAATTATTATCCTAACAATCAATCTTATTAGATCGACAACTGAAGAGGATTATCATATGGTAAGATTTAATTGTGTAAAAAGACGCATTTAGACTATATTTTGGATAAGTCATTGGTTAACAGAGTAGTTGTTGGCGCTGTTATCTAGTGAAGGTACGACTATGTAACGTGTATCGATGTATCGTCGTCGTATGTGAGTTGAACTTATTTTATCGATAGGTCGCACAGTGTGGAAAAAAATTCTTCTGTGGACAAATTGATTTTCAGAGCGCAATTCCTGCTGGATTTGAGGAGTCAGTCTCTAGGCTTTTGCACACATTTTGAAGAATTTTTTTTTATAGTAAAATTTATTTAAATATTTTCAACTTTTTATAGGTATATTATGAAACATACATTGCAATAAATTAAATTTTTTATTGTACACTACCGGCCTAAATTGAAAGGCTACTTACAAAAATCTGATTAAAAACATGACACTCTTTTGAATACTGATAACATTACTGCAAATGAAAGAAATGGAATTTTTTATAAAACATTGGAAATATTATAAAATTTTCCAGTAAACAGTCTTATTTTGAAACTTTGTTAAAAAATTAAAACGGAGATTTGATGTTATAAAGACAGGTGGATTTTTCGCTCTTAGTGAATTCTCGTTGTTCAAGTTTGGAGAACTCAATTTCCTGTAGAAATAATTAGAAAATTTTGAAATAAAGCTACATAAATATAAAATAAATAAAATAGATATAAAAACGCAACGATACAACCGTTTCCTCTCCTTTAGTACAATTTCCCATGTATTATGCAGCTAAGAGTGGAGAGAGAACTAGAATGCTTTCACTAAAAGCGAATAGTTCTCCTGTCGCTTTTTACATCCACACTTGTCGTTTTTCACATCCAATTCCCGTTTCTATTAGTAAAAAAAGACTTTAAAATAGGTACATATACGGAAAGTTGTATAAGCTTTCCAATCGTCCATAAAAAAATTTAGTTTCACTTATTTTCAAAACAGTTATCAGTGTTTAAAGACTGTGATATTTTAATTCAATTTTTGGAAGTGGTCTCTCAATTTTGTGGGGTAGAATCTTTTCTTAGCCATAGCAACAAAATGGTGACTTTCAGACTATAAGTCCACAGAAATCCGGTTGACATGATATCTCGAGTCAGAAAAGTCTGAAACAAGACATTCAAACAAGATATTAACATATAAGAAAGTGTCTATATCAGGTAGTAAAATCGTATCCTATTCCTTCCTTTCCTTTCCTATATAATAATTTGCCAGTATACTTTAGCTGAAAATTTTCGTACAAAATGGGCGGAGTTTTGTCATTGTCCTACTATTGTTCTCTTTTTGTCTAAATTACAATGAGGTCATTATTCGCCTTATGTCTAAAATACAATAAGGTTATTATTTCCTTTATAATAATTCACTAAAATGATTTGCTAAACAAGTTTGAAAATTGGTCAATCTTGGTGTAAGCCTGAGCGTGTCGCATTTTCAAGTAGTAGGGGTCTTCAAGGAATACTTGATTGGTCAAGAGTGGTCGTGGAACAGAATTTTGTGTGGTTTTTTAAAATAATTAAATAAAATCTAAGAGAACTTTAGAGTCCATAATCAACCACAAAACTAACCCTTTTTTATTTTTTATATAAAGCTATGGTGTAAAGTATTATATTTTTGACTCCTCTGACTCGAAGTGATCGCTAACATCTTATTTTAATTAAATGATCGAGTGATAAAGCCATTATTCTTAAAATATATTTTAGTTTAAACAAGAAAAATCTAGAAATTCTTTTTAAGGGTGAGATGCTAAATGACATTCATATATATACAAATTTCAAGAACTATTAGAAGTCGATTCTTGCCGTAATTTTCAAATGCAAAACGCAAGTTATTTATAAATGTGGGATAAAGTATAAACTTATTAAGATAAGGACAGAAAACATACAAATACTCTTTAGTAATTCTAAGAAATTCTATTATTTTACTGCAAAAAAATTAAATATCTGTTTAAATAAATAGCATATACTGTCGGGCACATAATCATGTGTTTCCCGTATAGAATCAATAATACATATTTCTATTGTAACGCGTACAAATCATTAAATGCGAAACCTTTAGAATCAAATTTATTTGCTTAAATGAAATGTAATATGAAAATATAAAAACAATATGGAGGAAGGTTTTTTTTCATTGAACAAAATCAATATAATAGAATACTTTTATTCATTAAAGAAAATTCAAAAGTTTTTAAAAATTCTCTTATTCACATTTCTAATTATTACGTTTTCCTTATTATTAAACTAGTTATATGCAAATGAGTTACTAAGTTCAAGTAACGAAGAAAAAAGAAAAACGTATGCCTTTCTGTTTGGAGATACTGAGAAGCAAATGCGTTACCGATTGAAGGAGAAGATAAGTGAAAAAGTAAAATTTTGTCAATTTCCTTAAAGCTATTAATCCTTATTATTACAAAAGATTCTCTCGAAGGATGATAAGCCTAGCAGGTAGCCTATTTTTAGTTTTGAAACTGACCCTCATTAGCACTGCTCGTTTGAACGATGGATAATGAAAATGTAATTAGAAGAAACGAATAGTTGTACAATGAGGTAAATTTTCAGTCAAATTTTTTTCAAGTCAGCTGTACTTGAACTGTGGCTGTCCTTTGGTTATAATTTCATGGTAAACAGTTTTTACAACAATTTTTACTTTCTTTTTTTGACAAAGAGTTAGAAAGATAGAGAGTTTAACAGATAAAAAGTTACAAAGATAGACATCTTAAGAGATAAAGAGTTAAAAAGATAAAAAGTTTGAGAGATATAGAGTTTGAGAGATAAATAGTTTGAGAGAAAAAGAGTTTTGGAGATAAAAAGTTAAAGCGTTAAAGAGTTTGAGAGATTAAGTGATAAAAAGATAAAGAGTTAAAGAGATAAAGAGTTAAAGTAACAAAGAGTTTGAGAGATAAAGGACTTGGAGAAAAGGTGTTTTTCAGAGATACAGAGTAAGAGAGATAAAGAGTTTGAGAGATAAAGAGTTTGCGAAATAAATAGTTTGAGAGATAAATAATTTTGAGAGATAAATAGTTTTGAGAGATAAAGAGTTAGAGAGATTAAGGGATAAAGAGTTAAAAAGATAAAAAGTTTAAGTAATAAAGAGTTCAAGAGATAAAAAGTTAAAGAGATGAACAGCTTGAGAGATAAAGAGTTAAAGAGGTGAACAGTTTGAGAAATAAAGAGTTTGAGAAATAAAAGGATTTGGAGAAAAAGAGTTTTTTAGAGATACAGAGTAAGAGAGATAAAGAGTTTAAGAGATAAAGAGTTAGAGAGGTAAAGAGTTTGATAGATAAGTAGTTTGAGAGATAAAGAGTTTTTGTGAGATAAAGAGTTTGAGAGAAAAATAGTTTAAGAGATAGAGTTTTTGAGAGATAAATAGTTTGAGAGATAAGTAGATTAAGAGATAAATAGTTTGAGAGATAAAGAGTTTGAGAGATAAAAAGTTTAAGAGATAAATAGGTTGAGAGATAAAGAGTTTTTGAAAGATAATGAATTAGGGGCCATACTTAAATTACGTAACGCTCTAGAGGGGGGGAGGGTGTTCTGAAATGTTGTTACACATGTGTAAACTGTCAAATGTTTACATTATAAAAACTGTTACAGGGGGGAAGGGGGTCTAAAAATTCCTAAAAAAAGCGTTACGTAGTTTAAGTATTGCCCCTTAGAGAGATAGAGAGATAGAGAGATTGTGAGTTAAAGAGATAAATAGGTAAAAGGTTTGAGAGATTAAGAGTTTGAGAGATAAAAAGTTTAAGAGAAAAAGAGTTTGTAAGATAAATAGTTTAAGAGATAAAAAGTTTGAAAGATGAAGAGCTTGGGAGAAGATAAGTTTAAAAGATAAAGTTTTTTTTGAGAAATAAAGAGTTTTTGAGAGATACAGAGATAAGGAGATAAAGATTTTAAGTGATAAAGAATTTAAGAGATAAAGAGTTAAAGAGAAAAATAGTTTTAGGGATAAAGAGTTAGAGATATAGATAGAGATTAAGATACAGACAGAAATAGAGAAAGAGATATACGGAAATATTCAGTGAAAGAGACATTAAGAGATCGATATAATAGAGAATAGAGAAATAGAGAGTTTGAGAGACTTAAAGAGATGAGAAAAAAACAAGGGAAAGATGGGTAGAAATTCAAAAAAATTACCGTGAAAGGCTTAAATTAGAAAAAAGATTCATTCTAGAAAATACATGAATGATATTAATCGAAGTACAGATAAATCCTATCCATCAACATCGACAGTATCTTCTTTGCCTGTCAGTGATTTAAATGTATCTGGAAAATTTTCTCATTTCTCGATTTAAAATTTGCAACATGTTAGAGGAAGATGATTCCAAATCCATAAGAAGTTAAAAATCAAATTAACATGTCTGCTTTATTCTATTTCGCATTTAAAAAAAATTCGCCAAATGTAAGTAAACTGTTTTCTTATGTGTTAATAATACTAGAATTGAAATCTCTTTGGTTTTATGTATTAGAACTTCTAAAGCGCGCTACACGCGCAAAATTGTGCTCTTGTTTTTTTCTTATCTAATTGTCCAAATTTTTACTTACCAATTTCTTTAACTTGTCAATTTCCTAATACAAAAATCTCCAATTTCTCTGTTAACCAGTTGGCGAATTTTTCTAGTTTGTTAATTTTTCAATTTACCAATTTAAAATTTTTTAATTTTCCCAAACTGGCTGAGCTTAGTGTATCTAAAGCATAACTGGATTTTTCCGGTCAATATCTTCAGGGAAGTTCAGATCTACTACTCTAAAGTACCCATGTACCCAACAGATGTCCAGGTTATTTCCGATCAACTTCTTCAGGGAAGTTAACCTCAAAATGTGATAATCGACTTCTCTGAAGTACCTTAGTACCCACCCGATGTCCAGGTCATTTCCGGACAACTTCCTCAGGGAAGATAACCTCAAAATGAAAAAATTTCCTTCTCAGAAGTACTCCAGTACCCAGCCAATGACCAGGTCTCTTCCGGTCAACTTCTTTAGGGAAGTAGTAGTTGGCTTGGAACAATTACCATATTTTTTTGTTACATTCTTTTTCATCCCAAAAGAAACATATATTTTGGGCAGCTCGATCTGAAGGGTACTTGACTGTGAAAATTAAAAAAAAAACTGATTTTTGTCCCCTAAAATACATGATATATCATGGAAAGGAGGGGCCAACCAATTTTTTACTAAAGTTTTTACTTCCTGTCTCATTAATCAATATCCCGAAATAAATTATGAACATACGAGTCTCTTTTTCTTATTTTTTTACTCTCCCCACACATATCGCAGGGTTCAAGGATTCAATTACATATATCTTGTAACCAAAATTTATTATTTACAATAAATGTGTAAATAGAATTAAATTTAAATTAAAAATTAATAAATTACCAGGTTACCTTCGGCGTAATTAAATTAAAGATAAAAAGGAGAATCAGATAAACTTACTCGGTTGGGCGCCTTTTCAATAAATAAATAAACAATTTAGTAAATAAATATAAATTTAATTCAATTATTAATTACGACGGAATTGGCTGGCTACTCAGTTTTATTTTAAAGAAAATTTTTGGTAGAGGGGAGTGATTCCTAAATTTGCGTTCAAATAAATTAATTTAATAATTATTAACGAAAATGATTATTTAGTCAAAATTTTCATGATAATAAAATTTAATTTATAATTAAAATTTGAATTACAAGGATCATATTATAAATTTCAATTTATGTAATTATCAAAAATTTGATTTACAATAATATATTCAAAAAAAAAAAATTAATTAATGATCTTTTTCACTATATTCCAAGGTTGATAATAATTAAATAAATTAATAAGGGAAGAGTCAAAACACAAGAAAAGGGATTAGAATTCAATTTACAAATAAAAGGGAAAGGGTCAAAATTAAATTATTAAATTCAAAAATTCAAATCATTGAAAATTTATAAAAAAAAAAATGAAATTGAATAAAAGGAAGGAAAATTCAATAAAGGAATACTAAAGAAATCTTTGAAAACTGATAAATTCCAAGATGTCTTCCTTGACAACGCGGACAAAATCAATAAATCAAATTAAATTTTCCTTTATTGAATTTCTAACAAAAGGAATTCTCACCCAAATTAGATCTATATTCCAAAGGAACTGCAAAATTAATCCAATTGGCTCAAGAGGAATGAAAAGATTCTCACAATATCACTTTCACAAAAATTAACAAATTTATAGAATAAAATTAAATTAGATGTTGACTATTCGGAGGTCACACGAAAGATGATAAACGGTCTTCGTTTTTCAATAACTTCAGCTTGGATTTCGCGCTCTTCATTTGTTTAACAATTCAACGAACTTAGTGCAGCGCCGTTGCTAAGATACACCAGGGACGTAGTTATTCAAGAATCCAAATTAAATATTAAATTAATTTTTTTTTTTCCATTAGATGTTGAAAATTCATAATTAAATAATTCCATCAGACTCTCCTCCATTGTCTTCTAATACAGGTTAAATATTAAAATTTCATCACAAAACTCAAAGGGACTAAATCCAAATTGCATGAAATTAAGTAATATCAGGTTCGTATGATGAATCCAACGGGCCAATGACATAGGAGCTTCGCGTAAAGGAGACGGAAGGCTGAGTGAATTCTACCAAGGAAATTAATTATTCTTCAAAATTAAAATAAAAAGGCAGGAAAGCAGCAATCTCAAATATTAGAAATGTTGATCCTTGGGCAATGGATTTTATTTTAAATTTTGAACTGGCAGTCAATTTCCTCAAAACAGGCGGCAAAATTTGAAATGTAGAATTAAATCCAAACTCAATTTACTTCTTTTAAACCGATGAATAAAATTTTCGAATCATCTTTCGTTTCCGATTTTCTTCTTCCATATAGACTCAGGAACCAGGAACAGGATTTTATAAAAAATAAAAGGGGAAATACTTAATATCTTAAAGTCTAATAATTAATAATTTCTCAACCTTGGAATACCGCTGCAACCTCCGAATTTTAAATAATTTATTAATTTGATACATTAATTTAAAAACAAATAATTCAATTAAATTTTTATAAAATAAAATATTGTGAGAAGTAAAATTTTATTTAAAAAAAAATTTCACATCGTCACATACCCCTTTCCTTAGTAAAAAGCAGAAGGTCTTGCACAAAGTCTAAGAATTTAAATATTTGAAATTAATCCATAAAAGTGAGAAAACATCAAAAATTCAACAGGACAAATAAATTTGAGATATTTTGCAACGGAATTCCTTGATTGAATTTCTTCAATAATTAATAGTTATTTAAAATTTTTGGACAAGAAGGAATAAACAAAACAACAATTTAATATTTATTTAAACATAATTAATGCATACAAAGGAATTCATTGATATTTAAATAGTTATTAAATAAAACATATACAATTAATCATTGGTTTAGATGAAATTAACAAAAGGGAGTAATCAATTGAAAGAATTTATATAAATAAGAGTCATGAACTATAGTAAAGAAAACAATTTCAATTAGGCAAAAGGAACTAAGAGAGACGCCGTTTGTTTTCTTGTAATTTTTTTACAATTAGGACAATTCCTAATTTGGTAATTCAATAATCCGCAGTTGAAGCAGAATAATGGTTTTTTAAGGTTGACACATTTCTCGTAACCATGACCATATCCTTCACAATTCCAATATCTCAGGCGATACATATTGGAATCCATTGGTAATTGTTCAGGATAAATTCTAAACAAAACAAAAAGAAACCTACTATTCAGGAGAGTCATCAAGTTATAGAGTGATCTTGGGATTTAGTAATAGAGTCATTATTAAAAGTGTTGATTTCATAACACAAAGTCCTTTACTGATATTTTAATCCTTTAAACGAGTAAAACTTTTAGTAATAATTAATAATTATTTTAATTATAAATAAAACAAATTAACAAAATAATGGTATGAATGGAAATAATTGAAAAGATTTAAATCATAGATTATAATAAAAGAATAATTTTAGTTAAACAGAAAGAATTAAGCTGAACGCCTTTTGTTCTGGTGCATTTCTTTGCAATTAGGACAATTATTAATTTTAAAATTTGGTAATCCACAATTAAAACAAAATAAACCACGTTTTGGGTGGATACAATTCTCATACATGTGATCTCTCTCTTTGCAGTTCCAACAACCATGGCGACAATCTTCATCTAACCATTTTATGATTTTTACACCTAAGTAAGAAGGAGCTTCTACTTTCACATCGAATAAAGAAGGAATATTTTGATTAGTTGGTAATAATTTTTGTTGTTTCGTGGGTACAAAATTCGAAGAGGAATCCGTTTGGTTAGGTCTTTTAGGGGAAGAATTGGTACGATGGCTAACCATTTTGGGATTCCTAATTTGGTCATTAATTTCAAAGACAGATCGAGTTTTACTAACGTTAGGGTCATTAATTCTAGAATTTTTTGGAATGGCTCCAGAAGTAGAGGGTTTAGAATTTTTACAATCTATTTGAGTTGAATTTTCAGTGAACCTAGGTGAAACTTGTATTTTCACGGATCTTTTTACGGAAGACGAAGTTTGTGAAGAGACATCTTTCATCAGATCAGAAGTATGAGACGCAGTACTTTCCATCAGATCTGAAGTTTGAGACGCAGTACTTTCCATCAGATCTGAAGTTTGAGACGCAGTACTTTCCATAATCTCCGTTGGACAAGAAGTTTGAGTGGAAACATCTTTATCTATGATTTCACGAATATTTTCAGGCTTAGTTATTACATTGTTGTACTCATCTTCAGCACGGTGAGCTTCCACCAAAGCTTGGATCAATGAAGGGCATCTGCGATTAACTTTACCAAGTATCTTGCTGAAAGGTCTGATATAATTCCACCCTGGGTGAAGACTACTAAGATTGGCATCCTCTTCAGTCCAATCATCAGTTAAATCATGGTAAAACTCTTGTTCCTTTTTATATTTTTCAAATTGATCTTTTAATTCAAGAAAACGTTGTAATAGTCGGCGATAATTTTTTCTTAATTGGTCATAATCAGTTTTGGGCACAGTGGAATCCTCAGGTACAGTGGAATCCATTGGCACGGCGGAATCCATAGACACAGTGGAATCCGGCACAGTGGAATCCATAGGGAAATTTGGACAAAATTAATTCTAGAACATAGAAAGGAAATCTACGATTCAGGAGAGTGGTAAGGTTTTAGGTATTGAATATGGGATTTGGAAACAAAATCATTAATTAAGGTACTAATTTCATAAACACTGGGTGATAATATTTTGGAAATTTTATAGGGTCCATCAAATTTAGGGTTTAATTTAGCAGCTATGTGCTTAGCTTTTGAAG
Organism: Ganaspis brasiliensis; assembly: GCA_037103525.1. Classification (NCBI taxonomy): domain Eukaryota; kingdom Metazoa; phylum Arthropoda; class Insecta; order Hymenoptera; family Figitidae; genus Ganaspis; species Ganaspis brasiliensis. The sequence continues at coordinate 751,322 of JAZKLR010000700.1, forward strand.
ATAAAGTTCTGTTTCTTAATAAAACTAAATCTCCAAGTTTATAATTCAAGTTACGACGATTAGAATTATACTGTTTAGATTGCTTTTGAAAAGCTAAATCTAGATTTTTAATAATCCAATCTTTCATAATTTGAATCTTTTTCATTCGTTCATTCCAAAGTTCAATAGATTTTGGGTCAATTTTAGCATTAGGGTCAATATTATCTTTACGAAGGGAGTTAATTGGTTTAGGATTTCTTGCAAGATTTAAGAAAGCTGGGGTGGTTTTTAATGAGGAATGATAGGAGGTATTATAGGCAAATCTGAAGTCAGACATATGTTCATCCCAAGTCCTGTGATCATTTTTAATATACGAAATTATCATAGTCTTTAAGACTCTGTTAACTCGTTCCACAGGATTGGCTTGAGGATGATATGGAGGAGATGTTGTATGAACAATATTATATTCGGAAGCCAAAGATCTTATAACATTATTAACAAATTCAGTTCCATTATCTGTGTGAAGGAATTTAGGAGTTCCCCATCTGTTGATAATTACTTCATGAAATGAATTCTTAATCTTTTTCCCGGTTCCTGTTTTTAATCCATTTTGTAAATAGATCTTGCACAACCAGAATATATTGAAACCCGGATTTACTTCTGGGTAAAGGACCCATTATATCGGCTGCTACAATAATCCATGGTTCTTCGATCATTCTTTGGCCCATTAACCCACAGGGAGCCTTCTGTTCAACCTTGCATTTTTGACAGATGTCACACCTTTTAACGAAATCATACACATCCTTATAACAACCTGGCCAGAAATAATTCATTGCTATTCTTCTAAAAGTTTTTTCGGTACCAAGGTGACCACATTGAGGATCATCGTGATTTTCAGAGAGAATAAGTTTTCTTTCTTCATCAGGGGGCACTAATTTCCATTCATTTAAATCTTTAATTAATGATGAAATAACAGAATCGGGTCTAAAGTGGTAAAGTTTATCATCAAGAATTTTCCAAGTTGGATGTTTAATAGGGTCATTTTTAACGGAAATAAATTTTCTAATATACCAAGAAAGATTAGGGGTCTGAATAAGATTAATTTGCACTTTTGGGGTCTCGAAAATTCTTGATAGTGCATCAGGAACGTGATGATGACTACCTTTCCTATGAACAAATTCTATATTATACTCTGAAAGCGACATCGACCATCTAGCTAATCTACCTGTAGGGTTTTTCAAATGATGTAACCATTTTAAGCTAGCATGATCAGTTACTACTGTAAAGTAATACCCTTCTATATATTGTCTATATTTATTAACAGACCAAACAACTGCTAAACATTCTAACTCAGTTGTTGTATAATTTCGTTCAGCATCAATAAGTGATCTACTAGCATAAGCAATAACATGTTCAATATCATTTACTTTTTGAGTTAATACAGCTCCTAGACCAGAGGTACTTGCATCAGTTTGAAGTTCAAAAGGGAGGTCAAAATTTGGGGCAGAAAGAATAGGGGACTTAGTCAAATAATCTTTAAGTTTTTCAAAAGCAGAATTTTGACTTTCAGTCCAAATCCAACGTTGTTTTTTACGTAAAAGTAAATTTAAAGGAGCTACAATAGATGAAAACTTTGCAATGAACCTTCTATACCAAGAAGCCATTCCCAAAAACCTTCTTAATTCTTTAATGTTTTTAGGAATAGGATACTCCAAAATAGGAAGAATCTTATCTGGATCAACAATCAAGCCATTTTCATTTATCATATAACCTAAATATTTAACTTCGGGACAACAAAATTCACACTTTTTTAGATTCAAATTCAAGTTTGCATCTTGGATCTTTTTAAAGACTATTAATAATAAACGGAGATGTTCTTCGAAAGTTTCGCTTTGAATTATTATGTCGTCAAGATAGGCAACAACATAAGGATCTAATTCAGGTTCAATCAAGGAATCTATTAGACGCTGAAAAGTGTCAGGGGCATTAGTTAAGCCGAAAGGCATTCTTTTAAATTGAAACAAACCGCGTCCAGGGACAGTGAAAGCTGTTTTCTCGCGACTTTTCATTTCTAAAGGAATATTGAAAAATCCTTTATTAATGTCCAATTTAGAAATATATTTGGCTTTGCTTAATTTTTGTAAAATATTATTTATTTTCGGAATCGGATAAGCATCCTTTTTAGTTACTTTATTGAGTGCTCTAAAATCAAGACAAAATCGATACGTGCTATCAGGTTTTTTGACCATGACTATAGGGGATGACCAACCGCTTTTTGATGGTTCTATTATATCGTCAGCTAACATCGCTTCTACTTCAGCAAAAATAGCTTTTTGTACTTTAGGTGAAACGGAATAATATCTTTGTTTAATCGGTTGATGATCTCCAGTATCAATTATATGCTCGGTTAAGCTAGTAAGACCAGGTTTACCTTGATTATCAGGTATTTTAGATAAAAATTTATTCAATTTCTGAGTTTGATCTTTAGATAATTTCATTAATCCGCAGGAAAAGTCAGAATTTCTTTCAATTATGTTTACATTAAAAATTTTACTGGGTTCATTATTAAAAAACCAATTTTTACCTGCATAATTAATCGTTATATTAAAGATTCTAAGAAAATCTAACCCGATTACAAAATCAACTGGTAAAGAATTTAGTACTCTAATTTTCATTAAATTAACTTTATTATTGAGTTCAATAGGAGCGGTGATTTCTTCGGATACAGTTTGAACTTGACTATTTGCTATTTGTACTCGACCGATATTTTTCTCAACAATAAGTCCTAATTTATTTCTCAATTTCATATTTATCTTTCCAATAAAACACCTGGAGGCACCACTATCAATTAAAGCATTAATTGGGTAATCAAAAATTTTAATTGTTACAAAAAATAACGGGTCAGAACTAGTAAAACAATCGGAAACGTAAGCCATTTCAGAAATTTGAAAAATAGAGGAGTAATCATAATTTTTAATATTCAATGAAAGGATTTCATATTTTTGTTTAAACTTTTCTTCTTTATTTGATAAATCAAAAGGGTCATTATTAAGGTCAATCAAATCTATATTTTTATTATTTTCACAAATATTGTCAGATAACAAATTTGTATCACTATGATCATCAATCGTAGATTCAAGTATAGTACAAAGAGATTCTTTATAACTTTCTTTAATTACAAAATCTTTACTATTTTAAATTTTTTCTAAATCTTCTTCATTAACGTAAAATCTATTTGCCTTACAAAAAATAAAAATATCGTGATCTTTGGGACTATAAACTCCGTCAGCTTCAGACAAATCCGTAGACAAATTCAAATATTCAATTTCTACTAAATTTCTTGATTTAGGCTTTTTTAAGTTAAATTCCACTAATTTTTTATGATCATCAACAAAATTATTAAAGGGCAATTTTATATCTTTTAGAAAACTATTAGCCCTATTTATAGTCTCAAATTTTAGTTTCCTAAACACTTTGAACAATTATTTCGAGTCACGTTTTTCTCTCCACATTTATAACAAAAAATATTTTTAGTTTCTGAACATTCCGTAAACCTGTGACCTTCTTTATCACAGTTCCAACAATAAACTATTTTTGAATTAGAAGTTTTTGATTTTAAATTATTTGATTTAATTGAGTCATTATTTTGTGAATCTAAACTAGTTTTCTTAACGGACTTTTGATCATTATTAACGGGATTTCTAGATTCTTTAATAACCAAAATAGTTTCTAATAATTTATCTATATCGATATCGTTTTCTTGAAGCAAATGTAATGAATCTTTATTATTGTTATTATTATTTCGTGAACGAAAAGGTTCCTTGTAAGCTAAGTCTGGTAATAAGGATTTTTCGGGAGTAGGAGGTGGTCTAAAAACTTTGCTCAATAAATGGCTTTTTTCTACCGATTTAGCTATACGTTCTAATTGTGTTATAGTCGAAACACTTTGACGAGGAAAAATCATTTGATATCTGGGCAATAAATTTCGGTGAACGAAACTTAATTGTTCTTCATCAGTAATACGGGGTACTATTCTATCAAACAAAGATAGCATGCAAGTAATAAAATCTGAAACTGATTCTCTTTCTCCTTGAGTTCGACGATATAATTCTTGTCGTAACTCAAACTGAAAATCAGGATCAGCGAACCTGGATTGAAAATCACGAGAAAATTCTTCAAAATTTTCCCACAAATGACGTGAACCACGGAACCAATTGAGGGCTATTCCCGAAAGGAAAAAGGGTAAAACTTGTAATAAGTTATGATCAGAAACTGGAACTATAGAGCGACCTTCCCGAATTTTTATCAAAAAGGCTTCAGGATCCTCTGACCTTAAACCATTAAATTTTAAATTCCACTTTCTCATTGTTTCTAAGGCTAAAGCAGCAGAATTTTGTGAAAATTTATGGTTATGAGGTTTATTATAATCATTAAAATGAACTTGACGAGGGTCGTAATAATCATTGAAATAAACTTGAGGAGGGTCATAATAATCATAATTCTTTTCTCTATAATCACGATTAAAATCCTGATTTTGGGAACGATCATTACGAGATCTATAATCAAAAGAGTCTGAATAATTATTTTCATAAATATGATTGTTTTTACTTTTAAAGTCTTGTTCTTGAGAATAATCATTATGTGATTTATAATATTTATTATGAAAATTCGAATAATTATTTTCATTAAAAGAATCATCTCTATTTTTAGACGTAAAATGAGAATCTGTCCTTTTATTAAAAGAATAATTTTTTCTTTGCTGAGTTTGAATTCTGGGATCTGAAATTTTATTTGAGTTTTTGAGAAAATTGTCTCGATTAGGAAGAGAATTTTTTGGAGTAACATTATTTTGGAAATAATTATCTTGATTTGAAAAATTTGATTTGGATCTATTAAATTCTCTAGAAACTTTTTCAGAAAATTCATTAGGATTTTTAAATTCTCTATCGAAATGAATAAAATTTCGCTAATTATAATCATTTCTAGGAAAATTATCTTGACTTTGAAAATTTACTCTAGATGAATCGTCAGGTTTGTCGAAAGTATCAATAAGATGATCTGATTCAAAAGAAACATTGATTTTTCTTGAATTAAGACTCAAAGAAGATTTGCTACTAATATGATCGAAAGTGATTAAATCATCGTTATCAGTATTAGATGGAAAATTAGGATCAGTTGAAATATTATTTTCAACTCTATTTTCTGACTGGTCTTCAAGCAAATGGTCATTATTGGGGTTAGGAATTAAACTATCCACGACGTCTTTCGCAAAATTAGGGTTTTTGTCCAAATAAAAATTTTTTATCAAACGATTTCGTCGGGCAGTAACATTGCCAATTGCAATGAGACCACGACTTTTTAATTCCATTGTTAATTCTTCCTTACTTAAATGGTTTACCCATTGTTCCAAATGAAAATCTGCGTTATCCATATTTTATTTATTTATTTATTTTATTTTATTTTTTATTTTTTTTTTAATTCTGAAAGAAAGAGAATAAAATATCAGTAAGCTTATTATTTGATAATCTTTAATTAAATAATCTGAAATAGATAATAATTAAAATTCTGAAATTAAAATTAAAATTAGAATTAAAATAAATTATTTGACGCTTTTAGCCCCCACGTTGGGCGCCAAAATGTAACCAAAATTTATTATTTACAATAAATGTGTAAATAGAATTAAATTTAAATTAAAATTTAATAAATTATCAGGTTACCTTCGGCGTAAGAAGAAGGTAGAGGGGAGTGATTCCTAAATTTGCGTTCAAATAAATTAATTAAATAATTATTAACGAAAATGATTAATTAGTCAAAATTTTCATGATAATAAAATTTAATTCATAATTAAAATTTGAATTACAAGGATCATATTATAAATTTCAATTTATGTAATTATCAAAAATTTGATTTACAATAATATATTCAAAATAAAAAAAATTAATTAATGATCTTTTTTACTATATTCCAAGGTTGATAATAATTCAATAAATTAATAAGGGAAGAGTCAAAACACAAGAAAAGGGATTAGAATTCAATTTACAAATAAAAGGAAAGGGTCAAAATTAAATTATTAAATTCAAAAATTCAAATCATTGAAAATTTATAAAAAAAAAATTAAATTGAATAAAAGGAAGGAAAATTCAATAAAGGAATACTAAAGAAATCTTTGAAAACTGATAAATTCCAAGATGTCTTCCTTGACAACGCAGACAAAATCAATAAATCCAAATTAAATTTTCCTTTATTGAATTTCTAACAAAAGGAATTCTCACCCAAATTAGATCTATATTCCAAAGGAACTGCAAAATAATCCAATTGGCTCAAGAGGAATGAAAAGATTCTCACAATATCACTTTCACAAAAATTAACAAATTTATAGAATAAAATTAAATTAGATGTTGACTGTTCGGAGGTCACACGAAAGATGATAAACGGTCTTCGTTTTTCAATAACTTCAGCTTGGATTTCGCGCTCTTCATTTGTTTAACAATTCAACGAACTTAGTGCAGCGCCGTTGCTAAGATACTCCAGGGACGTAGTTATTCAAGAATCCAAATTAAATATTAAATTAATTTTTTTTTTTTTCCATTAGATGTTGAAAATTCATAATTAAATAATTCCATCAAACTCTCCTCCATTGTCTTCTAATACAGGTTAAATATTAAAATTTCATCACAAAACTCAAAGGGACTAAATCCAAATTGCATGAAATTAAGTAATATCAGGTTCGTATGATGAATCCAACGGGCCAATGACATAGGAGCTTCGCGTAAAGGAGACGGAAGGCTGAGTGAATTCTACCAAGGAAATTAATTATTCTTCAAAATTAAAATAGAAAGGCAGGAAGGCAGCAATCTCAAATATTAGAAACGATGATCCTTGGGCAATGGATTTTATTTTAAATTTTGAACTGGCAGTAAATTTCCTCAAAACAGGCGGCAAAATTTAAAATGTAGAATTAAATCCAAACTCAATTAACTTCTTTTAAACCGATGAATAAAATTTTCGAATCATCTTTCGTTTCCGATTTTCTTCTTCCATATAGACTCAGGAACCAGGAACAGGATTTTATAAAAAATAAAAGGGGAAATACTTAATATCTTAAAGTCTAATAATTAATAATTTCTCAACCTTGGAATACCGCTGCAACCTCCGAATTTTAAAGAATTTATTAATTTGATACATTAATTTAAAAACAAATAATTCAATTAAATTTTCATAAAATAAAATATTGTGAGAAGTAAAATTTTATTTCAAAATAAATTTCACATCGTCACAATCTTAATCTAACTTAACTTATGACAACGACGTTTCTTTGAACACCTTATCTACATCTTCAACTACTCACTAAATTTACTAATATTAAACGCCCAGTGCCAGGGTTTCTGTTTCCTGTTCCCTCTAGCCTTTTTGGCTTCTTCTGTATATTTAAACTTTTACATGACCTTCTTGGTCTCCTTTCCAAAACCCCACGATTAAGCCATCAACTCCCGCAATAACAGAACGACGACTTACCCTGTATTTTAGCTAGCCCTACTTTCCCTCAACTCCTCTAGCCTTCTCATCCATCCTTCTCCTTGTCCGTTTTCATTCAGAATCCATCTAACACTTTCATCCACTCCTTTTTCCTCCTCTTCCTCTTTGCTACACCCATCCAACACATGGGCCCACTCTTCGAATTCATACCCACACACCCTACACAGCCTCTCCTCTTCAATCTTCCAATACTTACATTCGTTCATACCCTCTCCCATTCTAAATCCAACTACTCTGCTCCATTTACTCTCTTTATTCATTCTTTTCAAGTACTGCGGTATTCCTTCCTCTCTCACCATTACATACCACCTATTATATTTCGAATCTCTTATCTTTCCCCACCTCTCCTCCTTATCTTTTCTTCTCCATACTACCTCCACCCCCTTGTTTTTCCACTCAGACCCTTTTTCACCTCCTTCCTCACTTCTTTTCTATCCTTCTTCCACCTCGACATCTTCCTCTCCTCTCTCTCTTCCCTACCACTAATTAAACTCAAGCACAATCTAGCCCAACTGCTCCCTCCTCCTTGCTTCAGTTTTTCCTCATACCCCCACGCTCTCTTTCCTTGTCTCACCACCATCTTCTCTCTCTCCAGTTTATCCCTCAACATATAACCTGGACAGTTTCCACTCACACCCATTGTCCATCTCAAAAAACGCTCATGCATACCTTCCACTTTTTTCATTTCTTTCCACCGCCACACCTCCACCCCATAACTCAGTACCGTCCACACTAACACGTCAAACAGCCATACCCTTCTCCACCAATCATCTCTAAATCTCCTTTTCCCTATCCCCCACACTTGTCCCATGAACATACGAGTCATATATTATTAAAATTAGCCAATTATGTTATATGTTTTCTTATATTATCCCACATAACACGTAATATTCCAGGGACATTCCTGGAATATTTTTTTGTGACATTCGGAACATTTCAATGGAATATTGCAGTGACGTTACTGAAACGTTGCTATGTCTGACTCAGGGAATATTTCAGTGGAACATTTCATAAATATTTTTTATTTTTTTATTATACACTCGTTTTAACGACCTTACTGGCCCAATGAGTGTCCCCCGTTGGGAGTTCCCAGAATTCAGTACTATATATTTTTTCTAAGTGTTTTTTGCGTCTACAGAACGGCTTGAAATTAGGAGTACTCGCATTTGCCTGGACCACCCGGTATATTGGGTTTGCTCGCCAGTGGAGAGGGAAAACTGTAGAAAAACCTCTTCCTGAATACAACCGGTTTATCGACAGTCAAGTTCTAGTGATCTGCACAAGTCGATTACCGACAGTGCATATCATTATTCCTCGACGTCAAACCTTCCACTGAAGTTATCTCACGAGTTAGAAAAATCCCAGACTCATCGGGGCGCGAACCCAGCAAGCTGGACTTGGCGCGACCGCAGAGTCTAGTATTTAACCAACTGACCTAACTCCGTGGTCTTTCATAAGTATTAAATTGTAATATCTTTGGAATATTACACTCAAATATTACTGGAATATTCCCGTAGCATATTAAAAAGTATTTTTTGTTTCAGTTGCACATTCCATGAATATTAAATTGTAATGTCTCTGAAATATTTCATTGGTATATTCATAAGTTTTTAAATCAAAAAAAATTTTATTGTCTTTAAATTTATCAATTCTTATTAGAATTAGTTATCATTTTATTTTTACATATTAAAACAAATTAAAAATTTTAAACGCGACGGGAGATTTCGATCCCTAAACCTAAGACCTATCTAACGATTAACGCTCGCGGCTATTTTATAGGTATGAAAATTCTACAATAAAGCGATAGTAGCTGCGAGCGTTAATGGAATATTCCTGCAATGTAATATTGTAATATTCCAGAGACATTACAATTTAATATTCAAGAATGTGCTACTGAAACAAAAATAATTTTTAATATACTAGGGGAATATTCCAGTAATATTTGAGTGTAATATTCCAGAGACATTACAATTTAATATTTATGAAATGTTCCTCTGAAATATTCCCTGAGTCAGACATAGCAACGTTCCTGTAACGTCACTGCAATATTCCATTGGAATGTTCCGAATGTCCCAAAAAAATATTCCAGGAATGTCCCTGGAATATTACGTGTTATGTGGGATATATTTTTCATCCATAAACTACGTTACCAACTTAGGAGGGAGAGGGGGTCCGGCTTAAACCTACGCTAAATGTTATAAACTTTAAAAATGCATGTAAAGTCGTCAATGGAGTGGGGGGGAGGGGGCCTAAAAATTCAAAAAATTGGTAACGTAGTTTATAGACGAGCTTTTACTAGAGTTTCAGGTTATTTTAACCTGAATTCTGGTAAAATTAACCGGACCGTTTTTTTAATGTAGCTTTCAACAGTTGCTGCTTTTTCTCGCTTCTGGAGATACATTTTCTTTATAACTATGTGTACTATTACTCAATAAACCAAATCATCTTTCTATTAAAGCATATCTGAGTTCGCTATTGGATAGACAAACTGATGTTAGCAAAATAGTTCTCCAGTGTTACCATATTTCTTCCCTTTAGTTTTTTCCCTGAGTATTTTTTTTGTAGGATCATTTGTTATGTTCTACTAATAGATTTTTTATAATAAATAGGGGAAATCCGCCTACGATTGACCCCTTTTCATATTTTGCGAAAAAGTGTTTAGTTAGTGAATTAAAAAGAAAACGGTAATGCATCTATATTTATGTTTAATATTTCTTCTTAATAATTGATAGGATGAAAACTTCAATAACACACCCACCAAAAATTTGATAGATTCATTAGTTTTAAACTTCTTATTAGAATCAAAATATGTTGCATAACAATTGAGGCAGTTTGTGCAGAAACCGCACAAGTCCATAAATCGAAATTGTTCAGGAAACAATAAAAACTGTTTTTCTTGTAAATGTGAGAATTTTTTTTAATTCTGCGTTTTGTATTATTTTCTACTAACCTATAAGTTTAAACATTCAATATACCGTCAAGTGGGGCTATTTTGTGCGCCGTGGGACTATTTTGTGCACGCGAGGTTTTTAATGAATAAAATCTTTATATTCAGCTGCTTAAGTTTGCTACTTCGTATAAATACCCGGTAAAAAGGGAGAAATAGAAAATAATTCAGAATCTAAATTATTTCCAATGCGCGATTTTTCCATTTTTTGAGATTCCATTATGAAACCCAAGAAATAAGAAAATTTTATTGCTTTCCATTGACTACAGAAAATTTCAAGAAGCGAATTGAAGACAATTGAAAAGTTGGAGGATAGGAAAATAATTTCTATTGCTTTCAGTTGACAACAGAAAATTTCAAGAAGCGAATTGAAGGCAATTGAAAAGTTGGAAGATATGAAAATAATTTCTATTGCATTTAATTGACTACAGAAAATTTCAAGAAGCGAATTGAAGGCAATTGAAAAGTTGGAGGATATGGAAATAATTTCTATTACTTTCAATTGACTTTAGCGACATTTTTATTGCTAATGCTCTTATTATTTGTTTTTTATTATAAAACTTATACTGAGAAAAAATGCTATTAAATCTATTTCATATTTGTTTGATGTAACAAACAGCATATTCAATATCCTTCGAATAAATATGTAATGGCTTTAATAATATAAAACATAATTGTAAAATAAAAAAAATCGATCTTTCTCTTATTCAGCTTTAATTTACACCGGTTCAACCCCTCCCTCCTACTGTTGAATGTCTGGAGGTCTGGTCTATCAAGTGTTGTTCTTGTTATTTGAGAGTATATTTCAAATTTCAGTGAAAAACATCTGGCTGTAGCGACATCACGGAGACGGTCACCCGAGTAATCTTTAAGCTCTAACCACGCTCGATCTTGCTTAACTTTCGCGATCGCGAGCCACGGCATTTCGCTACCTGGTATCGACGGTTGGAAGAGAATTTTATGTATGTTTAATATAAGCTGACTGTTCCAAAATAATACTCATATTACTTTACCATGTCCTCCAGATTTTCTTAACAATTATTTAATAGTTTATGAAAATGTTCCTTTATTTTTTATATTCAAGAATATCGTTTTTCCTAAAGATCCTATAAAAAATTGTTAAATTTGAAATTGCATTTTCAATTTAAGATGCTAAAATTCAGTTTTTTAACCTGTCCTTTATTTATTTACTAACAAAATATATGCTCCCTTGCATTTTTTTATTGGCCAGTATATAGTTTAAATACAAAAAATAAATTACGAATTTATTTAGATTAAATTAATTGTTATCAGAATTTTTTGTATTGATTGACTTTTTTGTAGTCAGGGAAAACCTGAAAACCCATAAAAATCAGGGAATTTTATAAAATATTGTTTTAAAAAATTAATTACATTAATTTGTCTTTTTATGATTTCAATTAGTGACTTTTCATTTGAAATAAATTGAAAATTGCTGAATTAGCAGTTATGACTTTTACCTGATTGATCAATAGAAAATAACTGAAATTTTCAATGCTGTTACTGAAATTGAAAATTATTTCCATCTATATCAATCAGTGAAAAATTGAAAAAACAATTTATAAAATAAATAAAATAATAAAAATTTTTATCAGTGACTTAATTGTCAGTAATTTTTCTGAGAATTTATTCATTTCCAACTGATTTTCAACAAAATTTCATTGATTGAAGTTATGAATAGAGAGCGATTTTTAAAAAAAATTGTTTTACTTAAATTTTATATAAGTATTATTTAATTTGTTTGTTATGTTGTTAATTGTTCTCGACATTTGTCAAATTTATTGTCATTTGTCAATTTTTTTTCATTTCTCAATTATTTTCTTTAATATTCAGTTATTTTCATCATATTGTACTTTTTCCTGCAATTATCAATTATTATCTTAAAACCACAATTTAATTCGTTAATCTTAAATTTAATGCTCCAATTTTTAATTATTTTCTCCAATTTTTAATTATTTTGTTCGCAAATATAATTGTTTTAAAAGTCTAATTCATTTCTTCAATTCTATACAACTAAATTATTTTCTTCAAATTTCAATTCCATTTTTTACTTTTCAATTACTTACTTAGTTTTCAAACATTTTTGACCTTTTTCAATAATTTTTTTAGATTATCAATAAGTTTCTTTAATTTTAAACTCAATTCAATTATTTTCTTTACCATTTAATTATTTTCGTCATTTAATAATTTTTATTTTAATTATTATCAATGGTTTTGTTATAATTTCAATTTAATTCTTTAATCTTCAATTTATTTATTTAATTTTTAATTATTCTCTCTAAGTCTTAATCATTTTCTACAAATTTCAATTCCATTTTCCAATTTTAAATTATTTCCTTTACCTAATATTAAAAAATGCTCATCTTTTTTCAATTGTTTATTATTTCGATTATCAATAAGTCACCTTAATTTTAAATTGAATTGTTCAATTCTTTTCTTCAATTTGTAATTATTTCCAGAAATTATTGCTATAATTTCCTAAAATTTTCATTTTGCAATTATTCAGTTTAAATTTAATATTTATTGTTTAATTTTGCTTCCCCATAGAAAAAGTACTGTTTTAAAATTATTTTAACGAATTGTGTATTAATATAGCCATTTTTGTTTTCCATTGTCAATTAATTATGTTACTTTTCAGATATTTTCTACAATGTTGCAATTATTTACATTATTTTTCAATTATTTCTTTCAATTCTTAATCATTTTCTTTAATTTTCAATTATTTACTACAATTTTTTGAATTTTCGTTTATTCTTTTAACATTTCATCGGCTTAGAATTATAGTGTGCCATTTCCACTTTCTGTCAAATCGAGAAAAAGAGGTTCAGAGTTTACTCACTTCATTCTCATTTATAAGCTTTATTAAGGGGTTAGACCACTGTGAAATTTAAAAAAAATTGAAATTTTTTTTTAGTTAGAAAGGTGTCATAGGGTCTTAAAAATAAGAAACAATAAACATTATAGAAAGAAAACACCTTTAAAAATTAAATTTTGAATCCGCGCGAAGTCCTACTGTGCGCAGTGCATTAGAAACGTCTATGCTCTTAAACTTTAAACGCGTTTTTCTCGAAACCACATTTTTCAAACTGGCCGGTAACTTTTCTCGCACAATTTTCGACCGATTTACTTAAAAATTGGTATGTAGCTACATGATAACATTCTTTATGGAAGTACGTAGGGGTTTTGCTCTAGTAAAAAAAATAATTTTTTTATTGACAATTTCCTATCGATTTTTTACCGAAAAACTAAAAATTTTGATTCAAATGTGTGCCATTTTCACAAAAACCGTTTTTTTCAAAATCCCCTTCGTACTTCTCTAGCTTTTGAGTTGCAAATTCATAAAAATTTTGGGTTTTGGTTCTACATAAAAAATTGACAAAGATTTTCTACCGGCCGTAGACCTCAACTTAAAAAACTGAATTTTTTAAATCGACAATCTAGGCCGCCATTTTAACGTTTTCAACATAGCAAAATAATTTTTTTATACTTCAATAGATGTCTAATAATAATAGATAAAACCTGGTTTTATCTCATTTTATCTTGCTCTTGTAAAAGAATCTTAAAATTAGGTCTAATTTTCGTGTTTTACAGTGGTCTAACCCCTTAAAATTAAAAAGTATTTATTGATTATAAAAGATGCTTCTTTTTTAATTAAATTCACGTAAATTGCCACAACGTTTACATTAAAAGTTAATTACATATAAATTTTGTTGCTTAAAGTTTTCATTATCACGTAAAACACACGAAATCGTAGACATATAATTCTAATCTTTTGATTACACAAAATTTTTAATTTATAATTATGATGAATTAAAAGCAGTTTTTGAGTATATCTCTTCATAAAAAATCAAGTTTAACACCTGTGAAATATGCAATACTATAGAATAAATTTTCAAAAAATGGCCATGACGCAGTATAATTCTTAGCCGACGATTTTATAATTATTATTAACCTTTTCAATTATTTTGTTCTATGGTCAAAAATTCTTGACAGTTTTCGAAATTTATTTTCAATTTTAAATTATTTTCTGTAATATTTAATTATTTTAGTCATTTTAAAAAAATTTTTGTAATTATCCATTATTTTCTTACAACTTCAATTTAATTCTTTGATCTTTACTTTATTTCTTCAATTTTTATTTACATTCTTCAATTCTCAATTATTTTCTACTAATTTCAATTGCATTTGTCAATTTTTATATATTGTATTTAATATTAAAAAAATGTCTTCTTTTTCCAATTATTTTTTTCGATTCACAATAAGTTTCTTTAATTTTAAATTCAATTGGTTACTTACTTTCGTCAAAAATAAATTTTTTTCAAATTTTAATTACATTTTTCAAGTTTTTAATTATTTTCTTCAATTTCAATGATTTTTTTTTATTTTCAAAAGTCGTTCAATGTACAATTATTTCCAACAATTCTTAATATAATTTTCTTAAATTTTTAATTTGTAATTATTTCCTTAAAATGTAATATTAGTTTTTAATTTTTCACTTTTGAATTATTTTTTTCAAGTTTAAATTCTATTCTTTAATTTTTAATTATTTCATTCATATTCAATAATTCTCGCCTTTTTACACTTATCAATTATTTTCTAAAAATTTGAATTTAATTCTTAAATTTTTAATTTGGTTCTTCATTTTATTATAATTCTCTTTTAATTTCAATTCCATTTCTCAATTTTCAATTATTTCCTTTTATATTCAATATTTCTCTGTTTTTAATTAGGGGAGAGGGCCCCAAGTTGGACACCCTTTCGTCTTATTGCTGTAGAATCCAAACCAAATAAAATATATTAAAAGATTTTATACCGGATGAAAGTACAATTTATAAGGTAACTTATGGCCACAGAGATAAAATTTTATTTTGAACATAAACATTTTTTATAGCGTTTTTTCTAATTGTTAAAATTTTCGGTCTAAAAAAAAGTGGCCCCAAGATGGACACCTTCTTAAAAGTCTCTGAAAATTGTAGTTAATATAAAATCAACATCGTTAAACAATTCTTAAACTAATTTTTAATCATTTTACGGAATTTATCAGGAAATAACATTTCTTAAAACTTCAATTTAATAGCTTAACAGTAAAAAGTAATAAAATATCGAAAAATATAGATATATTAAATTCTCGAACGATAACGTCACATTTTATGGTGGAAAATAAAAAATTTTAATTAATTAGCTCAGAAAATTATTAAAAAAAGTGTAAAATCGAAAATATGCAAATAAATACATTGAGATTTGAGGCCTGTCCATCTTAGGATACATGACACCATTTTTTAATCCAGAGTAAAAATATTTATACGAACACTGAATTAGTAAAATCATTTTAGGATATTATTATACGATAAATAAAGAATATTATAACGTTAAGTACTCATTCTGAATTATAAATTTAAGTAACTTTACCGACTTAAGAAAAAACTGTTACAAAACTTTTTTAGACCCAAAATTACGTGGTATGTGTAGAAGAAAAACCAATTGGTTTTTTTTCTTCATATGTGCATCAAAATCTTCGTCTAGACAAACAACAAAAATGACAAAAAGCATAAGGCGCTGCCACCTTAAACAAAAATTTTATACGAAATGTCCATCTTGGGGCCCACTCCCCTATATTATTATTTTCTTCAATTTCAAGTAATCTTTTTTGATTTTCAATTCAATTGTTCATTTTGCAATTATTTCCAAGAATTATTTCTATAATTTTCTTAATTTTTCAATTTCCAATTATTTTCCTATAATTTAATATTTCTTGTTTCATTTTTTTAAATAATTTTTTACAGCTGTTTAATAATCTAGTCATTTTTCTCATTTTGTTTTCAATTTTCATCATTTTTCGAATAAATTTTTTCAATTCTTCTAGTTAATTTTTAATTATTTTAAAAATGGGAACAAATTATAAAGAAAGCATTCATAAACCTTAAAAAATGTTGGAAAACGTGCTCGCTATTTTTAATTTAATTAAATTTTTTATTTTTATTATGTTGTACTTTACAACACTTATTAAAATCTCGAAGTAGGTCTTGGTATTAAATTGTATTATTTATACTTATTTTTTCATTAACTTACATATTTTGTTTAAATTTTTATTAAAAGCAATAAAGTACATTCATATTTTAATTCACTATTATTAAAAATAAAATATAAATTTGTTAATTGATTTAAAATTAAAATAAAGTTTAATTAAGTAAAATTAGAAATCTTAAATTTAATTTAAAAATGCATTTTTTCAAAAGTTATTAATTAAAAACAAAAAAAAACATCTATATTGCCGAACTTCAGGTGTGGACAGATTGAAGAAATGAATGAATTAAGTTGTTTATTATTATTATCAATAATTATTATTTATAAATTAAACTTATTGTAAATATTCAGGAAATTTCACGCGCGTATGGAAAGCAATAGAAATTCAAACATTTATTATTTTCATATTCTCTAACTTTTTAATTATCTTCAATTCGCTTCTTAAAAATTTCTATAGACAATTGAAAGCAATAGAAATTGTCGATTTCTCGTAGTCTCTACTGGTAGTCATTGGACCCTCATATTCAACTTAATCAACTTTTCAATTGCCTTCAGTTCGCTTCTTGAGAATTTTTGTAGTCAATTGAAAGCAATAGAAATTGTCGATTTTTCGTGGTCTCTACTGATAGTCACTAAAATCTCCTATTCACATTCTCCATTTTTTCAATGGCCTCCAATTCGCTTCTTCATAATTTCTGTAGTCAATTGAAAGCTATACAATTTTCTACTTTTTAAAGTTTCATTTCGAACTCTTTGCAGTTACTTGTATCGGTGACACATTCGCGCATTAAAAATAATTCAGATTCTGAATTAGTTTCAATGTCTCGTATCTTCCTACTAATAGAAAAAAATTCATTTTTCAGAAATTCTATTGCTGGGAAGGAATATTTTAAAAATGGAAAAATCGCGCATTCCAAATAATTGAGTATTCCCGTATTTCTAGCAAAATTTCCAACTTTCAAATTTTCTTCTATTTCTCCCCGTTTACCGGGATACTTTCTAATATCTAGACTAAAGTGTGTACTTAATGAATGTACTTAATTCTTTGTTAGAAATTACAAAAAAAATTCCTAAGGTCGTCAAAATCAAGCTGAAAAATTCCAATGTTCTCAAAATTCTGTTCAGATTTCCGGAAGTTTAAAAGTGTTTCTAAAGGTATTAATAATACTTGTTGACAATTTAGTTGAGATGATGTATACGTGTTGCGCTAACTTTTTATTGCATATTTTAAGAAAAAAGTGTAAAAAACTGAAAAACCAGGATTTGGTGGGTTATTTTGTGCATTCTTTAAAATCAAGTTTTTTTCAATAATTTTTATTGTAGTTAGTAAAAATTACTTTAGAATTTCGTTTTTAAACATTTTTGTCTTATTTTTGTTATAAAAAACAAGAAAAAAGCATAAAATTTCAGTTTTACACATGGTGCCTTAAAAACCTCAAAAAAGTAACATTATTAATTACATGCTTTTCAAGTTAAATTTTGAAACTTTATCACTTAAAATAACTCAAGAAGTGTAATAGAATTTATTTTAAGTAAAATTTTCTTAAAGAAATAACTTTTTTTTGTAAATCTACCTTTTTGTGAAATTTTAGTGCTTTACTTTTAAATTAGTTAAACAATTCCTAAAAAAAAAAATATTTCTGGCTTTCTTTTTCTTTATTGGACTCTAGAATATCTAGAAATAATATTTCATACAGCAAAAACGGTCAAAAAAAATGTTTTACACAACTTTATAAATAAGCAAACTTTGATGCACAAAATAGCCCAACAATGGCAATGGGGTCTATTTTGTTCAGAACTTTGAGTTTCTATAACTCAGCCAAAATTTTTTTTTTGTCGCCTTACTCATAGGACACCTTTAGAAGGATGTCTACAACATAACTGAATAGATAAACTCTTTATGTTTTCAAATTCTGAATTTTAATGAAGCATAGAGTGTAAAAAGAGCGGTTTTGTGCACAAAATAGCCCCACTTGACGGTAATTGATTTATATTTTAATTAACATAGGGTATAGAAAAATAAATTAGCTTTTGGACTTGTGCGGTTTCTGCACAAAATGAAATGGAAAACACAGAAAATGTATTGACAATTATTACATAATCCACTATTATTGTCTTCTGCCTCGCTTTGAGTGCATTTTATTTATAATATAGAAACTGTTTAATATAAATTATTTAATACCCTGCCGAACTTGCTCAACCGAAGTCTGACCGACTTTGGTCAGGTTTTGGTTGAGTTTGGTTTGAGGCAAAATATTGAAATTAGTTAGTGTAATCTGATGAAAAAAATGATAAATCATGCCAAACTGGTTTGTATTTAGTTAATTTGAGCAAGAATTATATTAAATAAAATTATAATTAACAATGTGTCTCGTTTGTTAATTACAGTTTTATTTAATATAATTCTTGCTCAAATCAACTAAATACAAACTAGTTTGGCATGATTTATCATTTTTCTCATCAGATTACACTAACTAATTGCAATATTTTGCCTCAAACCAAACTCAACCAAAACCTGACCAAAGTCGGTCAGACTTCGGTTTAGCAAATTCGCCAGGGTAACATCTAAAACACTTTAAAAATATCACAAATAAATATTTCAAGAGAACTAAATTTCCTTCCAAATTTTATATAGAGAAGTTGAAATTTGATTTCAGGAAGGTGAATAGCACATAAAAAAAACACAAATATTTTTTATGTCATTTGCTTTTTTTTAAGCGACGCGACGTTTCGATGATCACTGTTTATAGTGATATAGTTTATACATAGTAACTCGTCGAACAGTTTTAAAAGGCATGTTACCATCTGACATGCCTTTTAAAACTGTTCGACGAGTTACTATGTAACGTTAAATTTTACGATGAGCCTGATGAGGATGATAAACAGTGATCATCGAAACGTCGCTTAAAAATAAAAAAAAAGCAAATGACATAAAAAATATTTGTGTTTTTTTTATGGGCTATTCACCTTTCTGAAATCAAATTTCTAACTTCTCTATACAAATAAATATTATTTCATCCATGCGCATCTTTTTAAAGGGTTTTGAGTTTAGTGACTTATGTAATATTTTACTAGATCGTAAAGCTTCATTCAAGATACATTTTTCATAAAAAAGGGATTTTCGAAAAAAATGGACTTGTGCGGTTTCTGCACTAACTGCTTCAATTGTTCTTATCTACAAAGAAAAATAGTCAGTGAAAAAAAACTAAAGGGAAGAAATATGGTAAATATTTAGCTAACACTTCGTCTATTTAGCAGCTGAGATGTTTTTTAATAAAAAAATGATCTGCTTTATGTGTCTCCAGAAGCGAGAAGTAAGTCTCTAAGTAACATGACTCTGATTATTTTAACCGGACTTTCTTTAAGTGTAATGCAAGATCTCAATTACTATTCAGGAAAACATATAATATAAATGGCTAATTTTAATAATATATGACTCGTATGTTCATAATTTATTTCGGAATGTTCATTAATGAGACAGAAGTAAAAACTTTAGTAAAAAATTGGAATGGGAGAGGGTATGAACGAATGCAAGTATTGGAAGAGTGAAGAGGAGAGGCTGTTTAGGGTGTGTGGGTATGAATTGGAAGAGTGGGCCTATGTGTTGGATAGGTGTAGCAAAGAGGAAGAAGAGGAAAAAGGAGCGGATGAAAGTGTTAGATGGATACTGAATGAAAACGGACAAGGAAAAGGATGGATGAGAAGGCTAGAGGAGTTGAGGGAAAGTAGGGCTAGCTAGAATACGGGGCAAGTCGTCGTTCTGTTTTTGCGGGATTTGATGGCTCAATCGTGGGGTTTTGGAAAGGAGACCAAGAATGTCATGTAAAAGTTTAAATATACAGAAGAAGCCAAAAAGGCTAGAGGGAACAGGAAACGGAAACCCTGGCACTGGGCGTTTAGTTAGATTAAGATATATGTAATTGAATCCTCGAACCCTGCGATATGTGCGGGGAGAGTAAAAAAATAAAAAAAAGAGACTCGTATGTTCATAATTTATTTCGGGATGTTCATTAATGAGACAGGAAGTAAAAACTTTAGTAAAAAATTGGTTGGCCCCTCCTTTCCATGATATATCATGTATTTAAGGGGAAAAAATCAGTTTTTTTAATTTTCACAGTCAAGTACCCTTCAGATCGAGTTGCCCAAAATATATGTTTCTTTTTAGATGAAAAAGAATGTAACAAAAAAATATGGTAATTGTTCCAAGCCAACTACCTTGAAAAAAAATTATTGAAAGTAAAAATGTTTTTTTTCTACCCCTTACCCTGCACAAAATTAATCGTCAATTTTTTTAAATGCATTTTTGCTTCCCTTATAACATATTTTTTTGCCGATTAAATCGAGTTAGTCACTTAAAAAATAATCAAATTTTAATTTTTTTCAAAAAAGTACCATAACTTTTTAAAAAATAATTTTCAAAAGTTAATACTTGGTGAAAAGAAGTTTCATATTGAGGGTACTCAATCCCATGAAAATGAACGAAATCTGAGTGGGGGCCGCAGACACATGCTTATCCGGCTACGGCCTTTGTGCCAATTTTGACTATAATTTTCATAGTCAAAATACAGTAGTAAAAGTTTTGGCTGCGCATGTTTTCCATTGCTAGTGCATTAGATTTCACCAGTCAAAAGTTTTAGAGAGATGCGCTTTCAAAGATAAGAGAGATGCCTTTCAAAATTTTTCTCCATGTATAGATTTTTTTTAAATTAAGGAAACAACATAAAATGTGTATTTCAATTAGACTAACAACTTTTGTGGAAACTATTTTTCGAAATTTTGCATATTTTTTCAGATATGTGTCAAAATTCACTATTTTTTAGGTTTTTTATAATTTTTAATAAGAACATCAAATTTGTGCCAATTTTGACTATAATTTCGGTAGTCAGTGCATTAAATTACGTAAGCAAACCAAGATTCAAAAATTCGGAATTGTGTTGCTTTCGGAAGTATATCCCAGCTTCAAAAACTTGCAATCTCTTTTATCACTACACTATTTTGTTAGTGTAAAACAGGGATGCACAGAAACGACAAGTGAACGCAGCCAAAACAAGTGCAGCGCAGCCACTAAATTTTTTTGGAAAAGTTTTTGCTCATTTCTAGTTCCATGACGAATTTCTATTGTTGAAAATAGAAAGAGTTTTTTTTTGCTAAGAACTCGGCATGCTATATAAAGCTGGTAAAGAGTTGGGACCCAAAGATTTATGGAGGGTTAAGTTGACCTACTCCTGCCGCAGCCACTTGGTTGCGTTTGCTGGGAAACGCAGCCTTTTGGTCACCCCTGGTGTAAAATGATAAACAAAAATGTTTATTACACATTTTTTACGTTTTAATGTAACTTTCAGACATAAAGTATTACTTTATACAGTGCAAAGCAGCTAGTTCTTACTATAAATAAGTGAAAAATAGTACAAAAATCAGCGTGTCAGTGGGAGAGAGAAATAGGCAGAAAGAGAGACTTTAAATTCGTATTAGGGAACACCTAAATAGCGAGATGGAAGTACATTTGATAAACTTTTTAGAATGTTTAGAGGATTGTCCGTCATACAGGCCCGTATGCAGAAATTTTTTTAAAAGCAGTTATTAATCATTTAATATTATACCAGGGGGAAAATATAGTTTCTTCTCTTTCAACGAACAAACAGTTGTTGCAAAATTTTAATTTCTAATATTGGAATTTACAGTCATTTTCAACGAGAATTCATGACATTCAGCAAATTGTAAAACGGCACGAAGAAAAAGGCGCGCGTAGCGCGCACTTCATTGTGCTAGTAAATATAATAGCTTAAAATATGCCTAGGATACACCAATCATAGCGTTATGTTGAGATATGTCTAAAAAATATTTTCATTTCTTCAAAATGTTCACATAGAATTTGAAGGACAAATAAAGATTACACAGGCTCACAAAAAACGTTACGACACAGAGGACAGAACCATATATTCCTACGTTTTTGGGGTTGTTAAAACAGAATATGAACATGAAAATATTGGGTCCTTGCCCATTTATCTCCTAGCCTCTCCCTTACACCTCGCGGTGGTAAAAAGTTGAATTTTCCAAAAAAAGTCGAAAATGGTGTCTATTTCCATGTTTTTTCGGGAGTGTTTAAAATGTTTAAAGTTGTAATGATGATTTCTTGCAGGAGTTGAATGGGTGGTTGATGGCTTACTGGGGGCATTGTGAAACAATGCTTAATCTAGCATAAAATTTTCAATTGAGTTTAAGGTTCCTAATGAGGTTGATTTTCCCTTGTTCTGTGTCAATGCCTGTCCTCCTTCTCTCTACAGGATGGAGCTCGAATCATTGGTGGGAATTCTTCCACCCTTTTGGTCTGTCGGCGAGTGCCTGATGTCATGCGCTGGTCAGTTCCGTTTTGGCTTTCTTACAGTCCATTTCGGCGCATTTTTTGAGTGTACCTCCCGACGTTTTCTTTACTGGTTGGCTATTTTGTGTATCTACTAACAATAAGTAAACAAATGTGAAGTATTCTGAGCTTCCCAATAATAATAAACTACCTTTATTAAACATAAAAGTGCTGTGAGTTTTTGTGAAATACCATCAAACTCAATAAAAATTTTTTGTCTTGCGTCGATTAGTTGCTCACACAGCACCAGAAATTCCCTGAATTTCCTCTGAATATTCGTCCACATTTCCCGAATATTCGAACCTAATATTCAGGGAAGTTTCGTGGAAGCATCAAAATGTCCGCCATGGGGAATATTGGACGTGGAATTTCCCTGAAAATATATTTCTAATTTTCAGGGAATTTCCGCATCCAATATTCCTTCAATATTCACAGTATTCGTAAATTCACTGTACATGATGCGCACTGCTCGAACTTGGTTTCTGTAACACTTACGGCTGCGCAGCCGTTTTTAATGTTCTAGAATCCTACGGGTGTCAAATATAACATATAATTTTTATCAATTACCAGATCAAAAAAAATTTTGGAAATTTTTTTCAACTTTCCCTGAATATTCTAGGAATATAAGATGAAGAAATTCCCTGAAAATTAGGAATACATTTTCAGGGAAATTTCGCGTCCAATATTCCCCATGGCGGACATTTTGATGCTTCCACTAAACTTCCCTGAATATTAGGTTCGAATATTCGGGAAATGTGGACCAATATTCAGGGGAAATTCAGGGAATTTCTGGTGCTGTGTGGGTGTTCACCGATTATGCAAGAAATTTCTGCAAGAAGTGTTGGTCTCAGCTGATTTAGTGCAGGTGTGGTGTTTGCTAGCTAATTCTGTGCTGCGTTTTGCCAGTGTTGATGGTTTTTGCGGCGCCTGCATTTGCCTTTGTGTGATGTCGGCATTAATCTTTAACTTGTGTTGGATCCTGTTTATTGTGCAGTGTAAGTTACTGGATAAACTCGGGAGTGGACTTATGTGTGCGTCTGGAGTGGTGAGTTTTCTCCTCTGTAAAGGTTTTTATATTTGACTCTTCAACCTTTTTTTGGGAACGAAACCGAATTTTATTCTGTTTTGTCTCTTGTGGAACCTGTCTTGCCTTACTGTTCACTATCTAATGCATTGTTATCAAGGCAAGAACAAGATCTTTTGGAAAAATCAATCTCTTTTTTTGCGGTGTTTATCCACAGTTGAATATTAATCTGATAAAGGTCTAAACTTTCACTTATTAAATTTGAGCGATCTAGTACGAGCTTTTCTAGCTTCCCTTTTCATCAAGTTGAGCATTACTTCTCTATCAAGCTGATGTTCTCTGGACAAGTGAAATCTAGTTTGTAAGACAGGGATCCTTGTATCAATTCTCACCTTTGCAAGTACACTTAAGGAAAGCTCTCGCTTGCAAGGTTTTATTACGAGAATTTTAGATTTCTCTTCATATCTCTTTGCATATCTCTTTATGCTCTTTCTCTCTCTGATTTAGCGTGTATCTCTCTGTTTGTTTGCATTCTAACTTGCGCTGAAAGAATTTAACTGGATTCAAGCATCTTTTTTTTTTAGTTTAAATATCTAAAGATTTAATCACTGTCAAACCGCTATGTCTCTTAGATAAAGCTGGAGTTAAATCTCCTTAAGGCAAATATTGTTACGTTTATTCTGTGCATACCTCTTATGTTCTGGGTTTAATCTGGGTTTGGTTTGTTTGGGTGCAGTAATTGTTGACTGCAGATGTGTACGTTTATTTATTTTTATTATTTGGGTGCAATACTATCTGAATATAAACGTGCACATTTCTTAGACTAGGAGTGCTTGTGTGCTTGCTTGTGTGTTTCGTAAGTAGTTGATATTTGTTTTGTGTAGTTTTGTTTAATGGGCTTTGTTCGAGAGGTGCACGAGGGAGTGCTATTCATGAATGCATGCGAGTGGCATGTTGTTCTGGTTAGTGGCTATCGTGAGGTCCCCTTTGAGTCAGTTTTCGGCCTCACGATGAAAACCCTTCGATAAGTGAGAACCGTTATGAAGCCTACGAGTTGGTTACGATCGTGAGGTCCCCTTTGAATCTGTATGACGAGAGTCACGGAAGTACACTGGACGATTTTGTATCCTCTTGAGGGGTTATTCATTAACCCACTCTATTGTTTAGTTGAGTCTGTTTACAGCTGAAATGTCGTACAGCGCTGTACTTCAGTCGTTCCAACCTGCAGCCTCATTCGCTGAATCTAACCTGTTCCATCCAGCATCGACGCCATTCTGCCTGAGAGCCGCTTCGTCTTGCAGCGCTGTCATGCCGCATTTGAGCTGGTTCTCCTGCAGCCTTATTATACTGCTACTGAGCTAAAGGGGTATACAACGGCGTCACGCTTTCTGAGAGCTGTTATGTCTTAAAGCGCTGTCGTATCCTGTGAAAACTCCACGTTGTATCTGAGTAACCCCGCAGCACTTTGAGCTGCCTTTGAGATACACCATCTTGCAGAGCTCTCTAGGAACCCAACCATCCTGAAGCAGTGCCAAGTAGGCAGTGAGCTAATTCATCTCCCAGCGCTTTCAGCTGCCCGTGTGCTGAGTCATCGTGTAACGTTGCCAACCTGCCTTTCAGCTGATCCGCTCTGCAGCTTGGTCGAGCTATCCTTGAGCTATTTCATCCTACAGCGCTGACATGCTACCTTGAACTGATCTATTTCTGTAGTGGTACCACCCTGTTCTTAAGTTTTTTCGTCGTACTGCACAGTTGAACTGCCTCTGAGCTGCACCCCTTTGCATCTATGTCAACCTATATACAAGCCGCGCCTCCCAGATGATTTCGGGAGGAGTCTCCTTATAGAGCTTTCTGCACGCCGTCTTGCAGAGCTGTCCAGCTTTGTGATGATTTCTCGCAGGAGTTAAATGGGTGGTGGATGGCTTTCTGTGGGCATTGTTAAACAATGCTTAATCTGTCATAAAATCTTCAATTGAGTTAAAAGTTCCTATTATGGTGGATTTTCCCTGTTCTGTAGTCGCCGTTTTTCGAACCTGTGCACGCCACTAGTCCGCAACATATTCACATTCTGTTGTGTGTTCACGCACAAACTTTTCATATCACAGTGGGCCAGGAGACCGTAAAAAGTTATGAAAATCCTTACTAAGAAAGAAGTTATATGCAAATGAGTTACCAAGGACCGTTAGATCAGTTAGGAAGGGCCGTTAGAAAGTAACGCTCCTCTTTGGAGAGAGTGAAAAGCAAATTTTTTTGCAGGTGATGAGAAACAGAAAGGCGAATTTTCTCTCTTTTCCATTAAAGTTCGAAATTTTCGCCTCTTTTCCTAAAGCTATTAACCCTCATTGTGCAAGGGTTCGTTCGGACGATAAGTGGCCTAGCAGGAGGTCTATTGTTTGTATTTAGAAATAAGATTTAAATTTGAAGAATATTACTATAATGAGGTAAAATTTTAGGTAAAATTTCAAATTTAAATGTATGTGTGTGTGAGAGAGAGAGAAAGAGAAAGAGAGAGAGAGAGAGAGAGAGAGAGAGAGAGAGAGAAATAGAGAGAGAGAGAGAGAGAGAGAAATAGAGAAACGGTGAAACTCATTTTCTTTTAACCGAGGGTCTTTACTAGGACATATGTAAAAGAAAAGAGCGCGCGTAGCGCGCTATTGTTAGTGCTAGTGTAACAAATGCAAGTTGTGAATTTGGTCTAAAGGACTTAACTATCTTTTTATATAATAATGGAATTAGGCAGAGCCCAACTTTTAAGGGAATTCATAAAGTATTTCTTAAATGGTAAACACTCAAACTTTGAAAATTGTTTAGAATTACGTTCACTTATAGGGTAAATGCGGGTAAGTCCGGACAGTACCGATAGTCGGACACTTTCAGTTTTGAAGTTAAATAAATAATTATTTACTATTGGAATCTTCTCATAAAATTATTTTATCAAATTTGTCAAAATTATAGAATGTAAAAATTACCTGCAGCGCCCTCTGATGATTTTTAAATTAATTGAAATGCAACAGTTATTTACTCAACCGCGTTGTTTTAACATTTTGTTTGACTCCTTGTTCCGGCAGTCAAGGAGGTAGAGATTTTTATTAGTACGAAATAAGGTTTTGTAGGTCGTGTTTATGTTTGAAAATATTACAAAGTGATTATAAAAACTCTAATTTTATGTTTAAAAGTGAATATAACCTTAAAATGACTTTAAATTTACAAATAATTGACGTGTCCGACCTAACATGTCAGATTTTAGACTGCTTGTGAAGTCAGGCACATATATTACTTGTACTATATCTCGTAATATTTTAGATGCTGAAAAAGTAAATACCATAAAAACAATTACTTATAGCCTATAAATTTGTTCACTTTCAAACATTTTCTGTATCGACAGAAAAATAACGTAAAATTTGATTTTATACGAATTCCTCCTTTTCTCCGAATGATCACAACAGAACTTGACAGATTGTCTTTAAAATGCCACAGAGAAGTATAAAATTTTAAAACTAAAAAACTATATTTTTTTATTTAAGATTCACCACATGGGTTTACAAATTAAAATCATGCTTCCTAAGCATTATTTCTGTAATTTAATTTGATAGGTTTTATAGCAGAAAAACATGAAATATTTTATTATCTTAAAATAGAAAAATGTTCGACTACTGGTACAGTTGTGTCCGACTTTACAAGCAAGTGTCTGACTACTGCTGATATCCTGATTTTATATTAAAATTGCTATATTTTATTAAATATTGAATTGTTTGTTGCAAATTTATATGAAAATTAATCCTGAATGAGTTCTTTATGGGGTCAGTATGGGTTTATTGGACATATTTTCAAGAATTTATTTTTCACATTAAAATATATTGTAATAAACTAGGCTTTTTACACATAAAAATTGATATTTAATAGTGCCAAAAAGTATTTTTTATTTTTATTTTTGATTGTTTATTTCTGAGAAATAGCTGCTCGAAGTTAACCTTAAATTTTACTGTCCGACACGATATCTGGAGTTTGGATTGTCTAAAATAAAAAAATCAAGTATTTTCTCAAAATTTGGATCTGTAGTTATCGCATGAACTAGGATATTTTAATTCCGATGAAAAAAAAAACAAAATGGCGGATGTTTAAATTTTTTAACTCCTTTTTTACAACTTAATTTGTTTAAAAAAAGGGTTAAATATTAATGGATTTTTATAATCCTAGTTCATGCCAAAGCGGCACGTGCATACAAGAATCCCTGAAAATTTGAGATCAATCGGTTCAATAGTTTATTTTAAATCCTGTCGGCCAAGTCGAACAGGCTGCTCGGGCCGGTCATGCAATATAAATATTCTATTCTGCTTTTGATTTATGTGGTTAAAACGACTTAAAAACATAAATACTTTTTTCTAACATTACAGTGTATGATCAAATAATAAATTTTACTCATAATGTTACAATGACATTTGTTTAAACAATTTTTCATTGCCATGCTATGCACCGTTATGCTTCTGCAGTATCGCGTTTTTAGCATTTTTTTTAACTCTACTATCTATATATTAGTTTTAACCTTATTTCTACAGGTATATAGGATACGAAATTAATGTTTTTGAAAAAGAAATTTTTTTAAAAAATAAATCTATACTGACCCCTTAACGGTTTATGCAAAGCAATATGTAAAAATTCTTTTCTATTTTAGAAAAAATATCATTATTTAAGACCAAATCCTTAAGTGTCCGACTACCCCCGCATTTACCCTATTTTGCAAATTCAGCATATATTTTGAATTGTAAATTTAATAATAAGCTATCTCTCCATTTTTTATTCTTCCAAAGGATATTATTTTTTTAAAGCCAAGTGATTATTAACATATACCTGAACCTACGACTGCAGAATAGTATCTGAAATTTGAAATTCTTGTCATTCGTAGTATATGACTTGCTACTAATAAGCCATTAACCTCCATTAACCACAATATCTAAATAACTATAAGGTAATTTTCTTTCTTAAAGTATACAATGTAAGATATTACTGCTACTTTTTGCTACTTTTTAGATCTACGTCTAAAATTTTAACACAAACACATTTGTATACGTATTTGTTGGCTCATTTTCTGGATAAAGTATTCTTGTTTTCAATACTTTCATTAAATTTGGCATGGAGGTTCTTTAGAATCTATGATTACAATTCCTAATTCATATATTAAAATTCAAAATGTCTGATTCAATATGGCGGTTAACCAGGGTCGAAACCAGACAATATTTTTGGCGTGGGTTATATATGAGATAGAAATAGGTAGCAATATATCTATCTCTAGTGTTATTTCTTTCTCTCTCACATGAATATAAGTCTCCAGGGGGGGGGGGGCATAACACCCATGACGTCCCTTGTATCCGTCACTGCGGTTAGCCTTTTTCAGGAAATGCTTTAATGTAAAATGTTTTTTAATTTCTAGACGTACTTTTTCGAAAATTTATTCAGGGTGGGTTTTTATGTCTGTGATTACGAACTTGAAGTTAATTTTTCTAAAATCAAAATAGCGGTTAGCATTTTTAAAAGTTATTAAGTTTTTATAAAATTTGGTGTAGAAAAATTTTGTTGGACCATGAATAAATTGTACTTTATTATCATAGGTTTTTTTTATGTTTCTAACTTCTAATCTTATGTCGAATAAAACCATGACTTCAGATTCGTAATCAGCGACCCCAGAAAAGTTCAAATATTTTTTTCCTTATTCTACGCATAAAAAGGCACATTTTTTTCCTTAACAATTTTTTCCAAAAGTCAGTTGTTCTCAAGTTACCAACAATTGAAAAAAGAGGCTATTTTTATAAACAAATGATATCTTTCTTAAAAATTATCGTAGAGCAATTTCTAAAAAATCGTTTTAAAGGTGACAAAAATGCTTCCAAATGACATTCGTAGAATTAAAATGTAATGATTTCTTCAAAAATTGTATCAATTTGAAATTTTTTAAAAAAAGTGAAAAAATTGTTTTTTAATTTAAGCAATTAAATAATAAAAAATTTTTTTTTTAATTTTGTTTAGGTGTCGTTTCAAGTCAAATACTTAAACTTTAAGATAAATATTTGATGAAGGATTTATCTTTATTATTAATGAAGTTACAAAACTTTTTGTAAAGCCCTTGCATGCCGTAGGGTGGGCAAATCCTTTTGAGCGGCACTGTATATTAATCCCTCCTAACTTTAACTTTTTTTTTGCTTAGGTAGAGTTTTTTTCGGACAGACTAGAATTATTTAAGAGACACCTAGAAGCGAAATCGTCTGATAAGAGGACGTACACAAATTACGCAAGCTGTTTTTTAGTATTTTTGGACTCCCTCCCACCCCATCGTAAGACACTGTAAGATTTTTCGTAACCCCCCCCTTAACTCAAGATTTTAAGCTCTATTTTTTTTAATTCTGATAAAAAAATGTTTTGAAAGCATGTTCTTAATCTAGTCAATCTAGGATAGTAATATTAACGTTTTTTTAAAAAAATTACCATTCCTGCAGTAAAAATTTACTATCATCACTGGAAAAAATTTTTGTTTTACACAATTATCCCAGATTACAAACCGAAAGCCACTCTTTCAGTTCATGCCTTTAAGACTGTAATGAAAGTTACGATAAATTAATAATCCATTTTATTTACTATTTAAAGATACTGCAAATATATCTGAAAAATATATAATATATAGCAGTAAGGCATGATAATGTCGATGTGGGCTGGTTAAGGGATAATTTTTTATACATATGGATTTGTGGGTGTTCAAAGAGAGGGTAACAATCTTTTGTTTTACTTTTTTCAATTTCTTAAATAATTTGTAGTAGATGTGCTGACCGAAAGGACTTTGTACCCTGACAAATAAGCGTCACCGATTGCGTACTAAAAAGGTGCCGATAAAGACCGCATTTGGTACCGAATCGGTCCTGACGTTAGAAATTAAAATCCATATGTTCCAATTAACTTGTACAGTATTTATTTAATGAAATAAGTTAATTCTATAATCATTTTAATAAGTATTATTTTTTATTAAGGAAAGAAAAAGTAAAAAACATTAAATTCAAATTTTACATATTTTTTACTTTTTTTTCAATAATAAATAATAATACTTATTAAAATGATTATAGAATTAACTAATTTCATTAAATAAATACTGTACAAGTTAATTGGAACATATGAATTTTAATTTCTAACGTCAGGACCGATTCGGTACTGAATGCGGACTTTATCGGCACCTTTTTAGTACGCAATCGGTGACGCTTATTGGCCAGAGATAATCTGGAATATATTAGGTACGTGGTACTGTGTGTTTACCCTTCAACCTTGAAAAAAAAAACTGTTAATTTTTTTGAGTTTATTCATTAACATTTTTCATTTAGGTGATAATAAAGTACAAAACTGCAAAGTATAATTAAATTTCTCCTAGACCTTTTCTCGATGCATTGTACAAAATCGGGTCTAAATTAAATTTGTGTCTGTCATTTTGAATTTCCAAAAAGTAACACCTAAATCGTAATCAGTGACCCCAAAATCCTCGAGAAATGACTTTTAAGCAAATTTGAGGGTTGATGTCAACCCTAAAATATGTTCACGTTATGTAGGGACACTCGGTATATATAATAATTTATATAATGAATAATTTATAGTGAATTGAAGTGAAAGTGAAGTGAAGTAAAAGTGTAGTGAAGTGAAGTGAAAGTGAAGTGGAAGTGAAGTTAAGCGAAAGTGAAGTGAAAGTGAAGTGAAAATGAAGTGAAAGTGAAGTTACAGAGTAGCACCCCTGGGCCTCACTTTTTAGGGGGCCTCTAAATTGCAAAATAAAAAATTAAATAAAAAATAAAAATATATCTAATTTAAAGACATAACGAGGATTAGTCAAATGTTAAGTACCTAGATATATTTATATTGTTTATTTTAACTATTATTTAAAACTTTGAATTTTAGGCTAAAAATCGACAAAAAATGGGAATAATGATATAGGGCACGCATTGTATTGCGTATCATAAGATATAAGGCATTTCAACTTGTGACATACACTTCGACCAAAATTGTGGGACCACTTACAAAAATAGGATTAAAAATATGATCGTCTTAAAATGTTGATAACTCTGTCGCAGATATTAGCAAAATGTAATTTATTATAGTCTGCATTGGAAAGCTTCTAAAATTTTCCAATAAATGGTCCTATTTTAAGAAGCTTTTTCGATTATTTGAAACTGAGATTCAATGTGATAAAGACAGATGAATTTTCTGTTTTTTGTGAATTTTTATTGTTAAAATTGTCAGGCTGTATTTTCTAGAAAAGTACTTGGAAAAATTTAAAATCAAGCTAAATAAAACCTTGAATTTTTAACTTCAAAATAAGCCAAAGAAAACTTAAATATCTTGACTAGTTCTAAAGTTATAAGTGAATGTATAATACGAAAAAACACAACGATTCTAGTGCTTGCTCCACTTTTGGCTGCTTAACATACTGTAAATAGGCAGAGAAAGGAGGAAACAAAAGAATTGTTGCGTTTTGTTCTTTATACACATTTACTTATAACTTTTGAACCAGTCAAGATATTTTAATTTTCTTTGGCTTATTTTAAAGCTAATATAGCTCAAGGTTTAATTAAGCTGAATTTCAAATTTTTACAATTACTTTTCTAGAAAATGCAGCCCACCAAACTTGAAAAATGAAAATACACAAAAAACAAAAAATTCACCTCTCTTTATTACATTGACTCTCCATTTCTATTAATCAAAAAAGCTTTAAAATAAGACCATTCGACCGCAAATTTTATACGCTCTCCAATGGCCTATGAAAAATTACAATTTTCTAGTATCTGACAGAGTTATCAACATTTTAAGGCGGACATGTTTTTGATCCCATTTTTGTAAGCCGTCCCAAAATGTAGGCCGGTAGTGTATTATCCAAAATGGCGACTGGCTGGAAGACAAACTATGCATTATAGTCAATATGAATAAATCAGTTTTTTAAAATAACTTTTTAAAACAAATTTTGGAACCTATGTTTATTAACAAATAATTTTTCATTTATCAAGAGCTATAACTGATATAATAATTCTATTGAATTTTATTATTTAAAAAATAAATTGTTTTCCAGTCAGCCGCCATTTTGGATAAATGTCTTGAAATAGAATGTGTAATATTTAAATTTATATTTCTTTTTATGTATCTGATAGTACATGTTTTAATGTTTTAATATAAAATTAATATAAAATAATACATAAGTTTGTGTTTTTAACATCGTACTTTAATTTTACAAAAAAGGGGGGCCTCAAAAAATTGTTATGCCCTGGGTTTCAATTTGCCTTAATTCGGTTCTGGCTAGAGTCGTTGAACTCTAAAGTTGCAGATCCTTCGTAGACGTTGGATTTGTGGGCATTTACATTTTACCCTGTCGTCGGTTTTTCAAGGTGCGCGCATCACTAGTCAGTGCTGTATAACTTGGAGTTAGAGATGGGACTTGTCGAATAAGTTGAGCATTGTCGGACATTATTCGACAGGCTGGACATATTTGTCACGCTGCTATTTACAAAAAAATTCGTTTTTCTTGTTTATTTTTTTAAGGAAAATCCATGCAAATATTTTTAATACAAAAAGGGTGTTAGAAGAAAGTATTCAAAAACATCGTGAAAGTGTGAAATAATACAATCAACTAAAAGTAATGTGTGACATAACCTGAAACCTTAAAGAAAATATATATAATTTTTAAAAAGCACAAAGTTTTTCTCAAGTTCGATTTTATATAAAATAGTAAAAAGAATTGAAAAACAATAGTTTAGTTATTATGAAAATTGTAGTTATGAAAACATTTTCATACACAATTGGATCAAATCAATGTTTTTTTTATAGATATTTTTATCTCTCTTCAATATGTTAACATTCTTTTTCAGAGCTGATCTTTAACAGAATTTGTTTCCGAAAGTTAATAACCTAACGTTTTATTGGTGTTTTGTATTGCTTATTATTATTACTGTTTTGATAAAATAAAAAACTGCTTTTTTTAGTTACGGTCGCATATTTAGTAATAATATGTTTATTAGATTTAATCTAGTGGAATGTTTTGATAAGTGTTCCATATTTGACATTGAATGATGTGAACTTCGAATATATTTTGTTTTTTTTTTACAAAATTTTAAAGGTTTCAGTAATTAATCTTCGCGCTTTTGCTTAATTTACAAAAATCTCAATTTATTGGAATTAAAATTTATTTAATTTCAGTTTAATTTAAATTTCAAATAATTTTAATTTCTACTGAATAGAATTTTTAAGGATTCGACGCTTAATCAATCATATAGTTAATTGTTAAAACATTGATTAATTAAATTAATTATAAATTTTAAATATTTTTAATTTCCGTGTGTTTCAAAATTATTACAACTCAGATTAAATGCATTAAACTTTAATATAATTTTAATACAAAACCAAAAATAAGAATTTCAATTTAAATATATGGGCATTTCGAAGTAAGATTTACCTAGATGAAAAATTAAATTAAGTTTAATGTATATTTTTTAATTCTAGGGTGAAAAATATTGTATACGTAATTTTTTATTTGAATTTTGAAGGCTAAGTTTTTGAGTTACGAATTTTCAAATTTTTGATTTTGGAAATTTAAACCTTTTTTCAATTGTTTATAGTTTGCAAAATATATAAGATACAAAATTTATGTAAAGAGATAAAATACTTATTTTCTTGTCAACTTTACAATTATTTTAGCAAGAAAAGCGATTCGTGTTTTTTTAATAACAAAATAACAATTTTTTATAAACAAATTAATTTTTATCAAATTTGGGCGTAAAAAAACAAAATTTTTTTTCTTTAAATAAACTTAAAAATGTTACAAATAAAATGCAATAAGTCCCATAATGATCCGACTCTTAGTTTGATTTAAATAAATTTTTTAAGTTCGTCGTGCAAGTGGGTAAATAAATTTTTAATACTAAGTGTAAAAAATATGTGTATATTAATATGTATTAATAAATAAATGTTTAATTTGTTCACTGAATTGCATTGAACATTTCAAATTATTGTACATAAACGTACGCGCGAATTGCGTCACACTTAGAGCTTGCACGACGAACTTAAAAAATTTATTTAAATCAATAACTAAGAGTCGGATCATTATGGGACTTATTGCATTTTATTTGTAACATTTTTAAGTTTATTTAAAGAAAAAAAAATTTGCTTTTTCACCCCCAAATTTGAAAAAAATTAATTTGTTTATAAAAAATTGTTATTTTCTTATTAAAAAAACACGAATTAATTTTCTTGCTAAAATAATTGTAAAGTTGACAAGAAAATAAGTATTTTATCTCTGTACATAAATTTTGTATCTTATATATTTTGCAAACTATAAACAATTGAAAATAGGTCTAAATTTGCAAAATCAAAATTTTCAAAATTCGTAACACAAAAACTTGGCCTTTAAAATTCTAATAAAAAATTACGTATACAATATTTTTTACCCTAGAATTAAAAAATATACATTAAATTTAATTTAAGTTTTTGATAGGTAAATCTCACTTGGAAATGCCCCTATGTAACAACAAAATTATACATTACTATGCATCGTCCGTTTCTAAGAGAAATTTATAAATCATACGTCCCTGAAATAGTCCAAGAGGCGTTGCTTACGCGTCCGACGACTACAAAGGATGAAGGGAGGGGCGATTTCGAAGGATCCGATGACTCTGGAGGTTTCACTGTATTATGCTTTAAACATTAATATTCAGAGCTTCAAACTTATAAGGCTATTTTTCATCTTATTTATGTAATCTATAATAATTAAACATACATTCTAATAACTGTTTTCAAAATTATATATTTTTTTATTTTGGATTTCAAATCAAGAAATTCCTAAAAATAAACTCGTCAGTGTGACTGAACTAAAAAATGAGAATTTTTTGCCAATTTGTTAATGTAGGAAGACTAACTGAAGTTATTCAATTTTAAGAACACAAGATTTAAGTTTCTTCTGATTTGATGCTGAAATTTATGCAATTCTTGTGATCGTTTTTAGTTCTGCCTGGGAACCACTGCGATTTTAACGACAGATTTTATTTGATATAAATTGAACTAAAAAGGTTGAATTAATTAACAAAAGGAAAAGAAAACCAGTATAAAAGTGTTATATTAGTTAATTCAGGTACCTTGGGACCTTAAAAAGCACTGCTTTCATGCGTCAATTAGCTACAATATTAAGGCAATACTGTTTCGCTCAAAAAACAGAATCAAACTGTGTCAGGAAATTCCTCAACCCCCCATCGAACCCCTGGGGATTCCCTAGAGCCTCCTCAGAGTCTCCCCAAAACCTTCCTAGAGCCTTCTTTTAGCCCTCCGAGAGCCTTCTGAGAGCCTTATTAGAGCCTCCTTAGAATAATGGAGGAATAGATGAAAATAGGAAGGGACAACAAAGTACTGATAGGAGAGGATTTTAATGCATGAACAGGAGAGCTTGGAGGAGGTGCGTGGTGCAAGGAGGAAGAGAGAGTCTTAATTAGGTCAAAACATACGAAAGTAGATAACAAAAATAGGAAGATGTTAGGCATTTTGACAGAGAAAGAGTGGATGATTCTTAACGGAAACATAAAAGGAGACCACGAGAAGAGAAAGTTTGGAGAAAGGAAAGTAAGAGAATAATTTTGTAAGATAGTAAACGTAGTGTAACAAGAAAAGGGATGACGAAAAAATGGAAAACAGGATTGATAGTTCTGATAAGATGGGAAAGAGGGTACGTAAAACTTTTTGGTTAGTAAGGGGAATGAGGCAAGGCTGTCCGCTGCCCGCTGTTTTCGTGTGGTCGGAATTAAGCTATAACGTGAAAGTGTGGTATTTGAAAGAACTAAAAAGAATAGAGAGTTTGCACGAAATGTATTTATGGGGTTGAGCAGGTTTTGTCAGGTTGAAATGTTGAGAGCATAATTGGAGAGATTAAAAGGTCATAAGGCAGAGAAAGAGGGCGTTGGGATTCGTGGAGAAGCTGGAGAGTGAAAAGGGGTACTCCTCTTTTCTAGATAGAACCTGCTAGGATTTGATAAAATAAAGAGAAAGAAAGGGGCGAAATTTTGAAAAGGTGTCAAAGAAAGAGAAAAAACGCGTTAAAGGAAGCGAGGGAGGTGTTGAAAGTAAAAAAAAAATGGATTATAGAACGAAAAAGAGTAATAAGGAGAAGAGATGGCGAAAAATTGTGCAGTCAAAATGTAATAAATAGTATAGAGAGATGAAGGGGAGGGATTACCGAGAAAGCTTTTGATGATAAGAAAAGAGAGTAAAAGAAATAGTGTACTGAGGTTAAGGGGGTAGTCTGGTGTTCGAGCCTGTTTTAAACGCTTATTATAATAATTTTTTTTTTATTATAAAATAAAATATTATTACATTAAATCTTTTAACATCTTTTAGTTCATATTATAAATTGTCAAAAAAAATTGTATTTTATAATTTTAAAATTAATGTTGATATATATATTTATAAATAATGTTTATAATAAAAAAAAACGAAGTAGGAGGCTGGCGCAGGTGATAACATCCGTTTTCGTTATCCAAAACAAAAAAATCAAATTGATGATTGTTCTGTATGTCAGCGACTATCGCCTGAACTAGAATAAAACATTTTTGTTAATAAATAACAAAATGGCGGACTATAAAACAAAGAAATACAAAAATCGACCGTTTATTATTGATAAAAAGTTAAAAATAAAAAAAAGTTATTAATAAAAATGCGTAATTCTAGTTCGGGCCAGAGCCATGGTTGTGTAGAGTAAGCTGTAAAAAAATTAGAGTAATCGGTACGATAGATTTTTTTAAATTACCTGCGCCGCTTAAAAAAATGTCATTTCGAGAAAAACGGGTTTAAAGATAAACAATCATAATCAAGTATACTGAGTATACAACTTTTTCAAAAATGGTTCGATTCGAGTAAAACTCGTTACTCGGGGGTTTTCAGGGTCGCTGATTACGAATCCGGTTTTAGTTTTTGAAAATTCAAAATGACGGATCCAATATGGCGGTTGAAGAAATAAAAAACCATTGGATTCGACTAAAATTCGTTACTGGGGGGTTTTCAGGGTCGCTGATTACGAATCCGGTGTTAGTTTTTGAAAATTCAAAATGGCAGATTCAATATGGCAGCCGAAAAAATAAAAAACAATTGGAATCAACTAAAATTCGTTACTCGGGGGTTTTCAGGGTCGCTGATTACGAATCCGGTTTTAGTTTTTGAAAATTCAAAATGGCGGATCCAATATGGCGGTTGAAGAAATAAAAAACCATTGGATTCGACTAAAATTCGTTACTCGGGGGTTTTCAGGGTCGCTGATTACGAATCCGGTTTTAGTTTTTGAAAATTCAAAATGGCGGATCCAATATGGCGGTTGAAGAAATAAAAAACCATTGGATTCGACTAAAATTCGTTACTCGGGGGTTTTCAGGGTCGCTGATTACGAATCCGGTTTAGTTTTTAAAAATTCAAAATGGCGGATCCAATATGGCGGACATATTTTTTAAAAATTACTGAATTCAGCTGAAAATTGTTACCCGGGGGTTTTTGGGGTCGCTGAATACGAATCTTATGTCAAAATTTAAAAATTCAAAATGGCGGATCCAATATGGCGGACAATTTTTAAAAAAATTACTGAAATCAGCTGAATATTGTTACTAGAAGGTTCTTGGAGTCGCTGATTACGGAGTTGTTGGTGAAATTTAAAAAGTGATAAATGTAAACTGAATAACTCAGAAACAAATCCCCTAAAATAACGAAATAACGCACTTAGAAAATTTTTTTTATCATATAGAAGTCCTGAAAGGACTGATTGTAATTTATTTTCTATTTATTAATATTTAAAAGTGGCACACGCTTTAGCACTGGAATATGCTTTCATTTATAATGTCGTATCTGACATTTCTTTATCTTGACTATTCAAGTGCTAAAGAGTGTGCTTCTTTTAAAAATAATTAAATAGAAAATAAATTACAATCAGTCCTTTTCAGGACTTCCCTTTGATAAAAAATTTTTTTCTAAGCGCGCCATTTCGTTATTTTAGTAGATTTATTTCTTTTTAAATTTCACTAACAAATCCGTAATCAGTGACTCTAAGAACCTTCTAGTAACAATATTTACCTTATTTCAGTAATTTTTTTTAAAATCTTCCGACATATCGGATCCGCCATTTTGTATTTTTAAATACTAGCTTTGGATTCGTATTCAGCGACCTCAAAACCCCCCGAGTAACAATTTTCAGCTAATTGCAGTAATTTTTTTAAAAAATGTCCGCCATATTGGATCCGCCATTTTGAATTTTTAAATTCTGACGTTGGATTCGTACTCAGCGACCCCAAAACCCTCCGAGTAACAATTTTCAGCTGCATTCAGTTTATTGTTTTGAATTTAATAAAATTAATCCGCCATATTGGATCCGCCATTTTGAATTTTTAAATTCTAACGTTGGATTCGTATTCAGCTGTCCTCAGAAATATTAATATTAGAGGTTTTAATTATTTTTGTCATAAGATGTAAGATTCTTTAAAGTATCAAGAACGCAAATTTTTAAATTATTGCACATATGTGTCTGTGATGGCCGCCATTTTTAAAATCTCAAAATCAGCCACTCACCATTCGATTGAACATAAAAAATGCTGAATTTTAAGCTATATAACTTTGGAATAGCTTAAAACCACGAGTGAGACTATTGCAGCTTCAGCGAATCTTGTAGTCAGCGCGAGCGGTCCTAACTTACTTTCGACTCTGGGCTATAACTTCGTTAATATTTGGTGTTTCGGACTAAAATTTGCACAGTGTATTCTTCAAATACAGTACTTTCGAAATAAGTAAAAAAAAATATATCGATTTTTTGAACTCCGAACACCAGACTACCCCCTTAAGAATGAGAAAGAAAATGAGAGAATGAAAGTATTGGATAGATAAAGAGGAATGAGTTTGTAGAGTGTGTGGATTTAAAGCGGAGGACTGGAGACACGCATTAGAAATGTGTGAAAGAGAGGTAGAGGAGGAAGAAAAGACGGGGGGATAGGTGGAAGCAACGGTTGGAATTAAGAAGCAAGAAAGCCTTAAGATGTTGAAAATATGATATTTTTAAAAGTACTATAGAGATAATTCTAACGAAGCCAAAATTTGGTTAAAAAATTTAGTTGGATACTGGTACAAAGTTTGTGTCATTTTTTGACAATTTTGAGCACAACTCTGTTTAATGCTCTTCCAAGATGAATTTTTTTTAGACCTTTCTGATACTGATCTTTCTGATACTAGAGTTTTACAAACTTTAGTATATCCGCAAAGAATTGTCACCAACTGGCAATGTTGTCAAAGGATTCAGGTGGATACTGGTACAAAGTTTGTGTCATTTTTTGACAATCTTGGGCAAAACTAATTTTGTTTAATGATTTTCCTATATGAATTTTATCTCGAGCTTTTTGCCACAGACTCTAGAATATCCGCAGATAATGCCTCGCTGAAAATGAAATGTATACAATTTTATATTTGTGTTTTTTATTTTCTTATTTTTGTATTGATTTTAGTAAGCGAGATTCAATGAGGCCACAATTATAATAGCGTGACGGAGACGATTGACAGATTATTGCATCTTATTATTATTTATTTTATTATTATTATTTATTTATTAAAAACAAAAGTTCCTAGGGCTAATAAGCCCTCAAAGGAACAAAACAGGTAACAACAATATAGAACAATATAGAACAATAGGTGTAATATTTATACCGCTTAACGAGTAACTATTACAAAAATGTGTGTGGTGATCAGAAAAATTTGCACTTGAAATGATGTTGTGAGAGGCTAAAGAATACATTGCCAATTATTAAACTCAATAATGTGATTTGTTAAAAAAAATTGTACATGCTTTCTAGTTTTATCAATAACAATGCTATAAAATACGTGAATAGAAAAAATTCGGTAACGCACTATAATTAACAACAGTGATAAAGGAAAACAACCATATTAGCAATAAGTTATATCAAATAACTTATTGCTTTTAAATAAAAAATCAAAAAATAATTTTTTGAAATAAGGTTGCTATGTCTTATTTCATTTGGTAATTTGTTCTACAGCCTTTCTTCCCTAATAACAAATGATTTTTGTAGTTTGCAAGTTCGATGTGTAGGTATTTTTAAGATAGTACTTCTTTCCCGAAGCCTGCTATACATTGATTCTTCCTACTTGAATAAGCTTAAGCAACTCAGGGAGTGACGACAGTGGGCCTGATAGGTAAATTTTAAAATCATCGGCATATTTATGATATATTTACAATACTGGAATTGTTTTCCAAGGTCGGAACTAAATAAATTAAAAAGTAACGAAGAAAGAGAGGCGCCTTGAGGAACACCACACTTAACTTCATCCCAGTCCGAGTAGTCACCATTTCCATCAATCACTCTCTGCAATCGAAAAGCCAAATAAGACTCGAACCAGTTACAAACTGAATCAGACAGCTTAAAAAGCTTTAATACTTCCCATGACCTTCTTGTGATCGTTTTTATACACTTTGACATTAAAAAGATGAAGTTTACGAAGAAAAAGATTAAGGTCAACAGAAGGAAATGCTTTAGAGAAATCAAAGAAAACAACAATTGTAATATGTTTTATATCCATAGCAAGTTCAATATCATTTGTAAACTTCAATGATTCTGTGCAGGTACTGTGCTTTGCACGAAAACCAGATTGTAATGGTTCTAACAAATCATTTGTCGATAAATAAGAGGTCATTTGCGTACATACAATTTTTTCCAAAGGTTTAGATAGAGCTGAAACAATAGAAATAGGTCTATAATCTGTAAGGCTTTTTGGATTTGATATTTTAGGGATTGGATGGACAATACTCATTTCCCATTATTCAGGAAAGGTTGCAGTTTGAAAGGAATAGTTATAAATATGCAATAATATTGGAAATATTATAGGTAGAGCAATTTTAATCATTTTCATAGAAATATAATCAGGTTCCATAGCATTAGTTTTAATTTGATTCAGGTTTTCAAGCAAGATATCTGGACCAATATCAGAGAAAAAAAATTATTTTGATCGAAATTATTTCAATTATGTGATAAAGGTATAATAGGAGGAGAGGAAATAAGATTAGGTGTATGAGAGAAAACATTTAAAAAATCATGCGCTTGAAAGCTATGTTCTAATGTTTTTTTTACTAGGTATAAGATTAAGCTTTCTTAAAATATGCCGAATGTTTTCGGATTTGCTTTTGTTTCTAATAACGTTAAAATTATATTTATTATAAGCGTCTCTAATTCTAGTCTGAACTAAATTTCGAACTTTTTGAAATTTTAGTTGATCTCCAGCATTCTTAGTCCTTCTTGCGATTCTTCTCAATTTATTTTTGTCTTTAATACGCTGTCTTAATTCATTGTTCATCCTGGGAGAAAACCTCCTTTTAATACTCGATGGATGAGAGGGCGCAAACATATTATATGCAGATGTCAAGTAGTAAGTAAGCTTATCTACCTTCACATTAACATCATGCTCCAAATATATACTAGCCCAGTCATAAGTCGATAGATGTGAAATAAACTCAGTTTCAGGAATGTTATTAATATTACGGATGAATTTAGAACTATGTGAAAGCCGAGAAGTAAAACAGTTAAAATCAAACTTGATATGTATTAAATCATTAATAGACAGGAATGCTACTGCATGTTGTCCATGAAAAAGCACCCTATCCAAATCATTGACAATTATCATATCAATTCTAGTACAAAAAGCGTTCACATGATGTGTACAGTTATGAGGTACAATACACAAAACCCAAAGAATATATCATTGAGGTTAAATAGTTAGTTATGGGAGAAGTATTGTTTAAATTACAATTAAAATCGCCTATAATTATAATATTATTAAAATTTTGTATTAAAGAAAATATTTGATTTTCTAATTCTGATCCATATGTTGCATTTGGTGGCTTATAAACAACTCCTATTAACGCGTTATCTTTTTGGGATTCAAATTTAGCAAATAAAAATTCAGCAATAGGATATGTTCCCTCAACACTCATAGTCACCAAAGAACACCTCAAACTTTTATGTATATATAAACAAATCCCACCTCCCCTGCGCAATTCTCTGTCTCTACGTAAAATGATATAATTATCTAGATTTATGCAATTAGAAGCAATGCTTGCTGATAGCCAAGTCTCAGAGACAGCAATTATATTATAGTACCCAGTATCAAAAAATTTTTTAAATTCAATATAATGAGCCCAAAGTGATTGAGCATTAACATGACATATGTTTAGTAGTTCCATTTATAGATAGCTAAAATAAAACAGTAAAATAAATAATTAGAAACAATGTGAAGTAGCAGGCTTTGCTATCATTTTCCAAAAAATACATAAAATAGTACACAGAAATTTCCTGAAGTGGCGGCTTAAACACATAAAATATTTTAAAAGTAAATAATGAGGAACTAAGATATTTATATAAAAAAAAGAAAATCTTGTAATTTTTAAGCGAAACAGAATTAATTTTTCGTAATATAGAGACATACAATCGATGTTTAAATCATGATTGATGAACAACCAAATTACACTTAGCATATGTAAAAGTGTCACCAACATTTCTGGTTAC
Organism: Ganaspis brasiliensis; assembly: GCA_037103525.1. Classification (NCBI taxonomy): domain Eukaryota; kingdom Metazoa; phylum Arthropoda; class Insecta; order Hymenoptera; family Figitidae; genus Ganaspis; species Ganaspis brasiliensis. Next base: position 794,797 of record JAZKLR010000700.1, read on the forward strand.
CGGTAATTCACACACCATACATGATGCCATGACTAGAGAACCAAGACAATAGCTAAAGTAGAAAAAATCCACAAAACATTCACTAATCACATATAAAAATGGCTCTGTTGATATATAAACAGTAAACTAATATTGCTTTTATATAAACACCAATTCAAATGGTCCAATATGCACAAGTCTGTATGCCCTGCCAAAAGGATATACCTAAAATATATCCAAAATATGCCTGGTACGACATTTTTTAGTCATTTTTACTCTAACAATGCCAGATACCACTTTTTGCTCCGAGTAGGTAGTCCCTTTAAATTTCGGAAGTACTTATTTATGTTTTAATAGGATCATAAATGCGTTGAACTGGAATATATGAATGCCTACCAGGATATTTTTTTATTTATGGCTTCGGTAACCCAATAGTTTTATGACTCAAAAATTTTGCAATTTACAAATTTGAAATTGTAAATTAAAAAATTATTAATCTTTTGTTTTTCACGATTATAATTATCTAAAAATTTTTTCAAAATGAATAAAATTAAATGACAATCAATTATTATAAATATTGTTATATTTTATAAAAAATAACATAATCGGGAAAAAAATTAGATACACATAAATAATCGTTGAAAGACGTAGAATGCAAATTCTCAATTTATAAATTTATAATTACAAAATTAGAGAAATTTTTATTTCTGATTTTTAATCCATTCCAGATGTTTGAAAGTTTTACGACATAGCTCGTCCCTTTTTCGAAATCTCAAATGCGAAAAATGTACTGGTAAAAAATATTTATTTCTTAATAAATAAAATTTTTCTAATTTTTAAGTTAGAACTTCGGTTTTTTTAAATTTAGAATCTGTAATTTCTGACAATTACAGAGATGTAAAATTTTTGGTAAAAGCCTTACAATGAAAAGAATAGTAGCGTAACTCGTAAACAGTAGAAGATATTAAAAATCTGACATCATTTTTGAATTTTGTTTCAAAAGAATATATCTTATTCATATAAACATATAAATAACTAAATTATTGAAAATCGAGTATAATTTTGCAATAAATAATATAAATAATTTAGAATTAAAAAAAGGACTTTAAAAGAACCTTTCATTTTATGAGAGGGTAAAAGCATAATAAAATTCTTCAGGGTTTAGAATTTACGGTCATAAATAGCCATAAATTAACCTTTTTGATCCCTTTTTCGTTGGACATTTTTAAAGCACGGAATCATTCAAATCGTACTTCAAAAATGACTGAATTCATTTAGTCATTTTAGCCAGTCATTTTTTAGGTATTTCCTATCGGCAGGGTGAAAATTAAAAATATACAATAATAGATCAAACACACGTGTTACTCAAACAGTCGATTTGATTACATGAGGAATCGTTCTGTATTTCTCTATTTCTTGATATGAACTTCATACAATTTATAACACGATAAAGTTTTAAGAGAAAAAAAATCTAGGTATGTGTACCACAGCATTAAAAGAAGGCTTAATTTGGCACTATTGGTCTTATCTGTATGATTCACAAAATTGCAAGCATTAAAAGTTAGAAGCTCTATCCGACAATGGTTCATTCCTATTGAAATCAGTGCGCTCTTATTGAAGCCTCGTAAGTCGACATTATAGATGTTGCCTATTTAAGGTACCCCCAAAAAATGCATTGATTTCTACGTAAATAACTTTGTTTTAACAGTTTAAAGTTAAAAAGCATTATTTTTTTGTGAAAATTTTTAATAGAAAGCAGAGTAAATTCAAAAATAAACTATTTTTTTCAAGTGTTTAAGTGTGATTTTAGTAATAAATGTCAAATATGAAATGTTTTGTGTCCAATTACAAATCAGGTTATGTCACATTCCAGGAAAAAATACGTTGTTTCTGTGCTCAAGGATGAGGAATTAATTAAAAAATGTCAAACTGCAATCACCAGAAAAGATTTTATGGTTAAAAGCGTGATCAAGTGGTTGTGTCATGATGATTTTCTCTGTGACAAATAAGTTTGTCAACATGAACACCGTAAAGTTATGAAGACCCTAACATGACAATGTTATTCCTTAACCGCTTTAACATATGTATGTACATATCTAAGCATAAAGTTTAAAACGTTTACATTACAGTTACGTACATTTGGAAACATTAAATTTCAAGCAACTTTCTTCGACGCAGAATAAACGTATTGTTCCCTGGCATGTGACATAACCTGATTTGCAATTGGATACAAATCATTCCATTTCGAATTTCGAGGCATCACAAATAACGCACTGCTTTATACAGCAGTCCGATAGGGCTCAGTATTACATAAGCGCATTGAAAGCTTGAATTATAAGTTTAATAAAAAAAAGTCAAATGTTACATAATTATCAACGAATATAATTGTAAACGAATTGTTTTCTTAATAAAGAGACCTTACTATACAAAGATCTTAAAGGAGAGGTAGTCAATTGTCCCCCGCCGATATCACTGGGGCTGAAATATGTTGTTCTATATCGAAATCCATTAGACACGTGTTTTTTCATTGTTGCCAATGAGCATTTGTTTACGAGATATTATCAATAAACAAATTATTTAAACAATTTTACAATTTTTAGTAAAAATTCATCAAATCAATCTGAAGTTCGTTACCCAGGGGTTTTTGAGGTCGCTGAATCCGAATCTGTGATCAAAAATGCAACATTCAAAATGGCGGATCCAATATGGCGGACACTGTTTTATAAAAGTTAATTAATTCGCTCAAAACTTGTTACTCGGGGGTTTTTGAGGTCGCTAAATTCGAAGCTGTGATCAAAAATGCAAATTTCTAAAAAGTTTTTTAATACGCTTAAAACGTGTTACTTGGGGGTTTTAATGACGCTTAATTGGAATCCAATATGACGGACGAATTTTTGAAAAGTGATCAGATTTGCTTCAAACTCGTTACTTGGGGGATTTTGGAGTCACTGAATTCAAATAAGTTATTACATTTTTAAAATTAAAAATGGCAGATTCGAAATGTCAAAGAAAATGTTCAAAAGCAACAAATTAAGCTATGAATGCTTATATAGGTGTTTTTGGGATCGCTGAATTGGAATATTTCATTTAATATTCAATTTGTTGAAGATATTGTAGACCTTTTTGTATTAAAACTATAGTAGTAAGATTTGTGGCCTTTGGTCCTTTTTAAATTACAGATTTTGTTTTTTATTAGATTTCAGTTTTTATTATTCTCTAAATTTCGTCTATGCATTTCGCCATGATCATGGCTCTTCAGGACTACAAATTAACAATTATTAAAAAGACAATTTTAGTTTAACTTAGGTTTACAATAATATACCAAGTATAATTTCAATACATACCGCATACATTTAGAATAAAAAGTTTTTTTGTTGAATTTTACATGTGTTTAGTTAAGTTGTAAATTGTATCTGTAGAAAAATATAATTCAAATAATTTGTGTACTTTATTTTAGACTAATAGTTATACAAAGTTTTAGCTTACCAGTATTAGATAAAAACATCTTTAAAAACAAGATAGTCATATTGTAGAAAAAAATATTGTTGATATTTATTTAAAATTTTTCTTTTGTAGAAGCACATGTTTGTGCTGTCCACGTTTCCACCTTAACCTATAATTTTTGACGGGCTATTTGTTGGAAAAGTGGATTTATTTTATTATTACATATGGGTAAGAATTGTAGTATAACTTCAGGGGTAGTATTAACTTTTGTCAAATTTGATAATGTCATGGTATATAATGGAGAGATTTTCAGAGTCGGTTAAATAAATCCACTTTTCCAACAAATAACCCGTCAAAAATTATAGGTTAAGGTGGAAAAGTGGACAGCACAAACATGTGCTTCTACAAAAGAAAAATTTTAAATAAATATCAACAATAATTTTTTCTACAATATGACTATCTTGTTTTTAAAGATGTTTTTATCTAATACTGGTAAGCTAAAACTTTGTATAACTATTAGTCTAAAATAAAGTACACAAATTATTTTAATTATATTTTTCTACAGATACAATTTACAACTTAACTAAACACATGTAAAATTCAACAAAAAAACTTTTTATTCTAAATGTATGCGGTATGTATTGAAATTATACTTGGTATATTATTGTAAACCTAAGTTAAACTAAAATTGTCTTTTTAATAATTGTTAATTTGTAGTCCTGAAGAGCCATGATCATGGCGAAATGCATAGACGAAATTTAGAGAATAATAAAAACTGAAATCTAATAAAAAACAAAATCTGTAATTTAAAAAGGAACAAAGGCCACAAATCTTACTACTATAATTTTAATATTCAATATTCAAAATGTCGGATTCAAAATGGTGGAAAAAAAATTTTAAAATAATAAATTATGCTGAAAATAGTTGCTCAGGGGTTTTTAGTGGCGCTGAATTTGAATGCACGGAAAGAATTAATACCAAAATTATTTTAGAAATTGTAATAAACTGTGGATACGAGAATAATTTTTGAATTTTGCAGGTATTTCTATAATGACATTTAAAGAATCCAAAACGATTTCTAGAAATCTTTCTACGAGTTTCGGAAGTCATCTAGAAAAAAATTCTAATTTTTCTAGAAAAACTTTTTAGAATATTACAAAGAATTAGTAATATAAAAACTTCCAAATTATTTTTGTATTCACAGTTCTTGAACGAGTTGAAGAATAATTCTGGTATTAATTTTTTCCGTATATGTTTGTTAATAAAAAGTGCAGAGTGAGAACCAGAAAAATTTGCTAACGGTTGCACACAATATTTTTGTGATGAGTGCATCAATAATTTACATGCGTAAAAGTAGAAAACTTTTTTTTTTCAAAAATTCGTCCCCCAAAATTGGTAAAATACAATTTTTTGGTAGTTCAGGACGCTATTTTAAAAAATTGGAGAGGGGAGTAGTAAAGTAAAGTAAAATATAGTAAAGTATAGTAATATAGTAAGTATAGTAAAGAGTTTCTATATTTTTACAGTAAAACTATTGAGTACACGATTTATAAAAAAGAGAGCTGTGAGAACAAAAATTCCCTTTAATATTTCTGTTTTTTTTTTGTGAAAAATCATAAAAAATTACGCATTTTTGCAAAAAAGTACAAAAATTGATACACTGAATTTCAGTGCATTTGGGGCTTAATGGGTTAAACTCGAGCCGGGGCAGGTTGGCGCACTTTGAAATACTCTAAATAAACTGTTCTAAAAACAAAAATAGAGAATGTTTAGGAACTGCCTTTTTTTAAATCAAAGCTGAGATGTCAAGCAAGGTTATTGTGCAGTATAGTTTTCATAGATTCAAATTTAACAAAGTTAACCAACAAAGAGTGAAAAGTGCACGAAGTAGCCCCGGTCTTCCCTATTGTATTTTCCAGTAGTGCGGAAAGCAACCTTTTGTTTCACTATCTATATGGTACCCTGTTTTATACCCTTTTAATAACTTTTCGAACATAATGTCCTCCATATTGGATCCGATATTTTGAATTTTACATTTTTGATCATATATATATTTGAATTCAGCGACCCTCAAAACCCTCGAGTAACACGCTTTAAGCGAATTTAATAACGTTTATAAAATAGTGTCTGCCATTTTGGATCCGCCATTTTGAATTTATTGCATTTTTTATTATATATTTAAATTCAGCGACCCCTAAAACCCCCGAGTAACACGTTTTAAGCGAATTAAAAAACTTTTCAGAAATAATGTCCGCCATACTGGATCCGCCATTTTGAATTTTGCATTTTTGATCACAGATTCGGATTCAGCGACCTCAAAAACCCCTGAGTAACGAACTTTAGATTGATTTGATGAATCTTTACTAAAAATTGTAAAATTGTTTAAATAGTTTCCCAAATAGCACCGAAGTTTGCGGAAAGCTAACGGGAAACTAACCGTGTTAGGTTCGATAACTTGCAGTGTTAGCTTCCTGTTAGCTTCAGGGAAGCTCTAAATGTCCTCCGTTTTATAGTTTCCGATGTTAGCTTCCAGCAAGCTATAAATGTAATTTTTTCGAAAGTTATTTTTGGTAACTTTACACAAAATTTCTATGATAAATTAAAAAATCTATTTACATGCGCAGTCGTTTTCTACTGCTTTCTATAGCAGCTAGGGCTGCGCACAACTTTTGAATAACCTTTTCTACTGGGAAGGTATGCATGTAAAAAAATTTATACATGTTGAAAAAAAAAAATTTTAATTTTTTTTTATTTTTATTTTTCTTTTTATACGGGAAACCTTTATGCAAACTTTGTTCAAACTTACTAAAAAGACTTTCGGAAAAATTACATTTATAGCTTGCTGGAAGCTAACATCGGAAACTATAAAACGGAGGACATTTAGAGCTTCCCTGAAGCTAACAGGAAGCTAACAGTGCAAGTTATCGAACCTAACGTGGTTAGTTTTCCGTTAGCTTTACGCAAACTTCGGTGCTATTTGGGTTGTTTATTGCTAATATCTCGTAAACAAATGCCCATTGGCAACAATAAAAAAACACGTGTCTAATGGATTTCGATATAGAACAACATATTTCAGCCCCAGTGATATCGGCGAGGGACAGTTGACAACCTCTTCTTGAGTATAGTATTGTTTGAAGGTTAGGCTTGGCATTGGCCAATTAAAAACAGCGACATCAGCACCTCTGCAGTGTCTTGATCCTAACTAAGTTACTTAGGCCAAAAAGTATGTGGAGTCGACCTGACCGATCTATCCTGAGTCAAATACGAAGTGCTAGTGAGAAATAAAAGTTGTGCGCCGTATACTTGTAATAAACGTATACAATGTAAAGCAGTATTAGTGTGGATAAACTAAAATAAAGAAGTTTAAAATAGAGCCTTAATGTCTAAATTAAAAATTAAAAGTAAAAGTGTTGTCAAGAAAAGTTTTATGTAAATGAAAATTTTGAAAGTTATTGTGATGTCTCGTGATAGAATCATGTAAACAAGGCAAACAAGGCTATAAACTATTTACTCAAACACGCGTTGATAAAATTTTAAACCACTTTGTTTCTAGCAGTTTTTGTGGTCGCTGATTACGAATCTAAAATCAGATTTCAAAAATTCAAAATGGCGAATCCAATATGGCGGACGAAAATGCAAAATTTTTTCTGAAATTTATAAAACTTAGTACTCAGGGGTTTTCGGGGTTGCTGATTCCGAATCCGTGCACAATTTTCCAAAATTCAAATTGGCGGATCCAATATGGCGGACAAAAATTCAAAATTTCTGCAAAAATTTATGAAACGTGGTATATAGGGGTTTTTTGGGTCGCAGATTACGAATCTATACATAATATTTCAAAATTAAAAATGGCGGATCCAATATGGTGGACATTACTTTTAAAAAATTAGTGTATTTGGATAAAAATTACAATTTAGGACTTTTTAGATCAGCTATTTTCAACTTTGAAACACTAACTGCAGATTCGTAATCAGCAACCTCATAAAGCCCTAAACCTAAATATTGATTAAAATATACTATTTTATTAAAGAAAATGTCAGCCAGATTGTAACCGCCATTTCAAATTTTTCAAATCTGACTGTAGATTTGTAAACAGCGACACCAAAAAGCCTTAAATCCTAATTTTTATTCAAATACACTAATTTTTTCAAATTGATGTCCGTCATATTGGATCCGCCATTTTTAATTTTGAAAAATTATGTACAGATTCGTAATCTGCGATCCAAAAAACACTTATGTACCATGTTTCATAAATTTTTGCCGAAATTTTGAATTTTTGTCCGCCACATTAGATCCGGCATTTTGAATTTTGGAAAATTGTGCACGGATTCGGAATCAGCGACCCCGAAAACCCCTGTGTACTAAGTTTTATAAATTTCGGCAAAAATTTTGCATTTTTGTCCGCCATATTGGATCTGCCATTTTGAATTTTTGAAATCTGACTTTAAATTTGTAATCAGCGACCACAAAAACTGCTAGAAACAAAGTGGTTAGAAATTTTATCAACGCGTTTTTGAGTAAATAGTTTTGTCCGGCTAGAATTGTGTTTCAGACCACTGTGGACCGGGAGAAAATGGCGTCCATTTTTTTCCTAGGGAAAAAATGAACAGCTGACCCATTAATTTTATCCACCTTAGGGAAAAAATGGACGACATTTTCATACGATTAAACAAATAAACGCATTTAGTCTCTCACTACAGGCATTTAAAAGCACCTCGTTTGTGCCTTTGGAATAAAAAATATCGTAATTAACAGGAGTTTATTTCCTTGTGTAATTGTTTTATTTTTTATAAAAGTATAAGTATAATTAGTTCTTCATTTTTTTTTATTTGATAAAAAGCAATAACTTATATTTTGAATAATATATGCTCACAAAGTCCAGACAAAGTCAGTAAGTTATTTAATCTGATCACGGTCTCCAAAAATAAGCAAATATAAGTTCTGAATGTTTGAAAATTAATGTTTACATAAGTACGGTGTTTTTTATATCAATTCAATGAACACACTCTGCAAATATTAAATAGTGTGATTTGTAAATAAAACTATTGTTGTTGTACTATATTTATCACAAAACAACTGAAAAAAAAATTTTGAAATTTAAAATAGGGGAATAACTAAATTTGTTGTATTTTTTTGTGTTCGATCCATAAGTCAAATTTTCTCTTCTACCTCGATTTTTATTGGTAGCTTAGTATTTCGAAACGGCGGCAACACTGTCTGAAGGTTTTAAACAGGGAAATTTTCAAACACAGACAAAATAAAGGAGGGACATAAGGTGATGTTATTTTTTACCTTTTTGCTTTGCATTATTTTCAGAATGATTTTAGATGCAGGTAAATTTTACTCAAGTTCGAGATAATAATTGCCTTTCGTGCTTTCTGTAAAAGTTCCTCTAGCCTTAAAGGGCACAGTCTTAATAGCCTTTCCCTTTTTGGGGGGTCGACTCTTCTGTTCATAAAGAAATAGCTATATTCTGAAGAAATATTTTCACCAATTTAGCCTTTACATTCACCACCAACGTTAAGAGCTGAATGTTGCTACACTGAGAAAATAAAACATGATTGAGTACGGACATGAATAATTCCTGTCTATAAAATTCTTTTGTATAGACAGTATTTCCTACTCTCTAAACGTGAATCATTGCTGTCAAGGAAAGGACTCAGTAATGTCTAGACGGAAATGATTCATATGTTTACAACTTTAGTCAAAAATCATTCTTGTAACATTAAATCACAAAACGTTATTTTAATTAGGATTATAATGAAGAAGTACCACGGGAAAGTAAAAGAAGAGGAAATAAGGTCGTAAGAGGAAAATTTCCCAGTCAATACGAAAAATGGAGTAAATGGTCACCATGTACGAGATCGTGCACAACACAACGACACAGGTAATTTTTATAAATTACTTCTCCAACGAATAAAATTCATTTAATTTGCTTAGTTAGCAAGCAAGTTTGCAGAAAGCTTGATGCAAGCTTACTGTGCGAAGTTTGCAAGCTTGGAATGCAAGTTTGCAGCAAGTCAGCTGCAAGTTGTAAAATGTTCTCACCATAGAAAGCTTGCGTGTCAAGTTTGGTCCAAGCTTTTTCTGTAAGCTTACACTCAGAATAAAATACTGTTGAATCAATAGTGCAGATGATATGAATTCCCTACCTTAAAAACAACAGTTTTTCTATAGACTCAAACATATTTTTAATTTAAAAATATAGTACACTAGAACCTCCGAAGAGCGGCGGAAATTTGCCCTTGAAGCCACCTTGACGTCAAGAACTATAAACACTCAGGGCCGTACAATGGATTTCAAAGATGTGCTTTTTGGATTAGTACATTCTGTTAAATATAATACAATAATATAATATATTCTACATCCAAGAAAGTTTTTCATTTTTTTTCATTTATTTTACGACAGTATTTAGTAACTCAAGAACAAATTTACCGTAAGCAAGGGAGGAACAATTCAACAGATGTATGTAGACGCTCCTAAAGCTGCGCTAACTTTCTGTTTCTAGTCTCGCCCATTTCTTCCCCCCTTACTCCTCAACGCGTCCCGCATATAACTCGTCCGCTCTCTAGAAGACCGCTCTTGGGAGATTCTAGTGTACTGTTAATTTAAAAATAGTTAAAATACAAAAAAATAAATACTATTATTATGTTTTTTTAAAAAGTTATTATTACATTTCACTGATAAATGACTCTACCAAAGCACGATTTGACCTACTTCTAGATAAGGGGAGTATATCTCCGAAACCAATTAACCTCTACCTACCCAATACATGATTTCACTTATTCAATGAAAAATCGCGCCTGTGAAAGCGTCGCCAAAAAACACTTCGCTTGAAACTTGTTAGTCGGGCGGTTTTGGGGTCTCTGATTACAAATCTGATGTTATTTTTTCAAAATTCAAAATGGCGGATCCAATATGGCGGACGACAAATTAAAAAATTGAAAAATTTGTTAGATTTTCTTGAAACTTGCTAGTCGGGGGTTTTTGGGTTCTCTGATTACGAATCTTATGTTATTTTTTTAAAATTCAAAATAGCCGATTCAATATGTCAAATCCAATATGGCGGAACCAATATGGCGGACGAAAATTTCAAACATAATTAAGATACGCTTGTAACAGTTCGTTTATCTAGGAGTCTACTTTTTTATATTAATAAGACCTAAAAAGAAACCTGAGGGAAGGTAAGTAAGCGTAAAGACTATTGAAATTAATTAGTATTTATTTTCGGTAATTTTCTGCAGTTTATATAATACCGTTAAACACATTCACGTAGTGCGATATACAGGTTGGAACACTTTCATTGGAATCTGGTAAGTATAAAACAAATTTTTCATTCGAAAACAAACTAAAGTTTCTTTTTAATCACAGGCATGACGCAGAGCGATCATCTCTGGAAATGCACTCATCAAATTAGAAGTACAGTAGAACGTCTCTAGTTTTAAGGTCCTATCGTTTCAAGTTTCTCCTATTTTAACCCCCCACCACGTAACCAAATCATGACGTCGGTAAATACTAAATACTTGATAAAGGCGGTAAATTTAAAAACACATACGAAAAATGACTTCTATTATTATTCAGTTATCAATTTATTATTTTTATATAATTATGAACTGAGTTTATTGACTAATTAAACGAAAATTAACAATATAATTATGAAAATTGTGATAAATTTAAAAAATACTTACAAAAAACGACTTCTATAATTATTAAGTAATTTGTATTATAATAATAAGTTTCATTGTAACTCATACTAATTTTCTTCAAGGCAAGTGTAAGTTTTTTATACTATAACAAATAATACTTCTTGGCATTTGTTCATTTATTTGTTTTAAAAATAAAGTTTTTAATGAAATAATTAGTGCAAAATATTATTACCAAGTATGTGATTGATGATAAGTAACTAAGCATTAAATGTAATGTTTATTGAAATTTTATTCTTTTGAAATTTAAATATTCATGTTTATATTTTCGCATTCTTCAAATTTTGTTTTAAACTAGCCCGCCTGTCTACGTCATGCGCAGTAACTTACTGCGCAACAATTACCCCTGATGGGCCTCGAGTCTATCGTTTTAAGTACCCCCAAAATGTTGAAACTAGAGACGTTCTACTGTACGTATAAAGGATGAAACAAACTTTTATATTGTCTATAAATAATAAATCACTGTTCTTTCTTCTTCACAGGTATGACCCGGTAAAGTTCCTCGGTGGAATCGCACTCATCGAATAAAAGTAAAAATGAAAAATAATCCGAACTTTTATATTGTCCATAAAAATAAATTAAAGTCTCTTTTCTGTTCACAGATTTAATAAACGCAGTTTCCTGTGGAAACACACTCATTACAAATAGGCGTACGCATATAACCCATTATTGAACTGGATAATCTAAGAAGTAGGTTTGCCAGAGAAGCAGGGTTCTTCCGACTGAGCTTGGTGGCGGTAGGTCCTGGTTCCAGTGACCTTTTAAAACGCACTGGAATGAGAAAAAACACTCTAGGGGAGGTTGGGGGGATCTCAGTAGCCTCACGCCGTACCACGATGACTCTCAGTAATGGCACCGCATCACTGGACAAACGGCTGAGCGACGACTTTGCGATTTGAAGGCTTGAGTCTGGTCACTTGCCCCCGGCTTCTCACCGACCCCGAGCGCTTACTCCTACCTATGGCAGTTGAGTGGGCTCTCCTGGCTGATCGGCCTATAGTTCGAAATCACCAGGGCCGTTATAGCCTTAACTCGCAAACGTGATCGTGAATGAGTTTGCCTGCCGTGAAAACAGAGTTCTCTAGCGGCAACTCTTTTTGAAGCCTCAGGGCTCTCTAATCCGCGTCCGTCCCTACACTACCCACGTAACACGCGTTTACATTGCCTCGTGCTTTGATGTAACGTGTTGTCACAAGACGAACCGTTACACGCTTAAAACTTGTTAGTCGGGTTCTTTTGGGTGGCTGATAACGAATCTGATGTTATTTCTTTAAAATGCAAATTGTCAGAAACAATATTGCGAACGAAAAATTGTTTAGATTCGTTTAAAACTTGTTAGTTGGGGGTTTTTGGTGTTGCTGATTACGAATCTGATGTTTATTTTTCAAAATCCAAAATGGCGGATTCAATATTGCGGACGAAAATTTGAAACATTATTTAGATTCCCATAAAACTTATGAGTTAGGGGTTTTTTGGGTCGCTGATTACAAATATGATGTTAGTTTCTCAAAATTAAAAATGGCGGATCCAACATGGCCATGAAAATTACAATGAGGGATGGACTCATCATCACTCTCAGATGTTCTAAAGACCTGTTCCAGATCAGACTTATTGGTTAAAAAAATCTGAACGAAAGTGATATACCATAAAAATCTATTATTAACACGTTTATTATTCTTTTCAAAGGTTTAGTAGATGTTTTCATAGGTTATATTTGAGCCGCCATATTGGATTTTTTGAAAGGTCAGATTAATTTTAAAACAACATATATATATATATATCTCAAAAATTTGAGTGTATAATGAATATTCTGCAAAGCTTTCAGTTTTAGTCCGAAAGGTGGACCGGTTGTCAGAAAACATAGTATGTGACTTAGACTGTGAAAAGGGGGCTTACGTGTCAAAAAATCATTTTTCACTTTTTTGCCGACTCTAGTAGATTTTAAGATGCTCTTTCACGTAGTGCAAACCAAACGGTCATAACTTGTCAAAAAGTTTATTAAAACTAAAGCTAAAGAAGAGGACTTTTTCGATAAAAAAATGTTTTTTAAAAATCTGGAAAAAAGAAAAAAAATTATTGATTCGCTTGAAACTCCTTGTTTGAGGGTTTTCGGGGTCGCTGATTACGAATCCGGTATCAGGTTTTTAAAATTCAAAATGGCGGATCCAATATGGCGCTCAAAAATATTAAAAACTTATCGGAACTCCAATTTCTTGAAGTCGGAGTGAAACGTTGTCACGTCAGAAGACGGCCAGCGAGATAACAATTATAACATTTGTAAACTCATTTATTGTTATTCGTTTAGTAATTCGAAAGTACCAACTTACGCGAAAAACCTTTAAGTGAGAGGATAAAATATAAGAAACTGAATATGAGTGTCAATAACAATGACGATTTTAACAATCGGACAGATTCGCTTGAAACTCGATAATTGGAACTTATTTGAAGTTGCAGAATACACAATTCATTGAATTAACTTAGACCAGTTTTAAACGAATCCGTTAAAAAAATTTTTTTTCGACATTTTGAATTTGATAGATTTGTAATTAGCGACCCCGAAAACCTCCGAGTAGCCAGTTTTAAGCAAATCCGATAAGTTTTTAATTTTTTTGTCATGCATGTTGGATCCGCCATTTTAAATTCAAAAAACCTGATGCTAAATTCGTAATTAGCAACCCCGAAAACCTCCGAGTAACCAGTTTTAAGCGAATCCCATATGTTTTTTATTTTTGTCCGACCTATTGAATTCGCCATTTTGAATGATCAAACACTAACACCGTATTCGTAATCAGCGACCCCAAAAATGCCAGAGTAGCCACTTTTAAGCAAATCCGATAAGTTTTTAATTTTTGTCCGCCATATTGGATCCGCCATTTTGAATTTTCGAAAACTAACACCGGATTCATAATTACAGGTCTCATACTTATGCCACTATTGCCACTTTTTGCCACTTTTTTCAGCTAATGCCACTATTTAGCTACTATTTTGAAAAAAATGCCACTAATGACAGTTTTTTTAAAAAAAAGGCCACTAAAGACACTATTTTTAACTCAGATGTTTAATAAGTCTCTAAGTATTTGCCTGGTGTCCTTTTTTTTATTCGAATTTAATTATAAAGAATGCATTTAATTGGTTGAAATTATAAAATTATAAAAAATGATTTTCATTGAGACGAAAGAAAATGACCGAAAAACTGAAGCAGAAGCCAAAAAAGAGGAAACGCATTGTGGTTTATTGTAGGATTGTTTCTGAACTTTGAGAGGAAATTTATTTATTTTTTTTGGAAATTTTCTAATCTTTAGGACTAATTTCCGATTTTTTTTTTTTTTATTAAGTCCATTTTTCTGAACTACGGAAATATTTTCATCCAGAATTAGGATTCATATTTTTTAATTCTGGGGAAAAATCCATCGCATTTAGACGATGTTCCAATTTTTTGGAAAAAAATTCCAATGATATGATAAAAATATTTTCTCTTGAAACATTGGAATTTTTTTACCAAATCCTGGGATTTACTTACGAATTTTCGGAAAAAATCCACTATGTTCGGAAATTTTTCTAATCTTTTAAAGTAATTTCCAATTTTTTTTTAAACAGGGAATTTTTCCAAACTTTAGGAAATAAATCCACTAGTTGGGAAGATTTTCTAATTTTCGGGGAAAAAATAGAAAAGATGGAAAAAAAAAATATTACTATTCAAGAACTTTTTTAAATGAAGTATTTCATATATTTTTAATTTAATGTATTTTTAATATATTTTATAAAATAAAAACATTAATATTATTAATTTTTGTTATTTTTACAACCATAAGATTAAATATTTAAATAAATAAATTTATATATATTTGTTAACAAAAATATGCCACTTTTGAAACTATTTTTTATTGCAAAACTGAGTATGAGGCCTGTAATTAGCGACCACAAAAATCTACGAATAAGGAGTTTGAAGCCACTAAAACGTGTAGGTGTGTCATTATCAACTTTTTAACTTTAAGATCGTTTTTCTCGAAATCTTGTTATTACACGTAACCCCTTTTTTCACTGTCCAGGTAACATATTATAATATTTAAACTAGAAAAAAAGCGCGCGCTAAAGCGCACACCAAATTTTATTATTTCTTAAAATAATGTTTCATTTATGTATAATTATGTGGAATAAAAGAAACACATAATTTAATAAAAAAAAAAATTAATGATAAGAAGACATTGCAATAAATGTGACGCGTCGCGAAGAAAAGCACCTAAGAAGCAAAAAATCGATTTTCGTATTTTGATAATATTAGGTTAATTAAATGTCCTCTTTTCATTATCTAAAGTCTGAAAATATTTTCATAGAATATTTTTTACGTATTTAAGACTTAAGCATCAACGATTTGTACAGAATGCAATGGCGTGCGCGCCACTTCTTTTCACTCTCCTGTAAAATTGCCGTTTGGGGACCATTCAAGTACAGTCGAACCTTGATAAGTGAGAATCCAAGGGACCAAGAAATTTTTCTCACTTATAGAGGTTTCTCACTAAGACAGGTTCTTACTAATAGATTTATAAAGGTTTTGTTAATTAAATTTTCATTTTTAAATTATAATATAGAAAAGATTCTCACTTATAGAGGTCTGCAAAGCGCCTTTCTCACTTATAGAGGTCTTATTAACCCTTTGTGTCACGTTTTTTTCAGAAAGAATTGATTTCTTGAAACATGTGCTATATATAGTTTTCGGGGTCGCTGATTACGAATCTGAAGTCCGTTTTCAAAAATTCAAAATGGCGGATCCAATATGGCGGACGAAAAATTAAAAATTGATCGGATTGGCTTGAAACTTGTTACTCGGGGGTTTTTGGGGTCGCTGATTACGAATCTGAAGTCCGTTTTCAAAAATTCAAAATGGCGGATCCAATATGGCGGACGAAAAATTAAAAATTGATCGGATTGGCTTGAAACTTGTTACTCGGGGGTTTTTGGGGTCGCTGATTACGAATCTGAAGTCCGTTTTCAAAAATTCAAAATGGCGGATCCAATATGGCGGACGAAAAATTAAAAATTGATCGGATTGGCTCGAAACTTGTTACTCGGGGGTTTTTGGGGTCGCTGATTACGAATCTGAAGTCCGTTTTCAAAAATTCAAAATGGCGGATCCAATATGGCGGACACAGAAATCAAAATCGGTCGGCTTGTCTTGAAACTTGTTACTCGGGGGTTTTTGGGGTCGCTGATTACGAATCTGAAGTCCGTTTTCAAAAATTCAAAATGGCGGATCCAATATGGTGGACACAGAAATCAAAATCGGTCGGCTTGTCTTGAAACTTGTCATTCGGAGGTTTTTGGGGACGCTGATAACGAATTTAGTGAAATATTTTTAAAATTTAAAACGTCAGAGTCAATATGATGGACACAAAATCATAAATTGATTGAATTATCTTGAAACATGTTATTCAGGGGTGTTCGGAGTCGCTAATGACGAATTTTTTGACACTTTATGAAATTAAAAATAAAAAGTTTACCACAGTTGACACTAAATTTAAAGTGCATTTAGAATAGACTGCTGTATAATAATAAGGATAATAATGATATAAAAGGTATAATCATATTTTTTTAAGTTACTGGAAAACAAAAATTTATAATTGTTATTATGTTAATTTTATTAGTCAGAGTGTAATAACTACATATTTAATCAATTTTAGCACAATAAATTAAAATTTTTTTAGTGATGTAATTAATTACTTATTATGACTTTCTGCGAAGAAAGGAACCTTAGAAGCGATTCTCCGATTTTACAGGACTGTAAAAAGAAAAGACGAGCGTGCATAGCAATCTGTGCAATCCGCCGATGTTTGATTTCTCATAGTTCGAAAAATATTCAATTAAAACATTATCTGATTTTAGAGTATGAAAAAATAACCTTCAAAAGAAGAAAACACCTTGCATTCTCTACTTAGGGTAATTTACATTTCGAAGAAGCAGGTTGTAAACAATTTAGAGTCTAACATCCTTCTTCTTTACAACCAAGCAAATAGGTAGAATGATAAACTAAGAAGCAATAATAGATCATAGGATTATAAAAATATATATGTATAACAATTGATGTTGCATTGCAGCCTTATTTATGTAACATGGCTGTAGATTGATAGAGAGAGCATTGAGACAACATAACTGAATTATTGTTAGAATATAACTCCATCATTTCTGCAAGGTACATCATTGATACATTGATGCATAATTGATAAACTATTGATGCAACATTATTGAGTTATTGCGACAACATTACTCTATCATTTCTGCAAAATACATTATTGGTACATTGAAACATAATTGACAGAGCATTGAAACAACATTACTGAATTATTGTTACAATGTTACTGCATCATTTCTCAAGATACATTATTGATACATTGATACACAATTGACAAAATATTAATGGAACATGACTGAATCACTGCTGCAATATTACTGCATCATTTCTGCAACATCAGTACATTAATACTGCATCCTTCTTAGCACATTGCTGAATAATTTATGTGTCATATCTGCATCACTCCTACAACATTACACTCTACTCTAGTAGTCTCATTTTCAAACAAACTTATGACTCGACAGTAATTACATTTTAAAGAACACAATTCTTCAATGAAAGTGTTTCCTGCTGTTTTGACTAGATATAGGAGTCAGTACTAAAAGTTAACACTTTGAGACTATTTTGGCTTGGTACATATCAAGTTACATTTTCTGAACTTGAGCTGCATCTACTCAAAATGGATGATGATACAGAGTTGGTAGAAATACCAAGTGATTGCGAATCAGAGGATGACCTTTGCGATGATGTCAATGATGCAGATGAAGATACTCATTCTGAAAATTCCACAAAATATCAATACAATGACGATCATCTTGTGGAAGTTTTAAGCAGTGAGCAAGATGATTATGATGATTTACCTTACAATCAGCGTTTATCCGACTTGGATCAGATTTGGGAACAATGCAGTAGAAAAAAAGCTGACATTGAATTCGCCAAAACTGTAGGATCTAATTTAACAACTGACATTAAATCTCCCCTTGATATATTTCTTTCCTTATTCCCTGAAAGTTTGATTCAACATATTGTTGATCAAACAAATTTATATTGTTCTCAAACAAAAGGAGAAAATAATTTTACGCCTGTAACTATGTCTGAAATGCAAACATTTCTGGGAATTAATATAATGATGGGGATAAAACGATTGCCCTCTTATAAAGATTATTGGTCAAATAATGTTCAATTGAAAGATCCCTACATTAGCAGTTTGATGTCTGTAAATCGTTTCAGTTTTTTGCTGGGAAATTTTCATTTGAATGATAATACGAAAGAGGCAAAGAAAGGGGATCCAGCATATGATAAGCTCTATAAGTTACGTTTTGTAATTGATAAATTGAATGAAAATTATAAAAAAATGTGGAATCCTCACAAACATCAATCTATTGACGAAACTATGGTAAAATTTAAAGGCAGAAGTTCCATAAAGCAATATATGCCTGCCAAACCTGTCAAACGTGGGTACAAAGTATGGATTCGTGCTGACGAGAAAGGATTTGTTTGCGAATTTCAAATCTATACTGGGAAATCTGAAGGTAATAATTCTTATGGATTAGGCGAACGAGTTGTCCTTGATTTAACAAGAGAATTAGTAGATGGAAATTACCACGTCTATTTCGATAATTTTTTTACGAGTGTCAATCTTATGCACTCTCTGAAAGAAGATAAAATTTTTGCGTGTGGAACAGTTCGCAAAAATCGTAAACTTTTACCAAAGAAACAAGTGCGAGACAACAGTATGGCAAGAGGAGAAAGTGAATATAGAACTTCATTTACAGGCTTACGTTGGGTCAAGTGGAAAGATAATCGTGCAGTACAATTTTTGTCTAACTTTCATGATCCAGGAATTATGGGTCTAGTAAATAGGAGGCAAAAAAATGGCACGTTGCAATCTTTAAAATGTCCACTGATGGTGTACGATTATAATAAGAATATGGGGTTTGTAGATAAGGCGGATCAAATGAGATCAACATATTCGATAAATCGAAAATCCAAAAAGTGGTGGCCTAGACTTTTCTTCTTTATGCTTGACACAGCTGTCCTGAATGCTTTTATAATTTATAAAGATCTGCATAAAAATTCACTCCAAACATCCAAAGACTTCAGACTACATCTTGTTGGGGAGTTGGTTGATTACAGCCTAAAAGGTAAGAACGGAAGAAAGTCTAATCCAACTGAGATTCCTTCTTCAAAGCCACAGATTCCAGAAAAAATGCGACGTGAAAACGCTAAACACATGCCTTTGAGCATACAAAGCCACAGACGTTGTACTAATTGCAGTACAAAAGAAAAACCAAATTTTACTAACTGGATGTGCAAAACTTGTGATGTTCCTCTTTGCTTGTCGTCAAAGAGAAATTGCTTCATACTTTACCATAAGTAGGCAGTTTTTACGATATACATTGTTATTTATTGTCATAAATAAATGTATAAAATTGTTTAGTAATGTACCAATCGTTGTTGTGATAGGTACATAAAATAATATTTATAGAATTTTTTTGAACGCATGATTAACAATTTTAAAAATAGTAAGTAGAAATAACATTTTTTAAAAAAACAAAACAAAAAACAAAAAAAAATTTAAAAATTAAAAATTAAAAAAAAAATTTAAAAATTTAAAAATTAAAAAAAAAGAAAAAGAAGGGACTAGAAGCTTGCCACATCCACGTTGTTAGTTCCGGGTAACGCAAAGAGCAAGCAAACAACAAAATTAAAATTTTCATATCGCATATTAAAGTTTAAAATCTAGACTTAGAGTTGGTAATTACTGCCTCCACGAGCGATATTGAATCTGACATTTCGAATTTTAAAAATATTTCATCAGATTCGTTATCGACGATCCCAAAAACGCCCCAGTAACAAATTACAATACGATCTAATCGACTTTTGATTTTTGTATCCGCCATCTTGGATCCGCCATTTTGAATTTTTAAAATCTGACTTGTAATTCGTAATCAGCGACCTCAAAAACCCTTTAGTAACAAGTTTCAAGAGGATCTGATCGATCTTTGATTTTTTTTTTATTTCGCAATTTTCAATCCGCCATTTTGGATCCGCCATTTTGAATTTTTTAAATCTGACTTGTAATTCGTAATCAGCGACCTCAAAAACCCCCTGGTAACAAGTTTCAAGAGGATCTGATCGATCTTTGATTTTTTTTTTATTTCGCAATTTTCAATCCGCCATTTTGGATCCGCCATTTTGAATTTTTTAAATCTGACTTGTAATTCGTAATCAGCGACCTCAAAAACCCTTTAGTAACAAGTTTCAAGAGGATCTGATCGATCTTTGATTTTTTTTTTATTTCGCAATTTTCAATCCGCCATTTTGGATCCGCCATTTTGAATTTTTTAAATCTGACTTGTAATTCGTAATCAGCGACCTCAAAAACCCCCTGGTAACAAGTTTCAAGAGGATCTGATCGATCTTTGATTTTTTTTTTATTTCGCAATTTTCAATCCGCCATTTTGGATCCGCCATTTTGAATTTTTTAAATCTGACTTGTAATTCGTAATCAGCGACCTCAAAAACCCCCTGGTAACAAGTTTCAAGAGGATCTGATCGATCTTTGATTTTTTTTTTATTTCGCAATTTTCAATCCGCCATTTTGGATCCGCCATTTTGAATTTTTTAAATCTGACTTGTGATTCGTAATCAGCGACCTCAAAAACCCTTTAGTAACAAGTTTCAAGAGGATCTGATCGATCTTTGATTTTTTTTTATTTCGCAATTTTCAATCCGCCATTTTGGATCCGCCATTTTGAATTTTTTAAATCTGACTTGTAATTCGTAATCAGCGACCTCAAAAACCCCCTGGTAACAAGTTTCAAGAGGATCTGATCGATCTTTGATTTTTTTTTTATTTCGCAATTTTCAATCCGCCATTTTGGATCCGCCATTTTGAATTTTTTAAATCTGACTTGTAATTCGTAATCAGCGACCTCAAAAACCCCCTGGTAACAAGTTTCAAGAGGATCTGATCGATCTTTGATTTTTTTTTTATTTCGCAATTTTCAATCCGCCATTTTGGATCCGCCATTTTGAATTTTTTAAATCTGATTTCAAATTTTTAATCAGTGATCCCAAAAACATCGATTACATAAGTAATTGATAGCTGTTAATGACCTACATTTTTCACAAACGATTTTTTTTTAAAAAAACATCATTTTTTTCACTTTATTTGTTTATAATTATTTATTTATGCATAATTAAATTGTAATAATAACTTTGATCGTTAGATACATGCCTGCTATGTAGGAAAATGTGAAAATTTACAAATAATATCTTAAATTACTTTATTTATAATAAATATACTGTACTGTTACAGGTGTTACTTATACGTAACACTGTGACGCAAAGGGTTAAGAAAATAATTCTCAGCTATAGAGGTCCGAGAGGCGCTTCGCTCACTTATAGAGGTCTTATTAAGAAAATAATTCTCAGCTATAGAGGTCCGAGAGGCGCTTCGCTCACTTATAGAGGTCTAATCAAGAAAAATGATTCTCACTTACAGATTCTCACTTATACAGGTTTTTACATGTGAAAATGACGGGACCTGAAACTTACTCTCACTTATAGAGGTTTCTCAGTTAGACAAGTCTCAGTTAGCGAGGTTCGACAGTATTAGGTAAGCATGTTTTAGAGCATTTTTGATACCCCCCTCCCCCAAATATGCAACAGTAAGATTTTTGTAAACCCCCCCTCTATCTTACGTAAGATTTTTCTATACCCCTTCTCCTTTTTTTTAAATAGTTAATTTTAAGAAATTAAAAGAAAGATAAATTACACAGACCTGCAAAATTTCGTTCATGTCTGTTAAAAATAATAAGGGAGATGATTCTTGTAGATTTTTTGACGCAGAATCAGAATCTGACCTTAAAAATGTCCCATCACGTCAGGATTTCTTGTAGTATTATCTTCAATGAACAAAAAATGGCAACTTTAGCCATTTTCAAGAATTTTTTGTGTCTTACAAAATTTTTTTCTTTATTTTCCAAATGGTGTATAAAACTATTCTTCAGCTTCAAAACTCATTTTTAAAAATTATTTTACAATTTAAAAAAAAATATGCAAATTTGAAATTTTTTTATTTATTGATATAGTCTCTCTAGATTTCTGGGAGTGAGTTTTCAATCCACGAAGAATGAAAATTGAGCCACTCCCATAAGAGTGAGAAAACCACTCTAAAAGTGTGAAAGAAGAGTGAATAGAGTGAATTAGTACTCCAATTCGAGTGAAAATTCACTCCAAGCAAAAAGTGAACACACAATCTAATTTTGGAGTGAACTTCCACTCTAATTGAAGTGGGAATTCATTATAGTTACTCTTCTCTCACTCTTTTAGAGTGGTTTTCTCACTCTGATTGGAGTAACTCAATTTTCACTTTTCGCGAAGTGAAAACTCATTCCTAGATATCTAGAGAGACTATATCTGTAAAAATTAAAAATTTCGATTCTGCATAACTTTTTTTCAAAAACATCGTAAAATAATTTTTAAACATTGTTTTTGAAGCTTAAGAGTAGGACTATAAGACACCATATAAGTAAACAAAACAAAAAAATTTTATAAGACACAAAAAATCCATGAAAATGGCCAAAGTTGACATTTTTTGTCCATTTAATCTAATATTACAAAAAATCTTGACGTGATGGGCCATTTTTAAGGTCAGATTTTGATTCTGCGCCAAAAAATCTACAAGAATGACCTCCCATTTTTTTTGTAACAGACATGAACAAAATTTTGCAGGCCTGGGTTATTTATGAAACTTTATTTAATTATAATTATATGTTTTCAAATTATACTTTTTTAAAAATTATGTTTTAAAATACTATTTGTTGTTTTGCACATCACAGCCATTTACTATAAAAAAAGCGTTAAATTAGGATTACGATGTTTGATCCAGTTTCCAAGGATTTTAGATAAAATCAAGTTTACATGTGAGCTTTATAATAAAATTGTTTTCAATATAATCAAATTAAATTAAATTTGTTAAAATTGTTATTATGACTTAATTTTAAAAAATTTACATACATAGGAGTTTACACATAAAGAAATCATCTTACGTAAGATTTTAGTAACCCCCCCCCCCTCCCCCAGCGTAAGAAAAAATAAGCAAATTAGTGTTTCCCCCCTCTTCCAAGCTTGCTTACGTAATACTTGAATGGCACCTTGGCTTCTTAGGTGCTTTTCTTCGCGACGCGTCACAAATTTAAAATGATGTGATATTTGATTCATCGTGTATATCAATTTGCAAATTTTGATTAATTGAACATTAATTAAGGGGGGAACACCAGTTGTAACTAAAAAAAGTGCTTTTTTCTATAGTTTTTTTCTAGAAAACTATGAAACTTTTTGATGAATACTATTCATTAGTTAAAAATACATGTTAAAAACTGTAATTTAAAAAAAAGTGTTTTTTAACCAAAACTTTCAAAGATATGAGCCATTGAAGCTACGCCTTACAAAAAAAGTTAATTTGTGGTGATCAGGATTCCGCAAGTATGCTTTGTCTGAAATTGATTTACATTTATTATAAGATTATTCTGTTAGTGATCGAAAGATTAAAAGAAAAAAAATATTTGACAAAATGTCGACCTGTCAAAGTCAAAAGTATGATTTTCGTTGAAAAAAACGGTCGATTTTCAGCTATAAAAAAAAAGTTTTGCATTAAAAAAAAAATCCTTCGATCGCTAACTCGGCTTAGATGTGTAAACTAAGCATACCAAATTTTAAGTAAAACGGTTTAATGGTTTTCGAATAATCGTGATCACCGACTTTGAAAATGTCATTTTGAGAAAAACGCATTTAAAGTTTCAACGTACTTTTTTGTCAAATACTTGAAATGACCTTTTCTTGTCATATTACTCTATCTTTCCTCAAAATTATGAAGCGTAGGTACAAAAATTGTTAATTTAAGCTTAAAAAAAAGTGAAATAGCCATTGAGCACCAGGTGTAAGTGTTAGCAGATCTGGAGCGACCTGCCGCGCCGCCGCATTGTGCTGTATATCTCATTTATTATTCACCGGATTAACTTAGAAATTTACAGACACATTTCTAAATATATATACTTTATGGAAATGCAAAAAAAAGAAAAACGATTTTTCCTTATCCCCTATCCGAAAGTACGCTCTTCCTGGACTAACTTCTCTCCAGGAACAACAACTTTTGCTGCCTGTTCGAACAGTCGGGCGCGGGCGCTCTGACTGCATACGAGATTTTGTGGCTCGTTATCATAACAAAGTTCATCATGGTTCCTGTATTGTGATTTTTGACAGGAACTGTGTTTAACTTAATAACCACACAATATTTACAAAAAAAATAATAAAATTATTGTACATTCTTAATTTTAACCTTTGAGGCAAGTATCATATCAGTCACTAAATTTTCATATTACTTAAAATAACTAAAAATATATTTTAAATCATCTGTGAAAATGAAACAAAACAATAAATAATAATTGTCTTTGATATTTTGACACATTAAATACTAAACATTGTTCAGTATTAAAATTTGAAAAAATACAAAATCTAGGTGACTGATAAGAAACTTACCTTTTTATATATTTTTACTTTTGTTGATGCCCGCCCCGACCAGCAAAATCCTCGGCTTCGCTTTGGTTTGCAAAAGTCGGGCTGCCAGATCGAATTTCCAAACAAGAATTTTTTTGCATATTTTTTCAACTTTTTAACGTGCTTTCGGCTGGGGCTGAAGAAAAGTCGTATACGACACACGGCCAGAAAGCTGGATGCCCTGGCAAGCGTGATATAAATATCACGCTTATATCACGCTTGCCAGGAAATCCAACTTTCCGGCCTAGTATCGTAATATACTTTATCGAAAATTACAACTGGTGTTCCCCCTAAAATAAAATAAAGATGAAGAATAAAATGACAAATATAAGGAATAATTATAAAAAATTATGATATACCTAATACCATTTAGAATGTTGAAGAAATAGAATATTGTTATTGTAAGTTAAGACATTATTTTACTGCTGATTGTTTTATATTTTAAGACGTCTATTTATATAATAATATAATATAATTGATACGAGGTACATCAAACTTTCATTATATGTTAAAGCGTCTATCCACAAGGTACATGAATATTATTTTGCATTATAATTTTATGTAATGTAGAATAACCATCTTCATCTGGAATCTCAGCTGAAATATACTGATCAACACACTCTACTCTTAATATTTTGGAACCTTCTTCCAATATAACCAATAAATGAATGTGTGGTAAACTGCGCTTTCGAAATTCAATAACATAAACATAAGACTTTACTTGTTCAAATAGTTTATCATCTACTATAGTTTCGATTAATTTTTTTACTTTTAAATGAAAGACTCTTGCAACTGGGTCATGTTTATTAGATGCTGACTGATTAAGTAATAAATTTTTTTAAATTTCTTTCTATTTTGAACTACATGTCATTGTAATAAATAAATCTGGTCCCAGTAAAAAAAAAATAATTCGGCACACACGAAAATAATTGGGTATGAACGAGACCTGTACTCGGTCTGGTGTATAGACCGAATTGTGATGTTTTCCCGTATTATTTCCGATTGTGTGGAATTCAATTCTGTTGCCGTGATTGAATTGAGGTTACATGAGCAGAGTTTATGATGTAAATTGAAAGCAGGGGTGTTTTGAGCCGTTAAAATGGCGGTTATGAAAATAATTTTGATAGTTTGTTAAAATATTAAAAAGTAAAATCTGACAGGAACGACTGGATTTACCATGCGATCAAGTCAGGTTCTTATGGTAAATCCAGCCATTCGAATCATATTTACCATACGAACCTGACTTGATCGCGTGGTAAATTCAGTCGTTCCTGTCAGATTTTACTTTTTAATATTTTAACAAACTATCAAAATTATTTTCATAACCGCCATTTTAACGGGTCAAAACACCCCTGCTTTCAATTTACATCATAAACTCTGCTCATATAACCTCAATCCAATCACGGCAACAGAATTGAATTCCACACAATCGGAAATAATACGGGAAAATATCACAATTCGGTCTATACACCAGACCGAGTACAGGTCTTGTTCATACCAAATTATTTTCGTGTGTGCCGAATTTTTTTTTTACTGGGGTCTACACTGAGAAAATCAGTTGATTAAATATAACCAATTTTTGATTAAATTTAGCAGAGAAGGTTGTTGATATAGCACCTGCAAAGCTCTTTGTTTATTATTAGCAGATTAAATGCTACTGTTAACCTTAAAGTTTGGTTGTGATCGCCGGTATCTTGTGTGTTTTGTTCAGAGTCTCTTAACCTAGAAATTGGCTAGAGGTTTATTTTCTCAGTGTACCATGAAAAGCTACAATGCCTCTTGATATTGTTTTAACATGTTACGAGGTGATCCTATAAATGTTAAAGGCAATATCAACATCTTGCCAACATGTAAATTATTTTCAGTTTCCTGATTATGTAAATGATCAATTAATCCTTTCTAAGTTTCACTTCTTAATTTTGTTTGATTATTTTTACAAAAATGTAACCTAACTTTTTCAACTTTGACATAATTATCAACTAACTATTGCTGAAACATTCTTCCACCATATAAAAATTGATTGATATTATTGATTGATTGATATTATTCCTAAAATAGTCAGCTATCTTACGAGATCAATCTAACAATTTTCTTAATTCATGAGGGTATTTTTCTGAAGGCAACGATACATCACCATGACTGAAACAATCATTATAACTTAATTTCTTTTGAACTTTTTCTTTCTCAAAATGTTTAGCCTTGCATCTTTTGCAAAAAAAGACATTTTACCAAGATAATGTTCGTTATAACTTGGAACATGTATGCTATTAATATTTTTTTCTGGGGTACTATTCTGTAACTTCACTTCACACCACTTCACTTCACTTTACTTTCCCTTCACTTTCACTTCACTTCACTTTCACATCACTTCACTTTCACTTCACTTCACTTTACTTTTACTTCACTTTCACTTCCTTTTCACTCTACTTCACTTAACTTCACTATATATTATTCATTATATGGGTCATTTCATTTAAATTGTCATAATCGTGCCCTTTGCCAATAAAAACTTTTTTTATAATTTTTTGTAAAATTTTTTGTTTAAAGTCGTGTAATACAATCTCTTTTAATATTTTTTCAACTTGCAATCATGTAAAAATGCAAAGTATAATAATGGCAGAACGAAATTCAGGCAAAATGTCATGAGTGTCCCGTGTCCTGGAGTGAATTATTAGTTTTCAAGTGAACGTAATTTCGTAATTTTAGTTCATAACCAGTAAAATAAAATTTTGTAGTGAACTAGAACTAAAAAAATAAAAATGTCGTGTCCCACATTTTTACATTATTTTACTTTAAAGGCAAAATTTTGTACTTATGCGTGTCTTAAGATTTACCATGTGAGCAAAAAATCTGTTTTATCGACGAATCCGTAGCAGAAGATAACGACGAATCAACTGAAAAAAAATTAAACGTAGTACTTCCAAACGTGACAGTTCTAGGTTGTGGCAGAAAAAAAAACTTTTATTGTAATTCACTTATGTCATGAGTGTCCCACCTGTTTAAAATGGTAAGTTAATATTTTATATTCTATATTAGTATGAAATTCATAATAGTTTTTGTTTCTCTTTCGAATGAGACAAGAATTGTTGACATAAATATAACCTGTTTATAGATATAAGCAAAAACGAGCAAAATGTCCTGAGTGTCCTTGTCATGAGTGACCCACAAATTTGTATAATAGGTTTTATACATACCAGGCTTCGCACTCTTCTACTATTTGATACTATTTGCTACTTTTTGCTACTTTTTGCTACTTTTTTGATACAAGGCTACTTTTTGGCAACTTTTTTCAGTCCATGTCGACGAAAAACGGTACATATTCAATAAAAAAGTATTAATCTATAAAGTATAATATAATAAGGTACTAATTGTGTTATAACTTAATTTATATTGTTTTTTTTTATTCTTTAAGTTATCGAAAACATTATATTCCCAATAAGTGAGTCGCGACTTATTTTTTAAACTCTTACTTAGAAATACATTAAAAACTAGGTACATTATTGCGCCTCCAGGCGCGCGATAAACTTTGCATTGTCGTTGTTCATTATGAAATAAAAAATTTTTTGCAAATTCAAATAATGAAAATTACAAGAATAATGACAAAATGAATAAAAATATTTGAAAAACGAGTAGATTAATAGAAAACTGAAAAAAATAATTGAAAATATTAGACAAGAAATATTAAATTTAAAGAAAATAATTGCGAATAGAAAAATTTAGAAAATTATAGGAATAATTGTTGGAAATAATTGCGCATTGAACAACATGATTAAAAATTGAAAAAAAATTAATATTGCAAAAAATAATTGAGAATTGAAAAATGGAATACAAATTTAAGGAACGTACTTAAAAATTGAAAACAGGCGAGAATAATTGAATACAGAAGAAAATAATTAAAAACGAAATTATGCAATTGCATTTAAAATTAAAGAAAACTATTGATGATCGAAAAAAATAATTGAAAATTAAAAAATGGAATCAAAATTTGTAGAATTGAGGGAGAATTGAATAATAATAATTGAGAATTGAAGGAAATAATTGTAGAATTGAATAATTGAATAAAAGTTTTTAAACAATTTTTGTGATTGAAATAAATAATTGGAAGTAGTCGAGAAATATTGTTTATGGAAGAATTAAATGAATTATTTGTATATATATTAATTAGTATATTACTTTTTAAGAATAAGTTTCAAAAATGGGTGGACTCATTAATTCCGACGGAAAAAAACATATACTACTTTTTCCTACTTTTTTTAGAGACATAATGGAGTGCGAAGCCTGAAAGACATAGTTTTTAAGTTTTAATCAGTTGTTATATTAAAAAACTAACAATAAGATGTTTTAATATTGTTATGTATTATTCAAATAATAATTGCGTCTATTCAAAAGAATTATTCAAAAATATATATGATTATACTATTTCTTCCTTAGTTAATATATGAATTTTCCCAACTTCAGTTTAGATTCTTGCTTTTCATAAAAGTAAAAATACACACAAATATGTATAAAAAATTTTCACCTCCTAAACTTTGTTGAAGAATGAAAATAACAATTTAATTAAAATGTATTGAATATTTTTCCCAACGAATGTAATGAGTGTCCTATTATGTCATGAGTGTCCCAAATGGTTACTCCAAGTTCTGCCTTCGAACAATTCTAAAATGGTGAGTAAATAGGCGTATAACAATTTTTTTTAACTTTCCTAATGTATTAACTGTTAGAACAGAGTCATAAAATAATATATTAATAGCAAATTCTTAATTTCTTGGCGAAATCAAAATGTAATTTTTTCATTTTAACTCACTTTCCTCTGTATTTTGCTTGATAAAAAAAATTTTCTTTATCAAACGTGACCTTACGTGAAATCTATGATTCGTTTGAGTTTCAGAATTGTAAGAGTAACGAAACAATACCTATCTCTAAAAAATTAATCGTCATTAAATGGAAAATTCGTAGCAAATTTTTTTTTTTAATTTGACTATTTCTGAAGGAAAGCGACTCTCATGTGAAATATATTAGTTTAAGTGCGTGACCACTATGAATTTCGTTCATGTAATACATATAACTGTTTACAAAAATTGGTTACAGTTGCAGAATCGGAACTTGCTACTTCAACTTTTGTTGAGGCTGAAAATGACAATTTAAATGAAATGACCCATATATATTATTATATATATCTTCCACGTCAACAAGGACAGGCCTAACTCCAAAAATGGTCTTGACCCATTTTAAAGTTATACAGTTCAAAATAATTATACGTTTGTCTACTTTTAAATGCCGTATGGCGTTTTTTGAAAATTGAAAATGGCGATGCCAATATGGCGGAAAAACCCGTCTGTAAAAATCCGCACGGATTTATAAGAGGAAAATCCACACGTCGTTTTGAAACAATCCAGAAGGAAATCCAGAGGTAAATTTTCTTAACTTTTTAATTTTAAGGAATTTCTCTCACTTCATTGTTAGTCAAAACAATGCCCATTTAAGTTTTCATTTGTTTTACGCAGTACTAGTGCAACGCTTAGCAACGTTGCATTTATACTTCCCCCTTTCTGTTTCGTGTCGTCTGCAATTGTTACATACAATTGATATTACTTTCAAATTTCGCGCCTTTTCTGTACCTAACCTTAAGAAGCAAAGTTGCCAATCGTTCTGCTATGTAACTGCTGATTAATAAAATACGGTGTCTTTTTTTAACAAAATAATTAATTTTGAGTCTTCTAGTCGAGGTTTGATCAATGTTTTTGAAAGTAAGTTAACATTAGTTATTTAACTTTATGCATAAAAAGTTTAAGTAACATACGTCTATCATATTTCTCACAATTTGAGATTGAAGACCATGAAAATGCAGTTTCCCATAAGACACAGTGTAAAATGTTGAAAAAAAATTGTTTATAAGTTTTGTCATAATCGACCTAACCCTCTAAAAATTTAACTACAATTTTTTTTAACCATTATCTATCAGTACACCAAATTTCATAATAAACTGTCTATTAATTCTGTTTGCGAGAGAACCTCCTTAAGAGATATTGAAAAATAAATATCAAATTTCAATTCTCACTGTTTTCCATGATTTTATAAAGCTTTTAGCATATTGAAACCTTATTTAAAATAAATACTGAAATCCACACGGAAATCCGCAGGGAAATCCACATGGAATCCGGACGAATCATTTCAAATCACCACAGAAATTTCCGAATGGAAATCCGGAAGGAAGTCTGGACGAACTTTTTCAGCCAAGAAGGCTTTCAATTAAAAAATTTAAAAATAATTTCCTCTATTAAAAATCCGAAAATACCAACTTGCCCTCAAACTCTTGAACTAACAAGTTTAACGGTCGCTAAATGCAAATCTGATGTTGGTTTTCTAAAAGTCAAAATGGCGGATCCAAAATGGCTGACAAAAATGTAAAAATCTATCAAATTTGTTTGAAATTAAGTACTTGGGGGATTTTGGGGTCTCTGATTAGGTTTTTGATCTTATTTTTTAAAAAATCAAAACCCTTGGGGGTTTTTGGGGTAGCTGATTGCGATTTTGATCGTACTTTTTGGAAATTGAAAATGGCGGATCCAAAATGGCTGACAAAAATGTAAAAATCTATCAAATTTGTTTGAAATTAAGTACTTGGGGGATTTTGGGGTCTCTGATTAGGTTTTTGATCTTATTTTTTAAAAAATCAAAACCCTTGGGGGTTTTTGGGGTAGCTGATTGCGATTTTGATCGTACTTTTTGGAAATTGAAAATGGCAGATTCAAAATGACGGACACAAAATTTAAAAATCGATTAAATTCGCTTAAAAGTCATACCTGCAGATTTTGGGGTCACTTATTACGATTTTGAGGTTAATTTTTGGAAATTCAAAATGACAGACACAAATTTAATTTAGACCCGGTTCTTTTACAATGTATCGAAAAAAGCTCTCAGTGAAATTTAATTGTACTTTGCAGTTTTGTACTTTATTATCACCCAAATAAAAAATGTTAATGAATAAACTCAAAAAAATTAACATTTTTTTTTATTCAAAATTAAAGGGTACACACACAGTACAACGTACCTAAATGTTTCCAGATTACAAAGAGCTTTCAGTCAGCAAATCTGCTACAAATTATTTAAGAAATTGAAAAAAGTAAAACAAAAGATTGCTACCCTCCCTTTGAACACTCACAAAACCGTATTAAAAATTTTTAAAAATGATCCCCAAACCACCCCACATCTACATTTTTATGCCTCACCGCTATATATAATATATTTTCGGACATATTGGCAGATGAAAATTATTTAAGAGTCACCTAGAAACAATATCATTTGATAACCTAAACTCTCCAACCCTTAAAAACCACACTGCCCCGCTTTTTCCATCCCTCCTTACTTTAGCTTTTTTCGCTTAGGTAAAGTTTTTTTTCGGACAGACTAGCAGATGGAAATTACTTAAGATTCACATAGAAACGATGTAATTTGATAAGAGGCCCTACACAAATTACGTAACCCATTTTTAAGTATTTTTTTTACCCCCTCCCACCCCATCGTAAGACATAGTAAGATTTTTCTTGACCCCCCCCCTACCCCTTAAAATTTTACTAAGATCTATTTTTTCTGAATTTTTATTAAAAAAAAAAATTTTAAAAGCATTTTCTTAATCTAATTAAAGTAAAATTTTTATTATATAAAATATTTGCAGTATCTTTAAAAGTAAATAATATGGAATATTAATTTATAGTAACTTTCATTATAGTCTTGAAGGCATGCACTGAGCAAATAGTTTCTCAGCAAATAGTAAAAATTAATGGATAAGTTATAATACTTAATGTTTAATGTCTTGAAGGGTATCAATTAAATCCCTCTTTAAATTAAAAAAAAGATTCTGTTAATTAAAAAAATATTACGTAGAATTTCACAGGAACCCCCCTTCCCCTATGTAAGATACCGTAAGATTTCATCAAACCCTCCCTCACCCCCTAATGGCTTACGTAATTTGTGTACCTAACCTAAAATCACCAACCCTCAAAA
Organism: Ganaspis brasiliensis; assembly: GCA_037103525.1. Taxonomy (NCBI): domain Eukaryota; kingdom Metazoa; phylum Arthropoda; class Insecta; order Hymenoptera; family Figitidae; genus Ganaspis; species Ganaspis brasiliensis. The sequence goes on from JAZKLR010000700.1 coordinate 827,560, forward strand.
ACCACCCTGCCCCGCTTTTTTCATCTCTCCTCACTTTAACTTTTTTTTGGTTTAGGTAAAATTTTTTCTAACAAACTAGCGGATGGAAATTACTTAACAGTCATCTAGAAACGATATCATTTGATAACCAAAAATCTCCAACTCTCAAAAACCACACTGCACGGCTTTTTCTATCCCTCCTTACTTAAGCTTTTTTTCACTTACACTGAGAAAAAATTTTGTTTGAATCTAACATAATATGTTTGATTTAAACTTAATTTCACTTTGTTATACAGTAAACATAATTAGGTTTGATGAAAGCAAATTTTTTGGTTAATCTAATAATATGTATTTGATTTAAACAAATATTTAATTTAATTTAAATAAAATAGTTTTTTTGTTTTAGGCGAAGTAAATATTATTTTAAATAAAATAAATTTTTATCTTTAACATATTATTTTTTTGTTTTAAACACAATATTTTTTTATTGTAAACACAAAATATGTTCCGCCATAGATAATGTTTGTTTCTTACTTTATATAAAGCATTCTTTGTAGTTTGATATTACTTCAAGTGTTAATTTACCATCTGTGCAAAACCGAACAAAACTACACTTCTCATTAGCTGCGCACAATTGTGAAAATGTGGGGATATGAATTAGACAAGAAAAAGAGACACAAAAAACAATAAGTTTAGTAAACTCACTTGAGCACAAAAGTTTTAATCACTTCAGACATAACTCAACTTTTTGATAAAATAATATCATTTCCACACTCAAGTAATCACTTTAATAAAAACAAAACTACGATTGCAAATATATTTGTTTCCAAAAAATTGATAAACACGCATAATCACTGGAAACTACGCGCACATGTTCTACCGGAAAAGTGAAATGAAAACAGTGACGCCATATTGAGTGCACAAAGGCCTCTGCACATTTAATATGTTTTAATCAAACATAAAATATAGTTCTTTCAAATATAAAGACTTCAAACACAATTTTGGTTTAATTTTAACAAAATTTAGTTTTTAATCAAACAAACAGCATATCACCTTTAAACACAAAATATATTGCAATCAAAACTTTATATATCTCAGATACATTAAAATTAAACATAAAAATATTGTTTATTCAATCAAAATCATTCAAATAAATACTTATATTTAAATCAAGAAAATATTTTTCTCAATGGAGGTAAAGTTTTTTTTTTGACAGACTAGCAGATGATATTTTCATTGCTCATCATTTGAATTTACTCTAATGAAACTAAAGGTATAATTTGCAGACTGACTGTCAAACTGACTGGCGTCTGCCAATTTGGTATCCGCTATTTTGAATTTCCAGACAAAAAGCTAAAAATCATAATTAGTTACCCCAAAAACCCCCGAGTAATGTCTTCTAAGCAAATTTAATAGAGTTTTAATTTTTGTGCCCGCCATTTTGGATCGTCATTTTTAATTTTCGAAAAGGAAGCTCAAATCTTCTGAATTTTGAGAAACCAACATTAGATTTGCATTCAACGACCCCAAAAACTGTTAATTAAAGAGTTTGAGGTCAGGTTTGTCTATTTTAGACTTTTAATACATGAAGTTGAATTTACATTTTTTAATTAAACGCCTTTTTTTCGACATATTGGCATCGCCATTTTGAAATTTTAAAAAACGCCATTAGGCATTCAAAAGTAGACAATCTTACAAATTTTTTGAACTTTATAACTTTAAAATCGGTCAAGACCATCTTTGAACTCAGGCCTGTCCTTGTTGACTTGGAGCGTCCTAGATATATAATAACATATAAAATAAATAATATATAGTGAAGTGGAGTAAAGTGAAAATAAAGTGAAAGTGAAATGAAGTGAAGTAAAGTTAAATTGAAGTAAAAGTGAAGTGAAGTGAAAGTAAAGTGAATGTGAAGTGAAAGTGAAGTGAAGTGAAAGTAAAGTGAAGTGAAAGTGAAGTGAAGTGAAAGTGAAGTGATGTGAAGTGAAGTTACAGAATAGCACCCCTGCATAAGCAAAATCACGAAAATCAATGTAGTTTTCATTCGCATAAATGACTCCATTTTTAGGGTTCCGAACACAAAGTGTCAAATCCGGAACCCTTATGTTTTCACTTGTTTGTTCGTCGCCCAAAACCATTACCCTCCCCCTAGCGGCTAAACTATTTGAGATAGAGAGTTGAAATTTAGTACACTTATGTATTTTCACGTGTAGATTACAGAAAAAATATAGCGAACATGATTGAACGTGATGTTCTTAGCGTTGTCACGGAAATAACAAGATTTTTTTCAAAAAATGCATTAAAATGTCTATTTAGACCCCCCCCCCTCTATCTCCCAAACTATTTGACCTAGAGTATTGAAATTTGGTACACATATGTATTTTTGCGAGTAAAGTACAGGAAAAATATAGAGAACATGATTGGAGTTGATAGTAATAGCGTTGTCAAGGAAAAACATTTTTTTAAAAAAAAACGTCCCCCCCCCCCCTTATCTTCCAAACTATTTGACCTAGAGGTTTAAAGTTTGGTTTACCTAGGTATTTTTACGTGTACATTACAGGGAAAAAAGCGAATATTGTTGGACTTAGTTTTCAAAATATGTAATTTTATGCAGAATTTTTTATAAAACCATAAAAATTGTGGTTTAAATTTATTATCATAGCATTTTCTTAAAAAAAATAAAATTTTATCGAAAAATTTTTTTCTTTCTAAACAGCTACAATATTTCATAGTTTCAGATTATTTTTTTGTACAAAATGCTGTCTTTGACGATAGCTTTTTTTTATATTCTGCTCTACTTTTTTTTTAATTTTCTGATTAGAGGTGTAAACAATTTTTGTCTGGCTCACTATTCTTTGTAATTTCTCATTCTTATCATTTTCTTCTACTTTTTTAAGATACTTTAACTGACTTTCCACATTTTTGGAAATTCTGCACGACTTTTTTTTAATTGTCTCATTACAATCGCTAAAATTTTTTAATTTGTCAGAATTATTATCTTTCTTTTCTTCTTTAACAGCACTATCTATGTGTGTTTTTTAAAAAAATTTAAACCTGTTTCTCTACTTAAACATACATCTTCCATAACTGATCTTTCTGTATCTTTGTTATCAGTTTTTTTCGTTTTAATTTCATCATTTCACTATATTCTTTCTGATTTTCTGCTCTAGTTTTTCTAATTTTCTCATTAGAATTGCTAAAAAATATCTTCTTACTACTATTGTTTCTAATTTTTTTTTTAGAAACATTTATATTTCTGTCACTATTTACACTTTCCATATTTGTTATTTGTCTCTCTTTCCCATCTCTCCTTTTAACTTAGGTCTTTTACAATACATTTTTTCATACTTAGTACTGCTTCTTTTAGTTTCTTAGTCAAGAATATTAACAACTTTTTTCTGTCCTATTTTTGTATGTAATGAAGGACTACTACTATCTCCTTTCATTTCTGGAAAGCCGTCATTAGTTTGATAATCTAATTTTCTCTTCTGTGTCACATCATTTACATTCCTCACATATAAATTATTGTTTTTTATTTTTTCGATATTGCCAATTCCAAGTTTATAGAATTTTGTAAAATTATCCGAAAAGGAGATGACACATTTTTTTCAAACATCATATACAAATGAGTTCTCATTAAAGTATGATTATATACAACATTATCAGGTTTAATACTAAAATATAAAGAAACAGCAAACGCAATCGCGTATACATTACAATCAACAAAATTTGGTTGTTGTTGTACTCTTAAAAAACTATTTTAGGTTTAAATGGATATATCCTGCATAAATATTCTTTTTGATTTTCATTTAAACAACCTTTATTAAAACTATCATAACTAAAAAGTTCATTTCCATCAGAGCAAATGCAAATCCAGTGACTTAAAAGCCGATTCCCACTAAACAATATTTGAATATGTGGTTTATTCTTATTAATTGCTTTTATTTCGTCTAACAAAATTAGATGTTTAAGAAAAGATAGTAAATCTCAATATATAAATATTAAAGTTTAAAATCTATGATATTAAATTTCAACATGTGGATATTAAAGCTTAACATCTAGATGTTAAGGGTTAACATCCAGATGTTAAGGGTTAACATCCATTTTTCTCAGTGTGAGAACTCATTTTTCAAAAAACACTTGCAAAAAAAATTAACAAAAAATTAATTTTATTTTTTATATCTCACGATCTAACTCCATAATCACCTCCTTATCCTACATGTCATAAAAGTATCTTTATATTGTTACTTTAGTCAACACATTTTGCACACTTTCATTTGAATCATGATTTGAATAAGGATGATTTCTTGCAGGATTTAAATGGGTAGTTTATAGCTTTCTGTGGGCATTGTGAATTGAGGTGGGAGTTCCCCTGTTCTGTGGCCATGCCTGCCCTCTTTCTCTCTCTACAGAATGAAGCTCGGATCGTTGGTGGGAGCTCTCCTATCCTTTTGGTTAGTCAGCGAGGGCCTGATGTGATGAGACCGTTTAGTCTCGTTACGACCTTATACAGTCCACATCAGGTGCGTTTACCAGTGCATTTCCTGACGTTTTTGTAACTGGTTCTTTAACTGTTTATAATGGTTTATAAATGTGACGTATTCTCCACGATATAATAAAAATAAACTATGTTACGTGAAATCTAAAAGTGCTGTGAGTTTTTTGTGAAGTACCACCATCTATCATTTCTAACAGACTTGATAAGATCTTCCCATCACGCAGGATTATTATTAAGGTGGTTTAAAACACACAAAAAATTTGTAATGTTCTCAATCACTAGGATTGTTCTATACCAAAAAAATACCCTTATTTTTCTATTTTTTATTTTTTTAATATTTAGATGGGGTTCAAAGCAATCACAGTTTCCCAAGTAAAATGCATGGGAAAAAAGACTTATTGTATAAATGGTAAACTGAGAGAAATCTACTGTAGTTATAATATGAAACATAACCTCGATTAATCATATGTAAGGTGTCGTAACTATTTTCGCTTAATTCTGTATAAAATTCATAAGGAACCCAACTTATAATAACACTCAGTTCTCCTTAAAACAATTGCTTGAACGCTGCCTAATATTCAGGCCGAGTTTATACAACACAAGCTAACCCGTGTGTACACATAGTGACGCACATACTTCCGTGTTTACATGCGTGCGTTACTATGTGTACACACGGGTTAGCTTGTGTTGTATAAACTCGGCGTGAATATTAGGCAGTGTTAAAGCAATTTTTATAAGGAGAACTGAGTGCTATGATAAGTTGGGTTTCTTATGAATTCTATACAGTATTAAGCGAAAATGGTTACGACACCTTACATATGATTAATCGAGGTTATGTTTTATATAAAAATTACAGTAGATTTCTCTCAATGTATAGAACCCTTAAAAATAAATATTTTTTAATCGCTTAACTATGTTAAAAAATATTTTTTACTATTTTTATGAAACTTTTTTTTTTAAATTTTGAATAAATAACATAAATATTGATTTTAATCATTATTCCATGTAATTGCTAACTTGTTTAAACAAATTAATATTGTTTATTTACAACTTTTTGTAAAATTGAGCTAAAAAGTTGCAACTTTTTTTTAATTTTGCAACTTATTGGGGCCATTAAAGCCAAACACGAAAAAAAAGTAAAATAATAATTCTAACAATTGTTTAAACAAATTATATTGTTTATTTTTAAGATTTGCACAAATTGAGCTACAGAGTTGCAACTTGTCCTTAATTTTGTAATTTTTCAAGGTAAGAGAAGCCATATGTACTATCAACAAAATAAAAATAATAATTTTTACTATTTTTTAAACAAATTATATTGTTTATTATCATCTTTTTATTAAATAGAACTACAGAAATGCAACTTTTTCTTAAAATTTCAATTTTTCGAGGTCAGTTGACCCTTATACTAACATGAAATTAAAAATAATAATTTTTACAATTATTTAAATAAATTAGATTGTTTATTATTAATTTTTTATGAAATAGAGCTAGAGAGTTGCAACTTTTTTTTAATTTTGCAATTTTTGAAGGCCTATAAAGACGAGTATGAGCAAGAAAATATGAAAATGAATTTTAACAATTGTTTAAACAATTTAATAATGTTTATTTCTAACTTTTCATTAAATAAATATAGAAAGATTAAAAAGTGTCAATCAGTTTATAAACAAGGATTTAATGAACTGGTTTTTACGTTTCAAAATGCAAACTTCTTTTATTGAGAAATATTCTTTTTATGGCATCAGAATCACGATTATAACGCTTGTTACAAAATTGTGAAAAGTCTGAAACTAATTAATGAGCTAAACGTAAAATTAATATCTGGTTTTTTCAAACTAATAACAAGAGATGAGGAAGATGAAAAGCAATACTTAACTACAGTTATTGCAGAGTAACGAGAACAGTTTCCAAACTGTAACAAGAAACCTTGTGCAAAAAAACATGTATTTGTCATATAAAAAAAATTATTATTCTAAAATTTTGTATTTAATTATTACCTCTTACAGTCATTTCTATCTCTCAACAAAAGAAAACTTGCAAAACTGAGAGAAAGTTGTGATTCTCTAGCTCTAAAAAAAAAGTTATTTATTTATGTATTTAGAAATCATATTCAGTCTACAATAGATGCCCATTATAAAAAAAAAACAGTAAAAATCCGCTTCAAATAGTTATACAATACAAGTAATATTACTTCATTCTACGTTTAATTAAACAAAAAACGCCTCATGTTTGAAATAAAACAGTTGAAAATAAACATTATTAACTTTTTTAAACAATCGTAAAAAATATTATTTTTAGTTTGTTGTTAGTACATGGCTTCACTGACATCAAAAAGTTTCAAAATTTGAAAAAGTTGCAACTCCTCTACCTCTAGTTTATAAAAAGTTGATAATAAACAATATAATTTGTTTAAACAATTGTAAGGATTATTATTTTTAGATAATTGTTAGTACATGGCTTCACTGACCTTAAAAAGTTGCAAAATTAAAAAAAAGTTGCATCTCTATAGATCTATTCAATAAAACGTTGATAATAAACAATATAATTTGTTTAAACAATTGTAAAAGTTATTATTTTTACTTTGTTGATTCTTCAACAAGAGGTGGCTTCTCTCACTTCGAAAAGTTGCAAAATTAAATATAGTTGGGACTCTGTAGCTCAATTTGTGCAAATCTTGAAAATAGACAATATAATTTGTTTAAACAATTGTTAAAATTATTATTTTTACTTTTTTGTTCGTGTTCGGCTCCAATGGCCTCAATAAGTTGCAAAATTAAGAAAAAGTTGTAACTCTCTAGCTCAATTTGATAAAAAGTTGTAAATAAAATGGTTAAATAAACTATTTGGCAGTCCCAAACTGTGATCGGAAACTGTGATCGCTTTGAGCCCCATCTAAATATTAAAAAAATAAATAAGAAAAGATTAGAATATGTTTTCAGTACAGAACAATCCTAGGGGGTGAGAGTATACACATGCATATACCTTAAATTTCTACCCAAAAGAAACCAATGCTCGTCTTCAGGAATTTGTCATCTCACAAATCTGAATGTCAGACCTGAATGGCTGAAATTCCTGATGAATCCTGGTACCAAGGAGGTAGATCGTTCTTTTTATTCTTCTCATTACAGAACAGAACGTCGATCTGCTTCTGACTAGCTGTTACCAGCAACAGATGCTGGGCCTTTTTACATTTGTGCAGATTTATCTGCAGAAACTTTAGGCCCTTGCATTTTTAAACTTCTGCAGTTTCTGCTGATACACAGGACAGGCATCACTGCTGGCCCAGTTTGCGACGTCGGGTTTACCCATGTCGGTGAACAATTTTTTAGAAATTGGCTTTGCCGCCACATCTCCGACAGTTTTCTGTTCTGTCGAAGCCTTTGCAGCTTCAAGCCAAGTGTCCGAACGCAAGACACTTGAAGCAACTTGGTACCTCTAAGTGCTCCTTGCTGAGGCAGTTGATCCCACCGACCGGGATTTTTTCTATTTTCAAGAGAGTCAGATACTCTACTCCTGGTAGGCGCATAACAGCCGCTTTGATGCCCCCGTATCGGGCAATCAAGCGGCAAGTTTCTTTCAGGCCGGTTTTCTCCAGCTTCCCTTCCAGTGCTGATATTACTTCTTCCTTGGTAATCGTCTCCTCTAGGTCTCTGATTATATAATTATTTTTCTTAATAGGGTGTAATATAAGTATATTTTAAACGATTTTACTACAACTATATTTATACGAAAATAATAGCAAATTTTTGAAAATTGGCTGCCATGTGAAGCTGAACCGCATCCTTTTATTGCAAATATATTGTACAAAATAACAATTTCTCTTTGATATTTTGCTAAAACAAAAATAAATAATAAATTCATAAATTATTTAATATTCTAACAGTATTTTAGATATTAGTTAACATATATAAAATTTTATAAAAGAACAGCAAATACAATATTAAATAATGAACATTTCGTTTTATTTTTTGGATAATTTGAAATTGTGACGAAGCGTTTCGTCACGAACGAATTTTTATATTTTATTGTTGTTAAGATGTGAGGTTATTTTCATGTTAAGTGGAAAATGAGCAGCACATGTGCTATTTTATTTACGGCCCTGACTGGCGCTATTTCCGCTTCGTCGCAGTCCCCTCGGATATCCCTTTTTGGTTCACGTGGGGTAAGAGCACGAACCAAAGTGCTGAGAAATTGTTTCGCGCTATTTTCCGCATTTTCCCTCGCTTTACCGGAGCGACATCTTTTCCCTTGTTTCAGGTGTTCAATTAGGAGTGACAAGGACCGAGGACGAAGAGGCACACAAAAGACGAAGAGAGATTCTGCGGAAGGGGCGGAGCCCCCACTTTTGACGAAATTTTGGAGGTACCGCGTAGTCGTTGTTGGCGGTAGTAGTCCTAGGACCGTGTGATTAACGAAACACGTGCGTGCCGGCTAAAAGTAGTTGTAATTGTTGGGGCGAGAAACAGATAAGGGTGAGGGCGAGCCAGTGCTTGATCACTTGATACTGAAAGGAGTAAGTCGGCACGGGTCTGTCCTCGGTACAGTCCCGTCCACTGAAACGAATAGGTCCAGTGGCTTGTAGCTGGTGATCCATATCCCCGGAAGACCGGTACCGATCAGTACCAGGATAATATGACTCTCTAGAGGAGTCCGATTCTCTGGCCACTGGTCGTGCCCGAAGTCGTAGTGATAGAGCAGGTCGCTCTTATGGAAGGCGAGACGCCTCGTTGTTGCTGAATCTAACGTAGTAACGGAACGCACTGGAACGCAGAGCCTCGTCCCACTCTGTCAGTACATGTCAGTAAGTGAACCAAGTAAAGGAGCCATAACTTGGTTGTTGACCCGGAAATATAAGAGACTGGGCCGAGTAGAGAGCTGGCGATCTAAGCAGCATATCTGAAAAAATAGATTGGGCCACTGTCCAGATCGTCGAAACCGCTCCTATCACGATTCCTAGTTCTGAGTGAGCACACTTGCTACGGCAGTTGCTGGGAGAAGGGCCTCCATGAGGTTCCCCGCGGGTACTGCCCTTGGGAGCGTTTAGCAACTTGTTGCTGAGCACTAACAAGGGTTGCTAAATACTTCTCCTTCCCGAAAGGGTTGGGTAACATTATTATTTTTCTTTCTCGTACCTCGGGTGTGTAGAAAAGAAATAGTTGCGTTTTATTTCTTTTTCTCGTTTTTGTGAGGGGAAAGTGAGTATCGTTGGTGCGCGGGGGTAAGGATAGATGGCCTGTCGTGCTCCCTGTTCGTTAATTCTTTCTTTTTTTTTCTTGGTATTCTTTTCCGGTTTCTTTCCTGAAGAAAATTGGGAGAGCCACACTGCGGATTTGTTTTTTTGTTGTTGTTGCGGTAGCAAAAATTTTCCTGAATAATTTGGGAAAGCCACACTGCGGAATTTATCCAATCAAGTAATTTCCTGATTTGGGAAAGCTAGACTGCGGAGAAAAATTTTCCTAGTGGAAGATTTATATTATTATTTATGTAATATGTGTTGTCAAATTATATTGATTATTTTGGTATTTTTCAAATTTTATGTGTAGCATATTAACCTATTGATTGTTGGCATTTTCGGTTTTTTATTTTTTTTTTTATTTAGGTTATGTGTTACTAATCTACAAATTTTATTTTTCTTTTCCGAAATGTCGGAAAAAAGAGTGTTGTGAGGGGTTAGAGGACGAAAGTTAATGTCGATAGACATAAATTCGGTCACCAGACTCGCAGGACTTCGGGTTTCGTGTAGTAGAGGGGGAGACGGTCAGAATAATTTTTTTTTACTATTAAGATTTATTGTTTTTTTTTGAGTCTTTGTTTTTTGTTTTTCTCTCTCTCTATTTTCATTTATCAATTTAATTAAGAAAATTAATAATGATGGAGAGATATCGCGAACAAGTGTGGCGGATTTTGGAGATTCCGCAGATTGCGGAGGCCTGGTGGCATATTAAAAAAATGTCGCAGGAACAGGTGATGGAGGTGTGGAGCCAACAAGAGTGCAGTGTGTCAGGCGCCTTGCAGGTACTCCGCGAGAGACTCCTCCGATCGGAAGTAAAATTTATCTTTCCGTAAACTGTAGTGGTTTCGTGGTTTGAGACTTTCGATCAGGAGGGAGCGGAAGTGGAATTCAAATACGAAGCCTTGGTGGATCAGTTGGAGGGGAGGGCCGGACCAAGTCCTTATGTTCCGAGGACCCGGAGGTCCAGATTATTCTAGAGGGGAGGATGGAGATCGAGTGGAGGGGGGTAGTAAAACGACAACCACTGCCTCGGTAGTGACCACCGCGATTTGTGAGACCCCCAGGGTAACGAGTAGGACTACGTTTGTCACTACTTTGACCACGACCTCATCGGGGTCCGGACGAGGGGTACCAACGTTTGTGACGGGGGTGGGGGGGACTGGGAGTATACCAGCCCCAGGAGTGACTCCAGGTATGTGAAGTATGAGACAGGGAGTGGGAGCGTGGGGGTAAAGCCCAGATCAGCGTGCAATTTATGCACAGCAGCAGTTATTGGAACTGGAACAATTGCGTGCGCACAACGCTTTTCTGTTGGAACAAATCCACGCCAGTTCCCACAATTACCAAAATACGCAAACCCAGGACGAAGGAAGGGGGAAAGGTAGTCCGAGACATCCGATACACGTGACCCCCGAAGACAATCGCGAGTGGCACAAGAGAGGGGGTATAAATGACAATTTGGGACAAGGGAACGCATCTCCCACACCTCCCCCACCCCCACCACCTTCATCCCCGGAAAATTTTCCGGAGGCAGAAAAGAGGAGGGGGAAATCTACCGGAAGTCGGAGTTCCGGTTCTAGTAGAATAAGGAGGCATAGACGCGTCGTGTTATCGTCAAGTGGGACGGAAACGGAGACCGACTCCACTCCGAATAAAAATTATCGCAATAAGCGTTTTTACTCAAGTGTAAGTGGGGGGTCGAAAGTTGTCAAAATCCTAAAAGATTGGGACATCAAGTTTCCCGGAGGGAAAAAGAGGACGCGGAGGAATTTTTAGAGAGGGTAGAGGATTGCAAAGAGTGCAACCTCCTGAGTGACTCTGAAATTCTGACAGCCCTTCCGAGTGTGTTACGCAAAAATGCGAGCCGGTGCTTCCGACTCGTACATAAAGACCTGTGTTCCTGGAACTCGTTTAAAAAACTTTTTAATCGAGAATTAAGTAATGGTCCACCCTGGGACACCCAGGGAAGAAAGGGGAAAAGTAGAGGGGACAGTGGATTCCGGGACAACTGGGACATCGCCAATAGCGGCTGTTCAACAGGTCCCTGCACAACCAACACCGGTGATGTATGCCCAAATGGTGGCTACCAACCTTCCTGTCCCATCGATTAGTGGTGTCCGTAATCAGGGACAATCATATTAGAACCGTCCCGTCGGATTGGGACAGGCTCAGAATCGTCCCTTTGGAGGGGGACAAGCTCCGAATCGTACTTTTGGAGTGGGACGCATCCAGGCGTTCAGGCCTAGTGTCCCGAGGGGATTTACCGGTGCATGTTACCAGTGTCAGTCAGTGGGACACCGAGCATCGGAGTGCAAGCTGAGAACTTGTTTCCGATGCCAACAGCAGGGACATTACGCAAACGAGTGTCCCTTGCCACGTCCCACTGGCAACCGAATGTTCTGTCAAGTGTGTGGGACAAATGGGACAACTTTTAGGAATTGTCCCAATTGTGCGAAGTTGAGAACGATGTTGGGAAACGGAGCAGGGGGGCGCCGAGCAACCCTTCCCCCCCCCAGGACCTTCGTCGGTGGGACAATAGAGGAAGAGGAAGGAAACCCGAATATCTTTTTCACTTTAATTCATGTGGAAAATTATTTCGGAGGGGAGAGAGTGGAATTAGAAGAAAAGTCAGACGAATTGGGACATGGAGAGTTGAGTGGGACATTTAGGACACAGGTGGGACAACAACAGGGGGAATTAGAAATTCAAGAGGAATTTTAGCAAATTGAGGATGGTGTGGTGAGACAAAGTGTCTCAGTGTCGCAAAACCTACAACAATGGACGGTGGTGGGGGGAGAAAATGGGACACCAATTGAAGTGAGGCCGGTGCCTCAGGTGGGAACCCAATCATTAGTGGATCCAGCAATTATTACCGAAGCTGGTATACAATCCAGTAACGAGGGGACGGAACTCGTTGGAACGCAACTTCATGATGGTCGGACACAGTCTACGGGTTCTATGATGCAATCCATTGAGTCCAGAAGCCAGCTTCTGGAAGTCCGGGACGGAACTCTCGGTGCAGGGGACGCAATCTAGTAATGAGGGGCTTCTACAAGCTGGTGTTGGGACTGAATTTAATGATGTCCCATCAGCAGGTTCAGTCCAGAAGAGGGGTGAGGCTGTTGAGAATACAGCAGCACCTGAAGTTACAGAAGAGAGGATAGATGCCTCGTCACTAGAAAATCGCTATTTTCTGAAAGTGATGATCGCAGATAAACCTTATATAGCGCTGTTTGATCCGGGCGCTACGGTTTCGCTGGTGGGGCCGGAATTAGCAGAAAAATTTCGGGATAGACTGACAAAAGCGAATACAGCCATTGGGAGCACGCTTGGCGTATCAACAGCAGCCTTGGGTAAATTGAGGTTATGATTAACGATAGATGGTTTTTCTCAACCGTTTAACTTATGGGTCGTGGATAATTTGTCCCATGACATGCTTTTGGGTCAGGATTTTTATCGCGCGGCGGACATGGATGTGAGGTTAGGAAGGGGTTTGTGGAGAGTTCAAGAGGGGGAATGGCACAAATTTTTGAGAATGGAGAGTTGAGTCCAGAGGGAAGAAGTGGTATAGGAAATAGTGTGGAGGGGGATATTTTTGCGGAATGTGCAGGGATTTGTGAGTTATCAGAGGGGTAGAGATCGAAAATTCAAAAATTGGTGGATCAGCTGATTTTACCACAGTAGGTGGAACATGGTATGACTTCTTTGACTGAACATAGCATTAGAGTCACTGATCCAACACCAATTAAACATTGTTCTCGTAGGATGTCGCCCATGATTTTAGAGTGGGCAAACCAGGAAGTACAATAGATGTTAGAGAGGGGAGTGATTGAGAGATCGGCCAGTGAGTGGAACAGTGCACCAGTTATCGTAAAGAAAGGAGAGGGATCATTGCGTTTCTGTATTGACTACCGAGATTTAAATAAAGTGACAGTAAAAGACGCATATCCCATCCCCTCCATTGATTCGATTTTGGATAAATTACGAAAGGCCCGTTATATTTCCAAAATCGATCTCAAGCAGGCTTAACATCAAGTGCCGATGTCCCCTGAGAGTCGAAAATATACAGCGTTTGCTATTCCTGGTTCTGGTTTGTGGCAGTTCAAAAAAATGCCATTTGGACTCACAAATGCCCCGACGACATTCCAGCGATTAATTGATTCGTTATTTGGACCTGAGTTCGAGCCTTCCGTGTTTGGGTATCTAGATGACATAATCATCGTTACTGATGATTATGAGAAACATCTTGAATGGTTATGTACTCGATAGTCAAGGGTTGAGACCGGACACAGAGAAAATCGCACCAGTGGTTGATTATCCGGCACCAACTAATATAAAACAGCTTCGTCGATTTTTAGGTATCCAACTCCGGGAGTTGGACGAGCATGTGGCCCGGGAGGAGAGGAGAGAGCAGGAGGAATTGATGAGGCTCCGGGAGAAACAGCAGCTGGAGATGCAGAAGATCCGGAAGAGTGTCATCCACAAGGACGACTTTGTTAGTCCTAGGGATGTATCGCCTTCTCCTAGACCTATCACTCCCCCAGGACCGCCTGAACGTTGCCAGCGGGACAGACTGACACCTTCGTCAGGAGCTATTCTCCGGACCTTGGAACCTTCACGTTCCGTCCAACCTCCAGTGTCATCAGTGGAGAGTTGGAGGAGCGCAGGAGTCGCTTTATCTTCGGGTGGAGGGGGAACGGATTCAACGAGACCTCCTCTCAAAATCAAGTTGAAAGGAATCCTGTTTGGTAATCTGACTCCCATCCCGACGGACCCTTTCATCGATCCGACACCGGGGGTGTGCTTTAATTGTTGGTGTCGGGGACATCTTGGTATCCACTGTCCCCACCCTCAGTGGCAGGATTTGTGCATGAATTGTGGGAGAAAAAGAGTGAAAGTGAATCGGTGTCCGCGATGCGAAATCGCGTATATGCGCTATTAGTATGAGAGGGATGTACTGAATCGTGGACGCCGATCCAATTCCTTGCGGGATGGGTATCAGGGGATCAACGAAGTAATAGATTAAATGATAGTGCACGATTTTCTGAGAAGGGACCGGAAGAGGCGAGAAGGGCACGCTGTTTTGAGGGGAGACAGGAAGAGGCAAGAGAGGATAAGAGGGCGGTGGCGTTACCCCCCAGAGAAGAAGAGATGAGGAGAGAGTCACCCAGCGAGGCGTTGGAGGATCAGCCAGAACTATTGAGGGACATTATCCGTCTCAATTGGATGTTGAGGAATTCCCCTCAACATATATTAGACGAGGCGATTGCCCAACTTCTGGAGGACCGCCGGCGTCGAGAAGGTGACCATGGGTGGCCACGTTGAGAACGCGGCATTATGAGGGAAGAGCGGAGAGTGGAGAGATTCGTTTTTTGTGGGGTAAGTAAGACCTAAGGGTCTTTGTTTTTTTTGTGTATGTTAATATGTTTTATTTTGGTGTAGGCGATACTAGAAGAGTAGTATCGGCCTGGGGGAGGGGATTGTGACAAAGCGTTTTGTCACGAACGAATTTTTATATTTTATTGTTGTTAAGATGTGAGGTTATTTTCATGTTAAGTAGAAAATGAGCAGCACAAGTGCTATTTTATTTACGGCCCTGACTGGCGCTATTTCCGCTTCGTCTCAGTCCCCTCGGATACCCCTTTTTGGTTCACGTGGGGTAAGAGCACGAATCAAAGTGCTGAGAAATTGTTTCGCGCTATTTTCCGCATTTTCCCTCGCTTTACCGGAGCGACATCTTTTCCCTTGTTTCAGGTGTTCAATTAGGAGTGACGAAGACCGAGGACGAAGAGGCACACAAAAGACGGAGAGAGATTCTGCGGAAGGGGCGGAGCCCCCACTTTTGACGAAATTTTGGAAGTACCGCGTAGTCGTCGTTGGCGGTAGTAGTCCTAGGACCGAGTGATTAATGAAACACGTGCGTGCCGGCTAAAAGTAGTTGTAATTGTTGTGGCGAGAAACAGATTGCACAATTGTGTTTCCGCAAGGAATCAGGTTCACACATCGTGAATTTGCTTACGGGTTTGGCGACCCCGCGGTGCCTGAGCTAAGTCGATAGGGCCATCGTATAAGAGATTAGCTTCAGCTCCTGTTGCGTCTCTTGATAAGCTTTAGCAGTGATTCCTGCGATCGGCGCTGCCCCTCTCGTTGTGGTCTGGGGGCCTTCTGGCTTGCCAGAGGACGCTGTGTGAGCAGTCAGTAACAAGAATCAAACGTCCCAAAATACCGCCTGGTGTCAACGTGAAGAAGCCAATAGGTATATGGTTAATGGACGGTGGCAGGTACAGGCTCGTGTAATAAAAGATACTGGCGTTGAGGTGCAGGTTCTCTGCGTCTCTTCTGACTGAAGGGTACGAGTCCTGTATGTATCACAGCTAGGACTACGGAAAAGTCTTAAGGGTGAGGGCGAGCCAGTGCTTGATCACTTGGTACTGAAAGGAGTAGGTCGGCACGGGGTCTGTCCTTGGTACAGTCCCGTCCACTGAAACGAATAGGTCCAGTGGCTCGTGCTGGCAACCCATATCCCCGGAAGACCGGTACCGATCAGTACCAGGATACTATGACTCTCTAAAAGGAGTCCGATTCTCTGGCTACTGGTCGTGACCGAAGTAGTAGTGATAGAGCAGGTCGCTCTATGGAAGGCAAGATGATTTGTTGAATGGTGAATTGAACGTAGTAACAAAACGCACTGGAACGCAGAGCTTCGTCCACTCTGTTAGTACTTGCTAGAAGGTGAACCAAGTAAAGGAGCCGCAACATACGTCGACCCGGAAATATGAGGGACTGGGCCGAGTAGAGACCTGGCGACTTAAGCAGCATATCTGAAAGAATAGATTGGGCCACTGTCCAGGACGTCGAAACCGCTCCTATCACGATTCCTAGTACTGAGTGAGCACACTTGCCACGGCAGTTGCTAGGAGAAGGGCCTCCACGAGGTTCCCCGCGGGTCCTGCCCTTGGGAGCGTTTAACATCTCGTTGCTGAGCACTAACAAGGGTTGCAAAATACTTTTCCTTCCCGAAAGGGACACTCGGGTCTTCTACTTCCGTTTGGATGTCACAGACTCCGCTAAACGGTGATTTTTCCACGCCCCTCCCTTCCCGGGATAGCAATGTCTATGTTGCAATCGTGGGCAATGCAGTGTTTTCGTTAACCATCCTACTTCCTTCGTCTTTTTTCACTCTCTCTTCTTCCTTCCTTTTCTGCCCGGTATATAGCCCCTGGGGGCCTAGGTGACCCTAAGAGGACTCTAATCCTCTTAGAAGTGGCGCAAATCTGTCTGTACAATTGTGTAAATTAGGCAGCGTATTGCCGGAGTTTTCTTTGTTTATAAATTTTTAAGGTAATTAATTGAACAGGAGTGTGTTTCTTGTGGTCCTTTATCCTGTCCTCCGAGAGGATATCAGGTGAAAGTAGGCAGAGATAATTGGAAAAGTCTTGTCGTCTCAGTGGTGAATAAAAATTGATGATTATTTCGCGTCGTTCTCCAGGAAATGCATCGTTGGTTTCTTGATGAAATCCCCCTTTGAAATTGACTGTAAGTTGGTGGTAACACGTGAGGAAAGAAAATAGAGTTTTTTTTTATTACTAGCATTAAATTTATAATTTCAACTATTAATTATAAGTAACTTGTTATAAAATCGAGATCGAGCAGTGTAATCCGGCATTGCTAAACTACTTTATAGAATAATATTTCAAAATAGCCACCACAGATAAAAAAGTTTCTCTGCATGAAGCACACTGAACACTTCATATAGGCCATGGAGCTGAAATTTTACGTGATAGCATGGAGCTGAAATTTGACATTTATTCTAATCTTACTTCTACAATATTGCAAAATAAATCTACTCCTTCTGCAGATCGCTTTTTCACATGAAAACTTAAAGAAAATGGTAACAATACTATCAAATAGTTGTTACAGTAATATAATGGTAATGACGTGGAACTGAATGCTTTTTTTGTACACATGCGATTTTCACAAAAATAATTTTTTTTAAGCAAAAATTTTTCTTTTTTAAAACTTTTTTCACATGTGATTTAGTGCTAATGGATCAAAATTGAGATTTAACATATTAGAAGGCGTAATAACTAAACACATGACACCTTAATTATAAGTCTACAGATTGCGTTCAAAAATTGGAAAAATTGAGGGACAACATATTTTTACAGACTTTTAAGTATGAAAAAGGTATTATGAAGTGCAATATAAACCTAAATTGTTCATAAATATAGACACTTTATGCTCGAAAAAGGCTGAGTTATAATAATGAAATTTTCACCGAAAACTTTTAAATTAAAGTTAACATCTTGCAAAAGGGACACGCCAGGTAGCTGAAATTTCAGCAGTTATTGTGCAATATAATAGAAGTTATAATATATATATTTATGTATATTTGGTTTGCAGTTACTCTCATATATACCTTTAAAATTCACTAATACACTTCAGAATATATTTTTAATTTAGGTGTATTTTTTCAACGCCTCCAAGTAGGGCAGTTACGTAAGAATCGCCCATATACGCCCTATAAATTTCATTGAAATCACTTAAAAACTCTTTAAATGACAAGAATTTGAAAAAATAAAGAGTAAAAAATCCAAAGTGACGTAATTCCTAAAATTTTTGAAATTTTTCAAAAATACTTGACTAAGTTATTACTACCCCTAAATACTACAAATTGACCAACTTTGATCAAAATCAAAAACTTGACTTGCAACTTTGATCTTTTTGGTATGGAAACTCTCTATAGGAAATCCGCAATACGGAGACAAAGAGGCCCCCTCAGGTATACGTTAGCACTACAGGTAAGTCTAAACAACTATTTATGCTTCATAACCATTTGGAAGTATCCCAATCCTCGTTAAATAACAGAATAAATTATCGAAATCAGCCTTAAATTTGCTTGAGTGTGTCTCTCAGCTTTTTTCCACTGAAGAAAAAAACTCGGGATTCAACACGTGAAGATGCAACACAATTTTAGCAGGTCATCAGTGCTTATTGAGCACTAATGATTTTCTAAAGTTATCCCCTTTCAACCCCGTGTAACCAACCCTTATTAGGATATTCAAGCCAAATCAGTTTTGCTTAGACTCACTAGCCCCAAGATTTTCCTAACACTTAAGTCTGACCTGTAAAATGTCTCTGGTTCAACTGTTTTTTTCAGATAATTTAATATCGCTGTTTAATTGTCTTCTTTCTAACTGTTTTTTCAGCCAATGCAATATCGCTGTTCAATTGTTTTCTTTTTAACTGTTTTCTAAAGCAAACAATGAATGCTTAGCACATTTCCTTTCTGACACTCAGTAAAGTTTGTTCTGACTGACAGGAATAACTTCAACGAAATTATTTGTCTTTTTAAATGAGCAGATATGAAATTAGTATTGCAATTTGATTTTTTTTAATCATTTGCATTTGTGAAATTTTTAATCAGTTGCTTTACAACTATTTTTGCAATACTAATTTGAAATCTGGCTTTTTTACATCTACTTCAATCTGTCCTTTTTAGGCCTAATTATTAGTTTAAGCATTCGAATATATATTTTTGCTGTAACGACGCAGTCTCATAATCAAAGAATTCTTTCTTGCTTACTCGACTTCTATCTCCTAAACCCAATATATATTTTTACAATGGCTTCAAAGTCAAGAAAACACATTGGTTGGGTTTCTTGACCAAGTTTTAGGCAACCTGCAGAATTTGGATGTCTGCTTCTAACATACAAGGATGTGATGCGTCTATTTCTTCATATCCGTTATAATATCATGAATAAACAAGACAGTCTCAAAGATCCATCTGTTAATGGCATTTCACTGGTTGTCGCTCAAAGCATAAGTGATATTTGGATAAAAGCATCAATAATACCTATGCCTATTAAAAATATTCAGGACAAAGTAAAAAAATACAACGATAAATATCTTGATTTAAAACACTACTGGTCAAATCGGTCAGCATCTGAAGCTTACATTAAAAGACTTGCAAACTTTAAGAACGATTTTAAACGCTTGTTTGAGGTCGCAGCGTGTAGGTGTACAAGAAAAGCACGTCACACTTAAAGCTACTTCGAAAATAGCTGACAGGTTCAGTTTGTCAAATACTGCAGTCGCAGCATTGACAACAGAAGTTCTGGAAGATCATGGGCTTGTAACCAGCACAGATAAATCACTTGTGATTGACCGAAATAAGGTACAGAGGGACAGGGAAAAGGTAAGGAGGCAAATGCAGACAAAGTCTTTAAATACGAACACGTACACGCATATTCTCGGATTGCATTTCGACGCTTAAACTGACAGTACAATGAAGTGTGAGAAAAAAAGTGACACATTCCATAAAGTAACATCTTCGGAGGAACATATTTCTCTAGTTGAAGAACCTGGAGCAAAATATCTCGGTCATTTGTCTTCTGGGAAAAGTGCAGAGTGTTCATTCACAGCTATATTCGATTACTGTAATGAGAACAAAATTAATTTGGATTACTTGGAGGTCTTAGGATGTGACGGTACATTTACAAATACAGATCTAATGGGTGGCATTATAAAGCTTATAAGACTCATCTTAATCACAGTCTTCAGTGGCAGATCTGCCGGCTTTACTTTAATAAATTGCCTCTTAGACATTTATTATATCTCAGTTAGATTAAAAAACAGTGGGCCCGAAGTGTTTTTCTGGTCCTATTGGAATTCAATTGAAAAACTGTAAAAGTATGGCTGTAGTTAAATTTAGAGTAATAAGATCAGATCTTCCTAATGTTGATAGACATCTTCTGAGCACTAAACAGCTCTACCTCTACAAATATGTGTCAATCAGGTAACTTTTCCTCCAATAGCTCGTCGTTTAACAGACAATGATCTAGAAAAGGCCATTGATAATTTATTCTTCGTCGAAAATAATTTGCCTCCCTTCCTTTGCCACACTTAGGCATAGGAAAGAACAATTCAGCTAGTCACAAATGCATCTAAAGCTGTAACTGGTGCTGAAAGAAGGGACGGTTTCATAAGAAACGCTATTGACTGTAGGGAAATAATGCTTCAATTCAAAACAAAGTCTGATTATAACTGTAGCTCATAAAGTGCAGTATATTCCTTATGGTTGGTTGGTTGGTTAGTTGGGTAGGGATAGGACGGGACTCGATGTGTGGCCACCTTCATGTGATGAGTCCTGAGTTTTTTCCTTTAGTGGAAAAAAGCTGAGAGACACACTCAAGGAAATTTTAGGCTCATTTTGATAATTTATTTTGTTATTTAACGCAGGTTGGGATACTTCTAATGGGTTACCAGGCATTAATAATTGTTCAGATTTACCTTTAGTGACATCGTATATACCTGATTATAACGAAGACACGAGGCACAGCGTTTAAAAAAAAATTGCAATGAACATTGTTAGTCCACTTCCCAAAACTATAGAAGATTAAGAATATATACTAACAATTCACAACAATCTTACCAAACATTTATTACACAGCCCCACAAAAATACATGCCTAGAGCCAATTAAAAGCTTGATTTATGACCTTTAAAACGCTTTTTTAAAAATTGTTCTACGATGATTTTGAACGAACTATGATGTTTTACTTAAAATATGACTTTTTTCAAATGTTAAAAACACATTAATTATTATTGATGTGTTATGGTGTAATGGAAAAAAATGATTTTAAGTAAAACATCATAATTTGGTTAAAAATCATCGTATAACAATTTAAAAAAAAAGCGTTTTAAAGGTCATAAATCAAGCTTTCAATTGGCTCTAGGCATGTATTAAAGTTGAGCCGGGTTCAGATTCCTAAACCATCAAGCTAGTATGATAGCTAATACATTCATTAGAAAATTCATTTGTGTTTATAAATCACCAAAATAGTATTGACGAATAAAGGGATCAATCTAACGGATCGATTGAGAGATCACATTATGTTTTAAGGAATTAATTAAAACAATTTATAAATAAAAATAAAGAATGGGACGAGTAGCTTGAACTTGCCTAAAGATACCAAATGTACCCTGTACGAATTATTTAAAAAACTGTCACGATTACCATCCAGTGATCAACCATTAGAACACGAAAAACTAGAAACATAGGATCAATATTTAACAAGTTTTTTTTTTATAATTTATTTTTTTATTATACACTCGTTTTAACGACCTTACTGGCCCAATGAGTGTCCCCCGTTGGGAGTTCCCAGAATTCAGTACTATATATTTTTTCTAAGTGTTTTTTGCGTCTACAGAACGGCTTGAAATTAGGAGTACTCGCATTTGCCTGGACCACCCGGTATATTGGGTTTGCTCGACAGTGGAGAGGGAAAACTGTAGAAAAACCTCTTCCTGAATACAATCGGTTTATCGACAGTCAAGTTCTAGTGATCTGCACAAGTCGATTACCGACAGTGCATATCATTATTACTTGACGTCAAACCTTCCACTGAAGCTATCTCACGAGTTAGAAAAATCCCAGACTTATCGGGGCAAGAACCCAGCAAGCTGGACTTGGCGCGACCGCAGAGTCTAGTATTTAACCAACTGAGCTAACTCCGTGGTCATATTTAACAAGTTTAATAATAAGAATGCATAACATAAGGAATATTGCGAAAAAAAATTATATACCAGGCGGGTTGATAAAAACATTTTTTTTAATTTAGGACGCTAAAAGTGCTTAAAAGCTGTGTACTTAAGTCCAGAATCCGTGTGTAAAATCTAATTGCTGTGCGACGATGCCTTTCACCTGCACATTGACCATAAAAATAAAAAAATTTAGGTAAATTTACGAAAAATTTGGTATTATAGCAATTTTTTTCTCTTCATATTTTCAACTTTTACTAGTCAAAACCGATACTTGTATCGGTTGGTTGGTACTTGTACTAATACTTGAATTGACGTTGCGTTAAATTCCATAATTCCTAATAATAAATAAAAATCTCTAACTAGTACACCAAGATATTCTAAACAAAATCCGAATCCAAACTTTATACAAAATATAAAACAGTTCGATTCAGGATTCATTTCTACCTAACTTTTTGACAGTGACTATAATTCTCAAAGTGATAATAGCGATAACGAAGAACTTTCAGCAGAAAAAACTTTAATATAAAGCCATTTAAATAATTCAGAAGAATTTGGATTTCATTAAAATAAGTCACGGTGCTTTTGAATTAAGTTTAACCAAAAGGTGCCCCCTCCCCATTAAATTTTTCTCTCAATTCTTATTCTAGTATCAAAGTTAAATAATATGAGCCAAAAATGAAAATCTTTTATGGAAGGAATAAAAAGAAAACTCCATTTTTTGTAACTTTTTGTAGGGTAATTGTTCTAGCTACATGCAAAACCACCTCACCGTTAAAATTTCAGCACAAAATATTTGTACGTTCAACTTAAGCAACATTTATACAATTATGATGCCAAAAATAAGTAACAGTAATTTTATAATCCATAAAACCAGCAAGAAACATTGCTTTTTGTTGGTTTATAAGCCTAATCACTTCATCTATTATTGTAAATACAAAGATTATAATATTCATCTAAAAGCTTATAAAATTCCCTACAAATCTGTCCTTTAATTAATCTTTTATCTTTATCTTTACTTAGTAAGAAGATATGGCGGTCAAAATTTCAGAAAACAACATAAAAAACGTTTTCGATGTAGTAATTGGGCCTTAACTTTGTTAGCTTGCAAAAAACAATAGTTTTCAAAAATACATTTTTGAAACTGACTAAATTGTAAACAAGTAAGTAAAAGTTTCATTTCAATAAAATAATACAAACTAAAGATTCAACGTACTTAACATGGATGGGTCTACTTGTAGGTCTGCAGGTGCATAAGTTTCTGGTAGCGCGATCTGACTCGCTTATTTTCAACATACTGTTCTTCTGTATGACACTTGTGAAATTAAAATAAGAACAATTAAAATATGTATTACGTATTTATCATGTAATATTCATTTAATAAACTATAAAAATAGAAAAAATTAATGTTATTGTTAGTTTTTAATACGAATCACTATACATATCACGTTGTGCTTGAATCAAGTCTAAATTAAAAGTTTGCGCAAATAGGGTTTTTCAACAGGTTTTATTAAATTGCGCCTCCCTCAGTATTTTTTAATAAAAAAAGGAAAAATTGATTGGGCCGTTTTTGAATGGGGTTGATTTTAAGGATTGAAATTCGTCAAAATCGGAAAAAAATATTTTTGATCAAAAATATATAAAAAAAATCTTTTTTGGACAAAAACATATTTTTTAATTAATTTGGACTATTTTAAGACGAAAATATTGCTTCTCATTATTCGTAAAATGTGTTTTTTAAAAATCATGATTATTTCAAAATTTTAAAGTATTTTCTTTATAATTTTAGATTTTGCTTTATTTAACTATAAAAAATTTAGTTTATGATACAGAACTACAATAAAGAACAAGATTTCTAATTTAAAGCACGAAAATGATTTATTTTATCAAGTCAACAATAAAATTAACATCCAATGAATATAAAATTCTAATATTACTAGGGGGGCTTCGCCCCCCTGCGCGCTTCGTACGCCAACCCCCTTACTTTTAACTTTAACCTTCTTTAACTTAAGTTTTCATTTAATTTTTAATTTAATTTAATTTCTAATTAAAATTTGTTTCTTCAATGAAAATATTAATCATTTTATATTTCTTTTTTATTTTATTTATTTATTTTTCTTAATTTACTTTTATATTCATAAAATTTAGGTTATTTAAAAATAATAACCTTCACTCCACAAAGATACCTGCGCTCTTGCTGTCTTATAATTTTATAACTATTTTTAAAAAAATCTTCTTTTAAAACAATAATTATTTTAAATTACTAATTTGTCAATAACATTTCTAAAATTTCTAAATTTATTTTCCTTTAATTTTCAAATCCCACTAATATTTCCCTAAATGACAAAAAGATTTCGTGTCAGTCGCTGATAAAATGACTTTAGAAAATAAGAGTTAAAAGGATTATGATAATAAAAATTCATCATCAAAAAATAAAAAAATTAAACTCAATAATATATGTTAGTTCATTGAAAAACATTAATTTTTTTTTAAATACCTTCTTTATTTATTATACATAATATTTCTAAAATTATTGTTTTTAAATCATTTTTTATATTCATAAGATTTTGGTTATTTTAAAATAATCTTCGCTCCAAAATTATATTTAGAGAGAATTTCAGCCTGGACTCAAACCTGGGCCCACGACTGGCTTAAAGCTGGCCTAGGCCTGGCTCTAGACTGTCCGAAGCTTGGCTAAAAACTGGCTGAGCCAGACCTAGGCCAGTCTTGAGGTCGCTTTAGACTGTCCCACGCCTGGCTTAAGCCTGGCTCAAGACTGGCTCACGACTGGCTCATGCCTCTTAATTAAACGTGGCAACCCTGTAAGGGGTTAAATCTTGAAACAACGGAGGCAGCGGCGGCGATATCTTTTTATAATATAGAAAGATATATGTTATATATATATGAGAGATTCTATATGAAGTGATCAAGGTAAAAAAAATTGTTTGCCAATTATGCTTAAATTCGAAGTATTTACGGTGCATATAGATGGTAATTTTTGGAATTTTTTTTTTGTCCAATATTTTCCGAGTGGGAGGGGGGGAATTTTTTTTGGGTTTTACGGTACAACCCAAATTTCAGTATTTTTTTTCTAGTTAACATTTAGATAAAAAAATGTTGCTACTATCAGTTTCGATAAAATTTTTCATGGCCTTTCGATTGATGATATTTATTCGAAAAAAAAAATTTTTTGTCCAAAAAAAATGAAAGACAAAAATAAATTTGAGTTTTTTTTGGTGAAGGACACGATCTTTTTTTTTTTTTTAATCAAAAGCTGAGGTTTTTTCCTATAAAGGTATGTATATGAAAAAGTTGGCCTAAAATGTTTAAGCCATAAAAATTAGAGTTTTAGAGCGGAGCGCTGCAGACTCAACGCGACCAGAGGCATCAGCGATCTAAAACTCTAGTTTTCATGGCTTAAACATTCTAGGCCAACTTTTTCATCTACATACCTTTATAGGAAAAAACCTCAGCTCAATCGAAGGCCATGAAAAACTCTATCGAAACTGATAGTAGCAAAATTTTTTTATCTTATTGTTAACTAGAAAAAAAATACTGGAATTTGCGGTGTACCGTAAAACCCAAAAAAATTCCCCCCCTCCCACTCGGAAAATATTGGACAAAAAAAATTCCAAAAATTACTATCTATATGCACCATAAATACTTCGAATTTAAGCATAATTGGCAAACAATTTTTTTTACCTTGATCACTTCATATGGAATCTCTCATATATGTGTGTTATATATATATATATGTTATATGTATATATATATATATATGAAATTAGAAGTTCTAATAAATATATTTTGTATTGGATAAAAAATTGTTTTAAATTTTTTTTCTCTCTATATTTCTTTTTAGAATGAATGCAATTTTGGTGAACTCGGATTTGAGGGTGATTGCCAGAGGAAATAAATTTCCTGTAAGGGGGTTTAATTTAAACTACCCTTACAATATTAAGATAACATCGGCAGTAAGCCCATCTGAATTTACGGAAAAAGTATCTAAATTCAGAAAGCAATATTTTAATTTCATGGATGAGATGAAGGAGTTTTACAAATCAACACCAAGTAACTTAAGAGCAATACATGAAATAATTAATGAAGAAACAGGCACACCAGTAGCCTTTTACAATGAAGATCAAGGATGTGAAAGAGGATACATTAAAGAGGTCCTGCAGGATGGTAGAATAGTTATATACGATGTAGACGAGGATGATTATTTTACTATGAAGCAGGAAGAGATATTTAAAATGGTTTATAGACTCTTCCACTATCCAACCTTTGCAATGGCTTTCTCATTGGATGGAGTAAAACCTTCTAAATATGAAGAGTGGTCTAGAAGAGAATGTAGCGGCTTTAAGAGGGAAATTATAAAAGAAAATATTACGATGAGCTTCTTATACCGAGACAGAAACACTTATGTTGGATGGGGGTTGTTAGATGAGAATATGTCTCTAAGGAGGTTTCTTTTACAAAACAATCTAGAAAAATAGCTTATGATAGAAAATTGTACATAGCGAATGAGGAAGAAAAATTGTACAGATTTGATGATATTCCCTCATCATTACATGAATCTGAATTAGAGGAATAAAAAGGAATTAAATAAAAAAAACAATGTTAATAATAATATTCTTAAATAAATTTGTTTTTGAAAATAATACAATTTTTAATTTTATTCTTATTTTATAAAGTTGATAATTTTTTTTTGGTGGTATTTTCGTTATACCAGTCATTATTCATTTGTTTTGAATGATTGAATTTTTTTTTATAAAAAAAGAGGAATTTTATAATTCAGGGGGGCATTCGACCTCAGTAAAGGATTTTTTTCAATATATTCAATTTTAAATCTTATAATTAAAAAACTTAAATATAATTGTAAATGTGTTGCTTTTAAATACATATTAAAAATCATCACATTTAAGGGGGGCATTGAAACGGTATTTCAATAGTAAATTGAAATAAATAAAATAAAACATTAAAAGAACAATAAATAATTAAAATAATAATAATAATTAGAAATAAAAAAATATTGGAGATTGTGGGGATCGATCCCTGGACGTTGGGGTTTGTGGCCCGGCGTGCTGTGCCTGTTAGTATGAGACACTTGAAAAATGAAGTAGAAATAGACTAAAATATTGAGAAGGGTAAAATAATGTTACGTCAGTAACTTTGTGGTTACGAAAATTATAAATTTTTAAGTTGCATGTCTAAAAAGAACATTTAATGAGTCAATACTAAAACAATGTTTAGTTAACAAGGCTCAGAAAGAACCCTCTTTAAATGAAAAATCAATGAAGACTCAAAACCTAGGAGAAGGCTTAATCGCCTGTTTAGCGAGATTTTACTCAAAATTTATGTGATAATGTTTATTGACGACAATGTATTCCATCTACCTGTCTGTATGACAGGACTAAACTCAAGAATTATGTGTTAATTAAGTATGCTTATCGATTACAATGAAACCCAGCTATTCACCTGCTTAAAAAACACTCCCTCAAGTATTATGTTAAAATAATGTATCTCACCCGCTGGGAGGATGTAAGTCATTGATTACCTTGCATATAAAAGCTGCAAGGACCCCCAGAACAAACCAGTCTAATTCAAACCCCGGAAAACTGTTTATAAAATCTTCGTATCAGTTCTAATTCAACCCCATCTACGTTCGTCAACTTTCTTCATACACAGTCTAAATTCAACTCCGGCACCTGTTATCATCAACTAGTTTTAATTCAATCCCGAAAATTTTATATGTTTTATATGTTTTCTGTAAAAATAATGAAATTAAAATATATTGTAAGAGCTATTAATTTAATAAATAAATAAATTGTTAATATTAATTAATTAAAAATATCTTTAAAAAATAATAATTTAAAGTAAAATAATTTAAAATAATAAGTAGAAAATTTTTATTATTTATAACATTTAAATATATTTGTATAATATTGAGAAATATTCAATAATTTAATTTTCTAAAGGAGTTGTTCAATCTTAATGAGTTTACCCCGGAGGAAGGGAGAATTTGCAGAGAATATAAAAGTACGAATTTTTGCAGTTTTAGCTCTCTTCTCTTGAAAGCTCACTAGAGGTGAAACGCACAAAATATATTATTAGAAGATTGTTGAATGTTATAACATTTCAACTTTAAATGAAATAACTTTTTGATAATATTCTAAATTTTCTAAATTCGGAATAACCTTTAATTGATTCTTTTAAAATCAATGTAAGATTATTTAAATTACAAATTATATTAAATAATAAATTTTTATAATATATATTCTATTTTATTTGTGGATCTACTGGGAGTAATTATTATACAACCCAGTGATTCACCAATAATAAGAAATTATAATAATAATTGTGAAGAAAATGCTTTCTTTATCATTATTATTTAATATTAAAATTATAAGATTCCAATTTATAAAAATTACAACTAAAGAAATAAAAATTTTATATTCAAGTATTGTCCATCAGTTGTAGCGTTGATTATATTAAATATTTTAATTTATTAAAATATTTGATAAATTTATTTATTAAATTTCTGTTTACGGGAGTAATCATTATACAACCCGGCAGAATTTAGTAAAGATTAACGATATAAAAGTAAAGCAATACCTTTTTCGCAAGGCTCTGCAGTCTAGGTGCATTTGTAGAAATAACCTAGTACCTTTCGAGAAATTGAGAAATCGAAAAATGTCCTTAGTCCTCCAATTAGAATAGGATAGTAAATTAATAAAGGTTTTACCCAGAAATTACTTTATACTTATTTTATTTAGCTCAGGGAAATTTATACCCACAATTTTAGTTTAAGTAGGTAAAAATTAATATTTAGATAAAGTTTTAAATTTAAATTTATAATTTATTTTTATTATTTTATTTTTAGATTAACAAGCGATTTTACAACGAATAAACTAAATAAACGAATAAGTTTTACGTATTTTATTTGGATATTATTAATAAATTGAAGTGAGTAATAGAATTAAAATTATTTAAGAAATATTCAAAGCTGAGTGAGAACAAGTTTGAAAAAATAACAATTTAAGTGAGTATTTATAATTTGTAATAATAGAAAGAGATATGTATTTGTTTTATTTTGAATAATCTTGAAACCAATAACAATTGAACAGAATAAGTAAATTTAACTTTTAACAATTTATAATTTGATTTTTAAATTAAAATGATGTTTTATTTACAGATTCTTTAAACAATCAATGATGATTTCTGCATTATTTGATTTTATAAAATAAATAAGCAGTGCTAAGATTATAATAAAGAATAAAATAAATTATTAATTTATTTTATTTTAAAATCAATCAATTTATTCGTTAAAGAGATGAAACTTTATAATTATTAAAGTGATTATTAATAAATAATTATTTCTGAAAACTATTACAGAGGGCTATTTAATTTATTGATTTAAAATAATAATGGATTTAACGATCCATACTTGAACTATATCTCTGTCCATTTAAATGGTATTTAAATTCAGTATTAAATAAGAAACTAGAAATAATATCCCCGGTTATAAAGGACTAGGATAGAGATATATGCTTCAGGGACATTCTCTCTCAATTCGGCAACCCCTCTGTGCATTTTAATTTCCAAGATACAAGACTTTATTATAGCTTAAAATTTTCGCCAAAACATCAACTTTTTGATGTCGTACGGTGTTTTTTATTTTTACTTAAGGGTTGGAAATTATCATGCATAAAGTCCCAAAAAAAAACCCACAGAAAGTATAAAAATTATGCTAAAAATAAACGAAAAAATAAAAATTATAGTCTAAATAACTAAGAGATTTAAATAAAATACTTAATCACATTCTAAGAAATAATTAAACCTTACAAGCATTATAATAAAAAACAACTCTTCATAATCATCCCCTAAACAGGAATTAAAAAAATGACAAATATTCTTAAACAAGTAAACAAAAAACAATCTTTAGAGGATTCACAAACTTTGAAATGCAATAAGAATAAAAACCTATAAAATTTACCCCTATTAGCATCAAAAACCACCCATTAAAATCTTTCCTGAATTAGGTACTTAAAACCTTGCTTTGGATGTATTCTTATCTACCTTATCCCCTTCAGCATCGAAAAACACATTTGAAAATCAACCCTTAATCTGAAATAAAGAAATTGACCAAAACTCAAACGTATCGTTTCTTTTATCGCCTTGAATATATTTCTTAAAATTTAATCTATATTTAATAACTTGTAAGAAATTTTTTTTAATGATTTGGTAAAATATACTGTATTTAATAGCATTTTAATATTTCTTAATTTGACAAGAATATAATTTACTTCCATCAAGTCTTTTTGTTTATTGAAATATCGGTTATTTCTGCAAGGATTTTATTCTTAATATTAAATAATACATTCTATAGCAGCTTTTTTATCACAATTTAAATGTTTAAAAATCATGAATTTTGTCAGTTCTTTATATTTATCATACATATAATTTATTGCTTCCTTTTGTCTAGACTTTCTATTTATTAAAACATCAGCTATTTCTTTAAAGGATTGTTAGTCGTGAGAAAGAATGTGACGAGTCACGAGGATAATAAATAATGAGATAGAAAAGGATAAAGCATTCCTATAATGAGGATTGAGAAGGACAGTTAATGAAAAAAAGGAGGAATAAAAATTCAAGACATAAGACATAAACAATCGAAACAATACCTATTACTCGAACAAAACTATATTTAAGGACAGAAGACTTGATACATGAATCTCAGAATAAAAAAATCTAACAAATGACATACGACTTAAGACATGTAACATAAAGCATAAGTTAAAAAATATAAAATATAAGCCTTAAGACATCAGGTTATTAACATAAAATTCAATAATAAATCTAAAAAACTCAAGACTCAAAAACCTAAGGCATAAATGTGACACTCGAGACAAAAACTCAATACATAGAACATAAAAATTTAACCAAATTACTTAAAAATATAGGGCATGAACAGTAACCAGTCTTACATTCAAATCATAAAACTGAAGTCTCAATACTCAAAGTATAAGTATCGAAACACATAACCCAAGACATAAGACATGCAAATCGAAACATGAGATATATACTTAAGACATAAGATGTCTTATATCTTAAACTAAACTAAACTTAAACTAAAGTTTTATTCTTAATATAGTTGAGTTTTATTTTTGATAATCTTTTGTTTGCCCGCATAAACGCTCAAAACCTTCAAAAAATATACTATTTTTTTTATGTACTATGGTTCTCTAAACTTAAAAATGACATTAAGAAATTTTTCTATGGATAGGTTTCCGAAATATGAATTTTTTAAATTTTTTTACGTTTTTTTCGGAGGTGACTTCACGTTTTAGGCCGTATCTCGAGTTACAGACGTCCGATTAAGTTTTTCTAGGTGTCAAATTAAAGGTAATCAAATTCCAAACAATCACTTTTAACATTATATTTCAATCGGTTAAATATTTTAAGTGATATAGTCCAAAAAAAAATTTTAAATTTGAGTTTTTGGCCCAAAATATGAAAAACAAATTCATTCTACCACCATGCAAAAATAGAAAACGTCAAATTATGTCCAGTTTTAAATTTTTTACATATATGGCTCACTTTAAGGAAGAAAAAAATGTATGGATGAAAACAATCTATGGGTAATTATTGAAGTTATAAGCCAGGGTACTGAAATTCTCGTTTTACGCCATTTCGGTATTTTACCTCCTTTTATAGTGATTATGTTGATTAATTTAATGAATACTATATATAATTAGAAAATGGACTTTTTCACAGATTTCAAATAATTTTCAGTGCTTTACTAATTCAAATTTGACTGAAAAATTTTTAAAAAAAAAAAAATTAATTTCATATTTCTATATCTAATTTCAAACTTTTTCATCTATTAACGAACAAAATTCAAAAAATCTGTTTCAACTTGTCAAAAAATCAGATTTTAATCAATTTATGCTTCTTCAGAAATTTTTGTCAAAAACTCCAAAAAATTTTTCAGTCAAATGTCATTTATTTTTCATATTACGATAGCTAATTTCAAACTTTTTCATCTATTAACGAACAAAATTTAACAAAAATTGAACCACTGCACATCTGATTTAACTTGTCAAAAAAGCAAATTTTAATCAACTTATGCCTCTTCAGAAATTTTTGTCAAAAACTCCAAAACATTGTCCAGTCAAATATCATTTATTTTTCATATTTCCATATCTTATTTCAAACTTTTTCATCTATTAACGAACAAAATTCAACAAAAATTAAACCTCTGCGCATCTGATTCAACTTGTCCAAAAATCAGATTTTAATCAATTTATGCCTCTCCAGAAATTTTTGTCAAAAACTCCAAAAAAATTTTCAGACAAATATTTTTTATTTTCTATATTTCTAAATCTAATTTCAAACTTTTTTATCTATTAACGAACAAAATTCAACAAAAATTGAACCACTGCGCATCTGATGCAACTTGTCAAAGAAGCAAATTTTAATCAGTTTATGCCTTTCCAGAAATTTTTGTCAAAAACTCCAAAAAAATTTTCAGACAAATATTTATTATTTTCTATATTTCTAAATCTAATTTCAAACTTTTTTGTCTATTAACGAACAAAATTCAACAAAAATTGAACCACTGCGCATCTGATGCAACTTGTCAAAGAAGCAAATTTTAATCAGTTTATGCCTTTCCAGAAATTTTTGTCAAAAACACCAAAAAAATTTTCAGACAAATGTTTATTATTTTTTTTATTTCTAAATCTAATTTCAAACTTTTTTGTCTATTAACGAACAAAATTCAACAAAAATTGAACCACTGCGCATCTGATGCAACTTGTCAAAGAAGCAAATTTTAATCAGTTTATGCCTCTTCAGATATTTTTGTCAAAAACTCCAAAAAAATTTTCAGTCAAATTTGAATTAGTAAAGCACTGAAAATTATTTGAAATCTGTGAAAAAAGTCCATTTTCTAATTATATATTGTATTCATTAAATTAATCAACATAATCACTATAAAAGGAGGTAAAATACCGAAATGGCGTAAAACGAGAATTTCAGTACCCTGGCTTATAACTTCAATAATTACCCATAGATTGTTTTCATCCATACATTTTTTTCTTCCTTAAAGTGAGCCATATATGTAAAAAATTTAAAACTGGACATAATTTGACGTTTTCTATTTTTGCATGGTGGTAGAATGAATTTGTTTTTCATATTTTGGGCCAAAAACTCAAATTTAAAATTTTTTTTTGGACTATATCACTTAAAATATTTAACCGATTGAAAAATAATGTTGAAAACGATGGTTTGGATTTTGATTACCTTTAATTTGACCCTTAGAAAAACTCAATCGGACTTCTGTAACTCGAGATACGGCCTAAAACGTGAAGTCACCTCCGAAAAAAACGTAAAAAAATTTAAAAAATCCATATTTCGAAAACCTATCCATAGAAAAATTTCTTAATGTCATTTTTAAGTAACGAGTAGCTTAGTACATAAGAAAAAAATAGTGACATTGAATGTACATAAATTTTTTTTTTTTTGTAAACTAGTGTAATTGATCAAAATTATATGTTACATTTGACGTAGGATCCTAGAAAATTAAAAACTACTGCACAGCCGTAAGTATAATGGAAACCAAGTTTGACCAGTACGCATTAGGGTGTCCCGAAAAATAAAAAAATATTTTTTTCTTTGTTGTTACCCCCACAAAACCTTTCATTTTGCGTCAAAATAAGTGTACGGAATGTAAAAAAATTAATTTTCATTTTGACCCTTGGTCCAGGGCCTCTGTATCATCAGGGACGTAACTACAAATGTCGAGGCCCCCTCTCCCTAATATTTTTTTAAATAGTGTATATACAATTTCGGTCAATATTTTCTATTTTTAATTATTTTTTTAAAAATTTTTTTTTGCATTAGGGTTATTGGGCTCGAGGCCCCCTAGCAAGCCGAGGCCCCCCCGCAATGCGGGGTTTCGCTATATGGTAGTTACGTCCCTGTGTATCATTAAAACGTTTAAAATTCAGTTTTCTCAGATGTAAACAAAGTGTAAGAGCCAAAGACTTAAAAATGATAAAAATTAGGATAAAATACTATAAATTAACAGCTGAACAAAATTAAATTTCATTTTCATTAAGTATCAACTGTTATTTAATAAATTTTTGTTTAAAAAGTCATCATATATTTTTTAAACAATAATTTATCAATATAGTTGATACTTTAAAAAAAGGCAAGTTTATTTGTTTTTGAAGTCAATTAATATTATTCTATACTAATTTATATAATTTTAAAAGTAACTCTTACTTACAT
Source organism: Ganaspis brasiliensis (assembly GCA_037103525.1). NCBI lineage: Eukaryota > Metazoa > Arthropoda > Insecta > Hymenoptera > Figitidae > Ganaspis > Ganaspis brasiliensis. Next base: position 862,109 of record JAZKLR010000700.1, read on the forward strand.
TTGGTTTACACATGAAAACAAATTTTTAACGTTTTGATGATTTAGAGGCCCTGGACCACGGGTCGAAATTAAGATTAATTCTTTTTACATACAGTACACTTATTTTGACGTAAAATGAAAGGTTTCGTAGAGGTGAGACCAAAGAAAAAAAATATTTTTATGTTTTGGGACACCCTAGTGCGCATTATATATTCAGTTCTTTGAAATACTACACATGTTCCTACATAGGAGCTTACTTATGTTTCTTTACAAGTCTCGTAGGACCATAATGCAGCTTGGGATCCTTTACAGATACACGCAGGAACCTGTGAAGGATCGTTGTCCGAAAATCCGTCAAGGGATCGTGTCAGGATTCTCCAAGGAATTATTGCAGGACGTTTGAGGATCCTTAAAGGAACTTTTAATGTTTCTTAATGGTTCATGACACGATCCTTAGAAGTTCCTGTAAAGGAATTTTTAACTGGGAACCCTCAAAATCATTCCCTAAACATAAATTTTCAAAAATTAACAAATATTCTTAAACAAGTAGACAAAAACATTCTTTAGAGAATTCACAAACTTTAAATATTACTAAGAATAAGAGTTCTATAAAACTTGCTCCTTCAGCATCGAAAACCACCCTTAAAAAGCTTCTCTTAATCTTTAATCCAAAAAATGGACAATTTTTTATTAAACGTATAAACTAAAACAATTTTGAGAGTATTCTCCGGCTTTAAAAATTGCTCAGAATGTATTCCTATGTAAGGTAAAAAGAAATAAATTTAGAGCGATTTTTTTTTGGTCAATTTCTTTATTTCAGATTAAGGGATGATTTTCAAGAGTGTTTTTCGATGCTGAAGGGGATAAGGTAGATAAGAATACATCCAAAGCAAGGTTTTAAGTACCTAAGTCAGGAAAGATTTTAATGGGTGGTTTTTGATGCTAATAGGGGTAAATTTTATAGGTTTTTATTCTTATTGCATTTCAAAGTTTGTGAATCCTCTAAAGATTGTTTTTTGTTTACTTGTTTAAGAATATTTGTCATTTTTTTAATTCCTGTTTAGGGGATGATTATGAAGAGTTGTTTTTTATTATAATGCTTGTAAGGTTTAATTATTTCTTAGAATGTGATTAAGTATTTTATTTAAATCTCTTAGTTATTTAGACTATAATTTTTATTTTTTCGTTTATTTTTAGCATAATTTTTATACTTTCTGTGGGTTTTTTTTTGGGACTTTATGCATGATAATTTCCAACCCTTAAGTGAAAATAAAAAACACCGTACGACATCAAAAAGTTGATGTTTTGGCGAAAATTTTAAGCTATAATAAAGTCTTGTATCTTGGAAATTAAAATGCACAGAGGGGTTGCCGAATTCAGAAAGAATGTCCCATTTATGAAAAAATAAAGAATATAAAACGGACTTCTAATTTAAATGTACGAGGAATTTGCAATAAATAGTCTGAGAACTTATTGTTTAAATGCCTTTAGTACTTTATGTAATTTTTATAGTTATTCAAAGTCAAGTGATAATCAAGAGGGGTTGGGGGGTCGCAGAGAATATTACGGTTGCTCACGTGGGGGGGGGGGGGTCTAAAATTGGTATAAAACCTATCACGTGATTTATGGATGACCCCTATACTGTTTCAAGTTTTTATAGTGGATTATATATTTTTCCTTTTGATATAAACTAGTAATCAATTTTTCACTATTTGAATTTGGTGGTGTGAAATGATGTGGACAGAGCGGTAAATCTTTATGTGAATCATGAATTTTAGTCGAATATTCTAGATCTACTTTAAGAATATAACCTTCTGAAGATTTATCTGGAGTATTTAAGAAATAGTCATGTTCATAATTTTCAACCTATTCAAAGTTATCATAAGGTTATTAAGTTATCATAAGACTGCTCATGGCTTTACCATACTGATTGGTTATATCCAGATACATAATATAAGACTCTGGATTAAAAGGATTAAAGTCATTCCCCATAAATCTATTATTTGCTTTGGCATATCGATTAGAGCATTGAGAAACTCCTCCCCTAAGTCCCTTTTCAATAAAAAGTAACATTTCTACATCTGTTATTAACTTCAATTTTATTTGTGTATATTCAAGCATGGCGTCAAATGACAGTCCTGGCGCAGTATAATAATGTAATGGATCTTATTTATACGTTTTGATACAGTTTTTTCTAAAATTTTCAAAGATGTCTGCTAAAAGCAAAACATCTGTTTTTAAATATAAGTCAGAGTATTCACCTAATGTTTGTATGTTAAAAGATTTCCATACATTACACGCATGTTGGTAATCTTGTTCGGATATATGCTCATTATTCTACTTGGAATAGAAAGATTCTTTCATTGGTAATTTGTTCTGTTTTAATTTATCCCAACTATCAATATATTCATAAGGAAAAATACCTTTTCTAGTTAATAAATTGAATTCTTGTTCAGTTTTACAAAACTGTTTAGTAATTTTCTTTTCATCATTATTTAAATAATTATGATAATAATATTTTTCTTTGTTCTTGGGCAATAATGAAATTTTACCCTCAAAACAAGTAGCTAATTCTTAAATAAAAAATGTAAGTCATACCCCGATAAATTATGAAAAACTATTGGAATTGTATGGGAATCTTTGTAATTTATATTACGACCCTGATGCGTTGGACCGCGATATTTATCTGTAAAATGACAATCATCTCTATGTTTGATATCATCTGAAATGAATGGTTTTTCACAAATGTAATAAGTTTTTGCAGTATAAAATTCTAACTACTGTTGAGAAGTCAATGTTTCCATTGGAATAATATTTTTTAAATAGGAATCTACTTTAAAAGCTAACTTCTTTAATTGGTTGATAAACCACTCTATAGTGTCTAGTCCGCGATAAGATTTAAATTCTAAGAGAGCATCATCAAAATTGAATTTTTACATAGAATGCAAAGCTTGTTGAGACATGTTTTTGCTCTCCACTTGGCTCTCAAACATTCAGTCCCGGGAAAAAAGGTTTAGATATAATCAGATATAATTGATTATATATAATCATATCTATACTTTCTTCTGTGCTTTAAAATTATTAGATTTCAACACATGATTTACTTGATATACACATCTTATATATCTATATGTATATTTTAGGTATATTATTGTTCAATTTTAAATTATAAATTAATTTGATAATTTATTTATAAAATGAAATTATGTAAACGGCAATGTCAATTTAATGCAAATTTGAAAAAGTATAAACTATATTATTTATATATATTATAAATAAATTATTTTTTTATTGGATATAGTTTGATCTGATATTATGTATGATTAAATCTGTTAACAAAATGATTATAACTGACTTCATATCTGACAATATCTAATTAGATATAGAAAGGCATAATATCAGATTTGACTATGTTAAAATATATCTAGTCAGATATGACCTCACATCAGGCAATATCTATCTAGATATAAACAGATATAATATCAGATCTGATTATATCTAAATATATATAAGCAGATATATGTTTAAATAACTGATTATATCTGATTATATCTGAATAGATCAAATCATATATCATTAGATCTAAAATATATCTGATTATATCTACAATATATCTGATGATATCTGAAGTATATCTGATTATATCTAAACCCTTTTTCCCGGGGTATCAGCATAAAAAGCAATACACTGAGAAAAATGGATGTTTACCCTTAACATCTGGATGTTAACGCTTAACATCCCACTCAGAAAAAAAGTGCGGGATTCCTGCGGAGTTTCCGCGGTAAACTCCGCGGTAAATTCCTGCGGAGCTTCCGCAGGAAATTCCGCAGAAATTCCGCAAAAATATTCCGCAACGAGATTTCACAAAATCTGTGATTGAAAATGCACAACAGATATCCTGGTCGCTCCGGTCAACTTCTTCGAGAAAGTTGACCTCAAAATGTGAAAAACAACTGCTACACGGTATTCAAGAGTAAAACCGACGTCTAGGTCGCTCGGGTCAACTTTTTAGGGAAAGTTAACCTCAAAATGTAAAAAGTAACTGCTACACCGTTTTCAAGAGAAAATTCGATGATCAGGTAGTTCGGGTCAACGTCTTCGGGAAACTTAACCTCAAAATATAAAAAATTACTGCTACACCGTTTTCAAGAACAAAACTGGTGGCTAGGTCGTTCCCGTCAACATCTTCAGGAAAGTTAACCTCAAAATGTAAAAAATACATGCTGAACCGTTTTCAAAAGAAAATTCGATGACCAGGTCGTTCGGGTCAACGTCTTTGGGAAAGTTAACCTCAAAATAAGAAAAATAACTGCTACACCGAAAATTCGATGTCCAGGTCTTTCGTGTCAACATCTTTAAAACAGTTAACCTCAAAATGTGAAAAACAACTGCTACACGGTATTGAAGAGCAAAACCGATGTCTAGGTCGTTCGGGTCAACTTTTTAGAAAAAGTTAACCTCAAAATAAGAAAAATAACTGTTACACCGTTTCCAGAGCAAAACCGATGTATAGGTCGTTCCGCTCAACATCTTTAAAAAAAGTTAACCTCAAAATAAGAAAAATAACTGCTACACCGTTTTCTAGAGCAAAACCGATGTCTGGGTCGTTCCGGTCAACATCTTCAGGAAAGTTAACTTAAAAATGTGAAAAATATCTGCTACACCGGTGTCAAGGTAAAATTCAATGACCAGGTCATTCGGGTCAACGTCTTCGAGAAAGTTAACCTCAAAATATAAAAATTTACTGCTACACCGTTTTCCAGAGAAAAACGGGTGGCTAGGTCTTTCCGGTCAACATCTTCAGGAAAGTTAACCTCAAAATGTGAAAAATATCTGCTACACCGGTGTCAAGGGAAAATTCAATGACTAGGTCCTTCGGGTCAACGTCTTCGGGAAAGTTCACCTCAAAATATAAAAAATTACTGCTACACAGTTTTCCACAGCAAAACCGGTGGCTAGGTCGTTACGATTAACTTTTCAGGAAAAGTTAACCTCAAAATGTAAAAAGTAACTGCTACACCGTTTTCCAGAGCAAAACCGATGGCTAGATCATTCCGGTCAACATCTACAGGAAAGATAACCTCAAAATGTAAAAAATACCTGCTACACCGTTTTCAAGAGAAAATTCGATAACCAGGTCGTTCGGGTCAATGTATTGGGGAAAGTTAACCTCAAAATGTAAAAAATTACTGCAATGCCGTTTTCTAGAACAAAACTGGTGGCTAGGACGTTTCACACCTTCAGGAAAATTAACCTTTCTAAATTTGAAAAATACCTGCTACACCGTTTTCAAGAGAAAATTCGATGACCAGGTCCTTCAGGTCAACGTCTTTGGGAAAGTAAACCTGAAAATGTAAAAAATATCTGCTACACCTTTTTTAAGAGAATATTCGATGTCCAGGTCTTTTGTGTCAACATCTTTAAAAAAGTTAACCTCAAAATGTGAAAAATAACTGCTACACGGTATTCAAGAGCAAAACCGATGTCTAGGTCGTTCGGGTCAACTTTTTAGGGAAAGTTAACCTCAAAATAAGAAAAATAACTGTTACACCGTTTCCAGAGCAAAACCGATGTGCAGGAGGTCTGGGTCAACTACTTCAAGGAAGTTAACCTCAAAATGTAAAAAATACCTGCTACACCGTTTTCAAGAGAAAATTCGATAACCAGGTCGGTCGGGTCAATGTCTTGGGAAAAGTTAACCTCAAAATGTAAAAAATTACTGCAACGCTGTTTTCCAGAACAAAACCGGTGGCTAGGACGTTCCGGTCAACACCTTCAGAAAAGTTAACCTCTAAATTTGAAAAATACCTGCTACACCGTTTTCAAGAGAAAATTCGATGACCAGGTCGTTCGGGTCACCGTCTTTAGGAAAGTAAACCTCAAAATGTAAAAAATATCTGCTACACCTTTTTTAAGAGAATATTCGATGTCCAGGTCGTTCGTGTCAACATCTTTAAAAAAGTTAACCTCAAAATGTGAAAAATAACTGCTACACGGTATTCAAGAGCAAAACCGATGTCTAGGACGTTCGGGTCAACTTTTTAGGGAAAGTTAACCTCAATATATAAAAAATTACTGCTACACCGTTTTCCAGAGCAAAACAGATGGCTAGGTCGTTCCGGTCAACATCTTTAGGAAAGTTAACGTCAAAATGTAAAAAATACCTGCTACACCATTTTCAAGGGAAAATTCGATGACCAGGTTGTTCGGGTCAACGTCTTCGGGAAAGTTAACCTCAAGAAATAAAAAATTACTGCTACACCGTTTTCCAGAGCAAAAACGGTGGCTAGGTCTTTCCGGTCAACATCTTCAGGAAAGTTAACCTCAAAATGAGAAAAATATCTGCTACACCGGTGTCAAGGGAAAATTTAATGACCAGGTCGTTCGGGTCAACGTCTTCGGGAAAGTTAACCTCAAAATATAAAAATTTACTGCTACACCGTTTTCCAGAGCAAAACCGGTGGCTAGGTCTTTCCGGTCAACATCTTCAGGAAAGTTAACCTCAAAATGTGAAAAATATCTGCTACACCGGTGTCAGGGGAAAATTTAATGACCAGGTCATTCGGGTCAACGTCTTCGAGAAAGTTAACCTCAAAATATAAAAAAATACTGCTACACAGTTTTCCACAGTAAAACCGGTGGCTAGGTCGTTACGATTAACTTTTCAGGAAAAGTTAACCTCAAAATGTAAAAAGTAACTGCTACACCGTTTTCCAGAGCAAAACCGATGGCTAGATCATTCCGGTCAACATCTTCAGGAAAGATAACCTCAAAATGTAAAAAATACCTGCTACACCGTTTTCAAGAGAAAATTCGATAACCAGGTCGTTCGGGTCAATGTATTGGGGAAAGTTAACCTCAAAATGTAAAAAATTACTGCAATGCCGTTTTCTAGAACAAAACTGGTGGCTAGGACGTTTCACACCTTCAGGAAAATTAACCTTTCTAAATTTGAAAAATACCTGCTACACCGTTTTCAAGAGAAAATTCGATGACCAGGTCGTTCAGGTCAACGTCTTTGGGAAAGTAAACCTGAAAATGTAAAAAATATCTGCTACACCTTTTTTAAGAGAATATTCGATGTCCAGGTCTTTCGTGTCAACATCTTTAAAAAAGTTAACCTCAAAATGTGAAAAACAACTGCTACACGGTATTGAAGAGCAAAACCGATGTCTAGGTCGTTCGGGTCAACTTTTTAGAAAAAGTTAACCTCAAAATAAGAAAAATAACTGTTACACCGTTTCCAGAGCAACACCGATGTCTAGGACGTTCCCGTCAACTTCTTCGAGGAATTTATCCTCAAAATGTGAAAAATAACTGCTACACGGTATTTAAGAGCAAAACCGATGACTAGGTCGTGCGGGTCAACTTCTTAGGGAAAGTTAACCTTAAAATTTAAAAAATTACTGCTACACCGTTTTCCAGAGCAAATCTGATGTGCAGGAGGTCTGGGTCAACTGCTTCAAGGAAGTTAACCTCAAAATGTAAAAAATACCTGCTACACCGTTTTCAAGAGAAAATTCGATGACCAGGTCGTTCGGGTCATCGTCTTTGGGAAAGTAAACCTCAAAATGTAAAAAATATCTGCTACACCTTTTTTAAGAGAATATTTGATGTCCAGGTCGTTCGTGTCAACATCTTTAAAAAAGTTAACCTCAAAATGTGAAAAATAACTGCTACACGGTATTCAAGAGCAAAACCGATGTCTAGGTCGTTCGGGTCAACTTTTTAGGGAAAGTTAACCTCAATATATAAAAAATTACTGCTACACCGTTTTCCAGAGGAAAACAGATGGCTAGGTCGTTCCGGTCAACATCTTTAGGAAAGTTAACGTCAAAATGTGAAAAATATCTGCTACACCGTTTTCAAGGGAAAATTCGATGACCAGGTTGTTCGGGTCAACGTCTTCGGGAAAGTTAACCTCAAGATATAAAAGATTACTGCTACACCGTTTTCCAGAGCAAAACCGGTGGCTAGGTCGTTCCTTTGATCATCTTCAGGAAAGTTAACCTTAAAATGTCAAAAATTCCTGCTACACCGTTTTCAAGAAAACATTCGATGACAAGGTCGTTCGGGTCAACTTCTTCGGAAAAAAAAACCTCAAAATGTAAAAAATAACTGCTACACCATATTCAATAATTCGATGTCTGTAGGGTCTATAAGTCGTTTAAGTCGAATGTGCCGCCCTAGGCAGTTTCCTACATTGCCTATTTAGTAAGTCCTCCACTGTTTGTATGGAAAAATTATTAATTCATAATTCGCAGGGTATATTCAAATGTTTTGAAAATTTTAATTTGTTTAAACAATTTACGTTTCTTATGGTTTCGAAATTAAAAAGATTTTTTTAACAGACATTGATTCTTTTGTAACAATTGACAGAAAATTTGTGCAATAAATATTTATTGTATTTGTTTAAACAATCGAAATTTTTAATATATTTTTTTTATTAAATTCTCTTAGAAAAATTTTGCTTACGACTGTTATTATTAAAAAATATCACGAATTTTTTCTTCAGCAATTTACAAGATATTTTGATTGTTTAAACAATTTATATTTGTTGAAACAATTTAATTTTCCCATATGAGACGTTTACTAATTTTTTTAAAATAACTCATAAAGGAAGATTTTTAAATCTTTTTTATCTCATACTTAGCCAGAAATTTATTTTCCTTAATAAACAGTATATTAATTTAGAGAAAGATTTATATCATACAGTATTATTATTTAGGCTAGGTAATAATAAGATAGGTACAGTTTGATAGCAGGATACTTAAGATTTAAATTTATTTGGGATTTTTTTATAAAAGTAGAAGAGGGGTAACTGGTAACCTTAAAATGCATTTAGCCTAATACACATTCAGCCTAAAATGCAGGTTGTCTAAAACCAACCCTAAAATGAATTAAGACTAAAAACACATTCAACCTAAATCAATTAAGTCTAAAACCTCTTTAACCTAAAATGCATTAATACTAAGCTCATTTAGTCTAAAATTCATGTAGCCCAAAACCCATATAATCTAAAATGCATATAGCCTTAAATGCATATAGCCACAATAAATTTAAACTAAAATACATTTAACTTTAAATGCAATCGGCCTAAAATTTATTAAGCCTAAAATGCATGTTGCCTAAATCTCATTTAACCTAAAATGCATATAGCCTAAAATGAATTGAAACTAAAATACATTGAACTTAAAATGCAATTAGCCTAAAACTCATTCAGCCTAAAATGCAAGTAGTCTAAAACCCACTTAACCTTCAATACATTACGCCTAAAACTTGTTCAGTCTAATATGCATGTAGCCTAAATCCTATTTAACCTAAAACGCATATATCCTTTAATTCTTATAGCCTAAAATATATTTATTCTATAAAGCATTTATCCTGAACTTTATTAAGCCTAAAATGCATGTAGCCTAAAACCTCTTTAACCTAAAATGCATTTAGCCTAAAATCAGCCAAAAAATCTTTCAGCCTAAAATGCAAGTTGTCTAAAACCTTTTTAAGCTAAAATAAATGTGTTTAGGCGACATGTATCTAAAAACATATTGCCTAAATCTGATTTAACCTAAAATGCATTGAGCCTAAAAGTTATTTCGCCTAAAGTGCATGAAACCTTAAACCCATTTGACATAAAATGCATATAACATAATTGAATTTTAACTAAAATCCATTTGAATTATAAGTTCATTTAAAATATCAAAATACATTTAACTTGAACTGTAATTAGCCTAAAACTTAATGCATGAAGTCTAAATCTCATTTAACCTAAAATGTATTTAAACTTAATCCCATTTAACCTGAAATGCATTTAGCCTAAAACCCATTCAGCCTAAATTCCATTTGTCGAAAAACTTATTTAATCTAAAATGCAATAAGCCTAAATTTATATCAATTCTACAAAAATTTTTTTTTTCCCATGCATTTTGCATGGGAAACTTTGAGCCCTTTGAGCGACCTCTAAATATTAAAAAAAAACAAAAACAAAAAAATAGGGGTAATTTTTTTTTCGATATAGAACAATCCTAGGGGGTGAGAGCAAAACATTTTCAACTTTTTGTTTTTCCCATGTATTTTTGGACCACCCTACTGTGCAGCCAGCCGACATAAAACAGAAGAAGACAGAAATAAAAATTTAAATTTTTTCTCACCCTTCATCTCACGAGAATAAAGAATTAAAGGTGAGAAAGTACCTTAAAACTACTTTAACCTAAAATGCATTTATTTTAAAATGCGTTCAGCTTAAAATGCAAGTAGCATGAAACCCATTTCACCTTAAATGCATTTAGCCTGAATCCCATTTAACCTTATATGCATTCAGCCTAAACTCATTCAGCCTAAACTGCAGGTTGTCTTCAAGCTATTTAACCTGATAGACATTAAGCGTATAACTGAATCAGCTTAAAATGAATGTACCCTAAAATCCCTCTAATCAAAAATGAATTAATACCAATTCAGCCTAAAATGCATGTAGTCTAAAACCTCTTTAACCTAAAATGCATTAAAACTAAACTTATTTCGCCTAAAATGCTTGTAGCCTAAAACCCATATAACCTAAAATGCATATAGCTTAAAATGCATATAGCTTAAATGAATTTAAACTAAGATACATATAACTTAAAATGCAAGCAGCCTAAAACTTATTAAGCTTAAAATGCATACATCCTAAATCCCATTTAACCTAAAATAAATTTAGCCTAAAACTCATAAGGCCTAGATTGCAAGTTGTCTAAAACCTATTTAACATTAAATGCATTAAGCCTAAAACTTAATCAGCCAAAAATGAAAGTAGACTAAAACTCTTTAAACCTAAAATGCATTCAGCCTAAAACTCTTTCAGCCTAAAATGAATGTAGACTAAAACTCCTTAAACCTGAAATGCATTCAGCCTAAAACTCATTCAGCCTAAAATGCAAGTAGTCCAAAATACATTTAACCTAAAATGCATTAAGCCTAAAACTTGATGAGCATAAAATGCATGTAGCCTAAAACCTATTAAACCTAAAATGCATAAAGCCTACGATTTTTATAGCCTAAAATTCATTTAACCGTCTAAAATGTATTTAACCGTCTAAAATGTTTTTAACCGTCTAAAGTGCATTTAACCTAAAATGCATGAAACCTAAATCTCATTAATAGTAAAATCCGAGTAGTCTAAAACCTATTAAACCTAAAATGGAAATAGCCTTAAATTTTTATAGCCTAACAATGAATTTAAACTAATATATGTTTAACTTAGGGTAGTAAGTAACTTAGGGTACTTTGTAAGCTGTCAAAGATGACTGTAAAAAAAACTTTTTTCGTTGATAATTTTATTTTAAGCACTAGAACTTCCAAAGCGCGCTACGCGCGCAAAACTATGCTCTTCTCGTTTTTTTATTTTCTGATTGTCCAATTTTATATTTTACCAATATTATTTAATTTGACTATTTTCTTAATAAAAAAATCTCCAATTTTTCTATTTACAAATTTTTTTACTTTGACAATTTATTAATAACCTTAACTTCTTAATTTAACAGTTTGAACAATTTTCTAATTTGCCAATCTTCCAGTTTATCATTTTTCAATTTCTCCAATTTTAAAATAAGAACTTCTTTAATTTCCTATTTTTCCAATTTTCTAATAACCAAATCTCCAATGTCTTAAATTACCAGCTTACAAATTTTTCCAATTTTCTAATTTTGTAATTTTCTAATTTATCAATGTTTTTACTTTGCTAATATTCCCATAACAATAATGTACTTTTTTTAATATTTTCCAGTTACCCCTCTTCTACTTTTATAAAAAAATCCCAAATAAATTTAAATCTTAAGTATCCTGCTATCAAACTGTACCTATCTTATTATTACCTAGCCTAAATAATAATACTGTATGATATAAATCTTTCTCTAAATTAATATACTGTTTATTAAGGAAAATAAATTTCTGGCTAAGTATGAGATAAAAAAGATTTAAAAATCTTCCTTTATGAGTTATTTTAAAAAAATTAGTAAACGTCTAATATGGGAAAATTAAATTGTTTCCACAAATATAAATTGTTTGAACAATCAAAATATCTTGAAAATTGCTGACGAAAAAATTCGTGATATTTTTTAATAATAACAGTCGTAAGCAAAATTTTTCTAAGAGAATTTAATAAAAAAAAAATTATTAAAAATTTCGATTGTTTAAACAAATACAATAAATATTTAATGCACAAATTTTCTGTCAATTGTTATTAAAGAATCAATGTCTGTTAAAAGATCTTTTTAAAACTCTCTTGCTTTAAGAATCACAACTGTGAACTTTTCTTACTAGAGGGCGCCAAATGCAAGATAAAAAGCATGTAGCCTAAAACCTCTCAACCTACAATTAATTTAGCCTAAAACTCATTCAACCTAAAATGCGAGTAGTTTAAAACCCATTTAACTTAAAATGCATGCCTAAAGCCACTTGTTTTAGGCTATACCTTGAATGCATTAAACCTTGAATACATGTAGCCTAAAACTCAATTAGCCTAAAATGCAAGTAGCCTAAGACGAATTTAACCTTAAAGGCTTTAAGCCTATAACTTGTTCAGCCTAGAATGCATGTAGCCTAAAACCCATTTAACCCAAAATGCATAGGGCCTAAAATTCATATTGCCTAAAATGCATTTATCCTAAAACGCATGTAAAATAAATCTCATTCAATCTATATTCCATTTAACCTAAATCTCATTTATCCTAAGTCTCATATAACCTAAAATGTATTTAAGCTGGATCGTAATTTACCTAAAATGGAGTAAGCCTAAATCCCATTTAACCTAAACGTTACTTAACCTAATTCCAAGTTAACCTCAAATGCATTTAACTTAAATTCCATTTAACCTAAAATGAGGCTTTACATGCCGTAATGTAATAGTGTGATACACTGGTTAGTTTCCCGCCCGGCTACTGCGGCGCTTTTGTCGCTACACACAGATGTAAAATTTGTATAACGACATGGCAGTAATGTGCGTTAGTAAATACCAACACATATAACTGCCATGACGCTATACAAATTTTGCATCTGTGTGTAGCGACAAAAGCGCCGCAGTAGCCGGGCGGTAAACTAACCAGTGTATCACACTAATATATTGCGGCTTGTAGAACCTGCCTAAAAAGCATATAACCTAAAACTCATTAAGCTAAAATGCATTTAACTTAAAATGCACTCAGTCTACAACTTATTCGGCCTAAAATGCTTGTAGCCTAAATGTAGTTAACAGAATATAACATTAAATAAGATTTAGGGTAAATGGGATTTAGGTTAAATGCATTTTAGGTTGCATAAGAATTAGGTTAAATGGGAATTATGTTAAATAGAGTTTAGGCTAAATAGCATTTTTGATGAATGCATGTTAAGTTTAAATGGGAGTTAGGCTAAATGCATTTTAGGCTTAACAGAATTTTGGATAAATGTATTTTAGGTTAAATGGGCGATAGGAAAAATCGGAGTTAAGCTGACTGCATTTAGGTCAAACAGGATTTAGGCTGAATGCATTTTAGGTTAAATGAATTTTAGGCTGAATGCATTTTAGGTTAAATGGAATTTAGGCTTAATTCCTTTTAGGCTATATGGTTTAGGACAAATAGGTTTTAGTGAATATTCATGCTCCTACTCGATTTTGTACTTCAAATCGGAGTAGCAGTTGTTTTTCTCATTTTAAGGTTCACTTCCACACGGAGGTTGTCCCGAAAGATCTTGACATTCTAGACATCGGTTTTGCTGTTGAAAACGGTGTAGCAGTTATTTTTTTTATTTTGAGCTTTACTTTTCCAAAGACGTTGACCTAAACGACCTATAGACCCTACAGACATCGAATTATTGAATACGGTGTAGCAGTCATTTTACACATTTTAAGGTTAACTTTTCCGAAGACATTGACCCGAACAACCTGGACATCAAACTTTTTCTTGAAAAAGGTGGAGGAGTAATTTATTCTATTTTGAGGTTAACCTTGCTAAAGAGGTTGACCGAAACGACATGGACGTCGAATTTTCTCTTAAATACGGTATAGCAGGTATTTTTTTACATCTTAAGGTTAACTTCCCCGAAGAAGTTGACCCAGACTTCCTGCACATCGGTTTTGCTCTTGAAAACGGTGAAGCAGTTATTTTTCAAATCTTAAGGTTAACATTGCATTGAAGTATATAACGTTAAAAATAACGATTTTTTTTTTTTTTTTAATAAAAACTAAATATTTAGAAACATTATATACGTTTAATAAAAAAAATACATTTGTTAAATCACAAATGTAGGGTATAACAGTAAAAAACAATAAAAAAAACATCTTTGACAGATTTTCGCCCTTATCTGGCAGTAAAAATAAAATGTAGAATTTCTCACCTACGTTGTTCGAAAGCAAATAAAAAATCGAGTTATAAAAATGGACGACTTTGAAAATTAAGTGAGCGGACGACATCGTTCTAGTCAAAAACCCAAAATTTTGACAATAACGAAGGCCGTCCGCTAACATAATTTTTAAAGTCGTCCATTTTTTTTTGCTTTTGAACCAAGTAGGAGCAAATGTCTACATTTTATTTTTACTGCCAGAAAAAGTAGAAAATTTGTCAAAATTTTAGATTTTTGCCAATAACGAAGGCCGTCCGCTAACCTAATTTTTAAGACGTCAATTTTTATAACTTGATTTTTTATTTGCTTTCGAATCAAGTAGGAGCAAATGTCTACATTTTGTTTTTTCTGACAAAAAAAAGCAAAAATTTGTCAAAATTTTGGGTTTTTGCCAATAACGAAGCCCGTCCGCTAACTTAATTTTTAATGTCGTCCATTTTTATAAGTCGATTTTTTATTTGCTTTTGAACCACGTAGGTAAAAAAGTCTACATTTTTTTTGTGTCAGGAAAAGTAAAAAATCTGTCAAAATTTTGGGTTATTGCCAATAACGAAGGCCGTCCGCTAACTTCATTTTTGAAGTCGTCCATTTTTATAAGTCTATTTTTTATTTGCTTTTGAACCACGTAGGTGAAAAAGTCTACATTTTATTTTTTGTGTCAGAAAAAGTAAAAAATCTGTCAAAATTTGGGTTTTTGCCAATAACGAAGGCCGTATGCTAACTTAATTTTTAAAGTCGTCCATTTTTATAACTTGATTTTTTATTTGCTTTCGAACCACGCAGGTGAAAAAAACTACATTTTATTTTTTGTGTCAGAAAAAGTCAAAATTTTGTCAAAATTTTTGGTTTTTGCCAATAACGAAGGCCGTCCGCTAACTTAATTTTTAAAAGTCGTCCATTTTTATATGTCGATTTTTTATTTGCTTTTGAACCACGTAGGTGAAAAAGTCTACATTTTATTTTTTGTGTCAGAAAAAGTAAAAAATCTGTCAAAATTTGGGTTTTTGCCAATAACGAAGGCCGTATGCTAACTTAATTTTTAAAGTCGTCCATTTTTATAACTTGATTTTTTATTTGCTTTCGAACCACGCAGGTGAAAAAAACTACATTTTATTTTTTCTGCCAGAAGAAGGCGAAAATTTGTCAAGATTTTGGGTTTTTGCCAATTACGAAGGCAATTTTAATTTTTAAAGTCCTCCATTTTTATAACTTGATTTTTTTATTTGCTTTTGAACCACGTTGGTGAAAAAGTCTACATTTAATTGTGCTGCCAGATAAGGGCGAAAATTTAGTTTTTATTAAAAAATCAATGCAATAGGTTAACTTCCCAACAAAGGTTTCCTAAAGATGTTCAAAGGAACGACCTAGCCACCGGTTTTGCTCTGGAAAACGGTGTAGCAGTAATTTTTTATATCTTGAGGTTAACTTTCCCGAAGACGTTGACCCGAACAACCTGGTCATCGAATTTTTCCTTGAAAACGGTGTAGCAGTAATTTTTTTCTTTTGAGGTTAACTTTCCCGAAGACGTTGATCCGAACGACCTGTTCATCGAACTTTCTCCTGAAAACGGTGTAACAGATATTTTTAACATTTTGAGGTTAACTTTCCCTAAAAAGTTGACCCGAACGACCTAGACATAGGTTTTGCTCTTGAATACCGTGTAGCAGTTATTTTTCACATTTTGAGGTTAACTTCCTCGAAGAAGTTGACCGGAACGACCTAGACATCGGTTTTGCTCTGGAAAACGGTGTAGCAGTAATTTTTTATATTTTGAGGTTAACTTTCCCAAAGATGGTGACACGACCGACCTAGCCATCTATTTTGCTCTGGAAAACGGTGTAGCAGTAATTTTTTATATTTTGAGGTTAACTTTCACTGAAGAAGTTGACCGGAATGACCTAGTCATCGACTTTGCTCTGACAACGGTGTAGAAGTTATTTTTCTTATTTTGAGGTTAACTTTCCTGAAGATGTTGACCGGAACCATCTATCCATCGGTTTTGCTCTGGAAACGGTGTAGCAGTTACTTTTTACATTTTGAGGTTAACTTTCACTGAAGAAGTTGACCGGAACGACCTAGTCATCGGTTTTGCTCTGGACAACGGTGTAGCAGTTATTTTTCTTATTTTGAGGTTAACTTTCCGGAAGATGTTGACCGGAACGACCTAGCCATCGGTTTTGTTTTGGAAAACGGTGTTGCAGTAATTTTTTATACTTTGATGTTATCTTTTCCGAAGATATTGACCGGAACGACCTAGTCATCGGTTTTGCTCTGGACAACGGTGTAGCAGGTATTTTTCACATTTTGAGTTTAACTTTCCTGAAGATGTTGACCGGAACGCCCTAGCCTTCGGTTTTGCTCTGGAAAACGGTGTAGCAGTAATTTTTTATACTTTGAGGTTATCTTTTCCGAAGATGGTCGCACGAACGACCTGGGCATCGAATATTCTTAAAAAAAAGGTGTAGCAGTTATTTTTCTTATTTTGAGGTTAATTTTCCCAAAGATGGTGACACGAACGACCTGGTCATCGAATTTTCTCTTGAAAACGGTGAAGCAGTTTCTTTTTACATTTTGTTGTTAACTTTCCCTAAAAAGTTGACTCAAACGGCCTGGACATCGGTTTTGCTCTTGAATACCGTGTAGCAGTTATTTTTCACATTTTGAGGTCAAGTTCCTCGAAGAAGTTGACCCGAGCGACCAGGATATCTGTAGTGTATTTTTAATCAAAGATTTTGCGAAATCTCGTTGCGGAATATTTTTGCGGAATTCCTGCGGAATTTCCTGCGGAAACTCCGCAGGAATTCCGCACTTTTTTTCTGAGTGGGATATTTATCACTTAACATAGGGACAGCTATCTAGATGTTCAGGGTTAACATCTAGATATTAAACTTTAATACCTAGATGTTAAAATTTAATATCTTAGATGTTAACCTTTAATATTTAGAGGTTAAGCGTTACTATCTTGTTTTAAACATCTAATTCTAAACATCCATTTTTCTCAGTGTTGGAACTTTTTCTTTATTTTTGTTATTTTTAAATTTATAAATACTATCTTTTTCTTCAGGTAAAACAACTCTACATTTATTCAAATTTTTGCAATCTTCTTTATGATTATTAAAAGATTTTTTATATTTAAAGTGTCAAACACATCTATCGCACAATAAAGTTTGACATTTACCTTCTGTTATTTGTGAGCTAACTAATCGAGACATATTTTTTATCCAGGCAAAATGATAAATTTTTTCATTATCCTTTATTTTAGTGTTCTCAATCATTAATAAATTAATTATAGCTTTATCTGACTGATTATTACTATAATAAATTGGGAAAACTTCTTGTGATTTTACTCCGTACACGTTTATAGTTAAATCATTTAATTTTTCAAATTTTGGAATATCATGCAGTTTATTTGGAAAATCTATACCCTCATATTTTTATTTCTCGCTAAAATCAGGATATGAACTAGAACGCGCAGCATTTTTTTAAACTGGGTATAAAGCTGCTAAAATAGACTACAAGAAACAAAACTTATCATTTTTATATTTACAACAGCCCTTTATCTGTGATAAATTTAGGTATTTTAATATAAGTATCAGCTGATAATGGAGCGTATCTATTTATATTTACAGTTAAATTTAATATTTCAGTTAAGGCCCAACCTGATTTTCCATGCTTAAAGTGATCAATTATAGTTAACATTTTATCGATTTTTTTATTAAACCAATCATTTAAATTAGTTGCTTTAGCAACTTTTTCATTTTTTGTTTGAAAATATTAAAGTTTTTCTTCATCTATTGTCGTAAAAGTTCCATTAAATATAAAATTAACTTTTAAACTTTCTAAATCTTTTAAAGCATTGTTTAATCTTCTAATTACCATTGATTCTGAACCTTTGAAAAAATCTGTTAAATTTATATGTGTTAAGGCTGTTGGAAGGAAAAAATTTGCAGTAGTCCTCAAACACTTTCCCCTCCGCTGCTCGAAAATTTGGACTTATGAATTTTTTTAAAAAAACCCAGACACTTTTTTGAAAAAAGGGCTCTGTCTGACCATAGTATTTGAGATAAGGAATTTTTTAAACCTTTGTTTTACTCGAACCGGTGTTCCTACGAGCGTCAAAATGATCCCCCGTTTTGACATTGACAGATTTTCTGTAGAAGATGGCCGCCCCACGTCACCTGATCATATGGCAGGCCGGAAGTAGCGTCACCGTTACCATGGATTCCACTCGGGCTATGACAAGATGGACTCCGCACTCTGTTTACAATCTGTCAGTTTTGATGTCGAACGTGGAGATAATTTTCTCGCTCGTGGTGAAATTGTGTTTCCCAACCCCATTCCCTGCGAAGTTTGACAAGAAAGTAATTATCCTGTATAAAAGTGTCTAGTGTTTCATAAAACAAACGGCAACGATCGTGTGAATTTGTAGTGTTATTATTTCTATGTCTCGTTTTCTTCGAAAAGTGTTCACACACTGAGAAAAACAGGAGTTTTTCTTGTTTAATAATTTCACTATTACCCCTAATTCATAAAATTCCAGCAAGTTTCTTCAATCTTTTTATTTTTCAATCAAATTCTGGGCAATGTTTTTATCAAGCACTATACTCTGACTTGATAAAATATTGACATTGACACATTTTCTGACCCGTCTGCTACAATCTGTCAGTTTCAATGACAGATTTGAAATTAATTTTTCCACTCATGAAAATGTCTATTCGTGAAAAATTAATTTTTCCTAAATTCCCCATTCACAAAAATTTGACAAAAAAATAATCATCATATTAAAAAAGTTTCCAGTGTTTTGTAAATCGAGACACTTTTATGAAAAAAAAAATTTTTATTGACGAAGTTTTTGAGATAAGGAAATTTTTCAATGTTTCTTTTATGCGAACAGATGATCCCACGAGCTTCAAATTTATCTCCCGTTTCGACATTCACAGATTTTTTGTATCGTCTACAACATATAAAAATCTACTGCCAGTTTCTATGACAAATTTGAAATTTATTTTTTTGCTCATTAAAATGTCTATTCCTATTAAATAAATTTTTTCCAATTTCCTAATTTCCCAAACCTTGAGAAAATCATAATCATACTTTCAAGAACGATTCTATTAGAGTTTTATGCAACAAACGTCAAAGAACTTGTGTTATTTATAAGTCAGGTTGCATTCGAAAAGTTTTCCCTGACAGAAAAAAGCAGGTTTTTTTTCTTTTTTATTACTTTCATTCTTCCCCTTAGGGAGCGTTCACATATGACGTCACGCTATAGAGGGGAGGGGGGAGTCTTGATCAAACGTGACAAAACATGACTTGGGGGAAGGAGGGGTCGTCCTAAATCTGACGTCACGAAATTTTATTTTTATGTTTAATATGAAGTATTTAATACTTAAAGTTCGAGGTATATGATTTGAAACAGTCCTTAATGTATTTGTTGTGCAAAAAATAAGAAAATTTTTTAATCACAGTGTATAATCTATTTATTAACCAAATATATCAGTAATAAACCGTAATGACTGCAAATTTAGAATAATAAAACCGATTGAAAATTATTACAATTGAAATTTTTGTTATTAACGTTAAAAATAAAATTATCTTAAAAATAAGGGGGGGGGGGCAAGAAACGTGACGTACTTTTAGGGGTACGTGATTATTCTCACGTGACAGAGCGTGACAGGACGGGGGGAGGGGTCAAAAAGTTGAAAAAATGCGTGACGTCATATGTGAACGCTACCTTATTTATAAAATTCCAACAAGTTTCTATTTTTTTTTTCCGAATAAAATTCTCGGCAATGTTTTTATCCAGCAGTCCCCTGACTTATCGACCTTATTCCACGGCAAGTCAAACATTTACCACATATTTCACAATTTTTTCTTTTTTAATCAAGAGATTTGTCCGGAAAAAAATCTCTGTGTTGACAAACTTTGTGCAATAACGAATTTTTCTACTTGTTTCTTTTCTACGAAGAGATTAGAGTTGCGAAGAAGTAATATTACTAGGAGAACGGTAATGAGAACGAGAATATAACCAGGAATATAGCGGACCAAAATTCTAATAGAGAATTTATAAGAATTTAAGTTTTTTATTTATTTATCAAATTAAGTCAAATTTTCTCAATCAAAATATGAAAATAGAATCTATAGTATCATTTTTATTAATAATGATTTGAATGTCAATGTTAATAGTAATAATTATATATAATAATGTATTTTAATTACTTTCTCCTCGACAATAAAACAATTTCATTATTTATTGCAAATTTCATATTATTTATGGCAAAATGGATTTAATTTTTTTAATTCACCATTATTATTTTTACTAGTAAAATAAAACGAGCACCACCGCGCGATTAGTTTTTCATACATTTTGTCCATGCCAAATTTTAGGAGTAGATTTTCAAAATTGTTTAAAAAATGTTTTACAAAATATGAGGTTATAGAGAAGAAAAAAACGCATCTTTTTTTACTCTTCAATTTTTTTGTAGAATGCATACTTTTAATAATAAAAATTAAAAACACGAAAAAAATTTTTTATAAAATCAATTACCTTTTTATAAATATCACATCATTTCTCAGCTATTTATTATTGAAATTGATTAAAATTTGGTACACGTGTGCAGTATATACTGGTAAAGCCTGCAAGCACAGTAAAACCTTTAAAAATTGATATTGTTTAATAATATTTTATTATAAAAGGAATAAGTTCACTAATATTAGTTTTCTAACTTTGAAGTAAAAAATTTGTATTAATGATTTAAAAAAGCGGTAACTTGTTGTGAGAAAGTTTTTCATTTAGTATTAAGGAAGTTTTTCTCACACAGTTTGAAACTCATAAACGTATAAAGAAAGAACTACAAGAAGAATAGTGAAGCGTTATTTATTTCTATCGTTGCGTCCGCCATATTATCATGTACTACGGTCGTCAGCTGTTCTTCCTGTTCTCTATCCCTCTAGCGTAGACACATGACAATATGGCGGACGCAACGATAAAAATAAATAACGTTCCACAATAAAATTCTTTTTATGACCACCAAAATTTTTGTTATCCCGAATAAAAAAATATAGTTGTGACAACCAAAAGTTTTTGTTATGCCAACAAACAACACTGAACCAAATAATTTAGTTGTCTCAACCAAAGAGTTTGGTTGACTAAATAACAACCAAATAATTTGGTTGGCTCAACCAAATTTTCGTTGCTATGACTAAACATTTTTCTCAGTGTACTAAATGAAAAACTTTCTCACTACAAGTTACCGCTATTTTAAATCATTAATTCAAATTTTTGACTTCAAAGTTAGAAAACTAATATTATTGAACTTATTACTTTTGTATTAAATATTATTAAGCAATATCATTTTTTAAAGGTTTTACTGTCCTTGGAGGCTTTACCAGTATATAGTGCATACGTGTACCAAATTTTAATCAATTTCAATAATAAATAGCTGAGAAATGATGTGATATTTATAAAAAGGTAATTGATTTTATAAAAATTTTTTTTCGTGTTTTTAATTGTTATTATTAAAAGTATGCATTCTACAAACAAATTGAAGAGAAAAAAAGATGCGTTTTTTTCTTCTCTATAACCTCATATTTTTTAAAACAATTTGAAAATCTACTCCAAAAATTTGGCTTGGACAATAGTTTTACGCGTGTTCGAGCGCCTAGCAAGTTATTGCATCCGGTTACTCAATTATAAAATACAATGATAAATATAACAAATATAACATATTTTAAATATAATATTTAAAAATCAGTAATTATAAATAAAATAAATATTTATTTAGGACAAAATTTATAATATTTTAGGATTAAAAAGAATTGCAAAAAAGAATGAAAATTAAACAAAATAATTGCAAATATTGCAAATTAATTGAAAAAAAAAATGAAATCAACTAAAAATTGGGGAAAGTAATTTAAACAATCATAAAGATGTTTTAAACATAAAGAAAATAATTAAAATTTAGAAAAATATTTGAGAATCTTAAAAGTAAATTAAAACAAAATTAAATAATGAAAAAATAAAGAAATTAATTAAAAATAGAAAAAACATGTTTAAAAATTGAGATAAATAAATTAAATTAAAAAAAAATAATTAAAATTTGAGAAAATAATTAAACAAATTACATAAAATATTTTAAATAAAGGAAAATTAAGCAAAATTTGAGAAAAATACTTAAAACTTTCAGAAGTTCATTGAAATAAAAGAAAATAATTAAAAATTAGAGAAAATAATTGAAAAAAGATAAAAATAATATAAAATTGAACAGAACAAGTTTTAATTAAAGAGAAATAAGTAAAAATTTTTTGGCAATTATGAAAAAGAACGAAAAAAAGAACGGAAGTAAAAAAGTAGTTGCCATAAATAATATGAAATTTGCAAAAAATAATGAAATTGTTTTATTGTCGAGGAGAAAGTAATTAAAATACATTATTATATATAATTATTACTATTAACATTGACATTCAAATCATTATTAATAAAAATGATACTATAGATTCTATTTTCATATTTTGATTAAGAAAATTTGACTTAATTTGATAAATAAATATAAAACTTCAATTCTTATAAATTCTTTATTCGAATTTTGGTCGGCTATATTCCCGGTTATATTCGCGTTTTCATTACCGTTCTCTAGGTAATATTACTTCTTCGCAACTCTAATCTCTTCGTGGAAAAGAAACATGTAGAAAAATTCGTTATTGCACAAATTTTGGCAACACAGAGATTTTTTTACGGACAAATCTCTTGATTATAAAAGAAAAAATTGTGAAATATGTTGTAAATGTTTGGCTTGCCGTGGAATAAGGTCGATAAGTCAGGGGAATGCAACGTGACATATAAATAACACAAGTTCTTTGACGTTTGTTGCAGAAAACTCTAATAGAATCGTTCTTGAAAGTATGATTATGATTTTCTCAAGGTTTGGGAAATTAGGAAATTGGAAAAAATGTATTTAATAGGAATAGACATTTTAATGAGAAAAAAAATAAATATCAAGTTTGTCATAGAAACTGGCAGTAGATTTTTCTATGTTGTGGACGATACAAAAAATCTATGAATGTCGAAACGGGAGATAAATTTGAAGCTCGTGGGATCATCTGTTCGCATAAAAGAAACATTGAAAAATTTCCTTATCTCAAAAACTTCGGCAATAAAAATTTTTTTTTTTATAAAAGTGTCTCGATTTACATAACACTGGACATTTTTTAATATGATGATTATTTTTTGTAAAATTTTTGTGAATGAGGAATTTAGGAAAAATTAATTTTTCACGAATAGACATTTTCATGAGTGGAAAAATTAATTTCAAATTTGTCATTGAAACTGACAGATTTTAGCAGACGGGCCAGAAAATGTGTTAATGTCAATATTTTATCAAGTCAGAGTATAGTGCTTGATAAAAACATTGTCCAGAATTTGATTGAAAAATAAAAAGATTGAAGAAACTTGCTGGAATTTTATGAATTAGGGGTAATAGTGGAATTATTAAACAAGAAAAACTCCTGTTTTTCTCAGTGTGTGAACACTTTTCGAAGAAAACGAGACATAGAAATATTAACACTACAAATTCACACGATCGTTGCCGTTTGTTTTATAAAACACTAGATACTTTTATACAGGATAATTACTTTCTTGTCAAACTTCGCAGGGAATGGGGAATTTGGGAAACTCAATTTCACCACGAGCGAGAAAATTATCTCCACGTTCGACATCAAAACTGACGGATTGCAAACAGAGTGCGGAGTCCATCTTGTTGTTATGTCCGGAACGGACATTCGCAGGTTACAAATCTATCTATTTTAATATTTTACCCCTGATTCATTTACAAAGCCAACGGACTTTGAACTAAGGGAACAGGGAAAAGAAAGTCCACTGAACAAGCATCAATTGGATTATATAATTCTCAAACATTTATTTTATTAAATACAATTTTTAGAGGAGTAAGAGAAGGAAGATGAGAGGAGAAATCCCTTGTTTTGTATCCTTGGTTGTTTTAAGAAATCGTCATTCATGTGTTTATTAGTTGAAGAATGTCTCAGTTGAATTCTCTGAATATACAGAGTGATCGTTCAAGATGTGTAGAAAGAAGAGTCGATGAGATTTATTAGCTTCGCAGGTTCGTGCTCTCCGGGAGAAAAATAGAAATAGGCCGCGACTCAATTCAAATGAAGTAAGGCAGTGCGTAGGTGTTGTTCTCCACTATCCCAATAGCATGTTTATATATATCAGCACGAAGGTGAAACCTGGTCCTTCCTCAAGTAATTGGTGAACGATCGAAGACAGCTGGCTCGATGATTTACAATTTTACTGTTCAATAAACTGTTTACTGTTTTTTTTGACACAAGGATTAAAGTCAAGGGTTAGAAGGATTTAAATTGTTAAAGGGTTAAAGGATTGGAAATTGTTACTGACAAATTATGTCAGGAGTTCTTACACCTTCACTAGATTCACAGTTTCACTTAATTTCTATACCAACAGTACTCCAATTTTATAATTATAATATTATGAAAAGTTTCTCACTCGCTACAACACGTAAATAAATATTCGCAACCAACACAGTACGAATTGACAATATTAATCGCAGAAATATGTTACGATAAGTGTGAGAACTATGTTTGAATATAAGACTTAGAATTGTAGACTATGCTACCAGTCAATCTTTACAGAAAGTGAACCGGAGGTGACCGTGGTGAAGCAAGAACTATTTAAAAATGACAAGTTCGATTATAGCGAGTTCCTCGGAGTCACAATTAAACAAATCAATTCCATATAATTATGGAGTAGAATTTGATTATTTAACTCGACCAACAATGACTGATAGATATAATGTTGCCGAGATATAAGATTTATATTGGCGCGTTACGAGACCGATACTGGGGAGATACAATATTCGCGGAGCTTAAGAAACTTCGTTGCGACTCCGGTGATGGTAGCTGAGGAACTGATTTTTGGTTTTGCTTAATTATAAAAGAAACCTCGGTTCTCTGTATTTTCATCCCTTCCAGGATTTAGCGTGGGTTTCATGAAAAACGCAGGGAAAATCATACATCCCACGCGAAAAAGGGTGCTACACCTGAGGGTTGCATATCCGCATCCGGTTGGTCAATTAAACCTTCGAAAGAACAAATATTATTTAGACAAGGGGAGAGTTTGATCTCATAAATCTGTCTTAGCTCCCCTCGGTCATTCACCAAATCCCAAATTCTCAAACTCGTCAAGATTCAAGTATTGATTTTTAGAAAAATTCAAGAGTGTAGTATGATATTTGTAAAGTTCATTGGCATCTGAACTCAATAAGTCACGGGGACGTGACATTGTCATAGCCCGAGTGGAATCCATGGCAACGGTGCCGCTACTTCCGGCCTGCCATATGATCAGGTGACGTGTGGCGGCCATCTTCTACAGAAAATCTGTCAATGTCAAAACGGGGGATAATTTTGACGCTCGTAGGAACACCGGTTCGAGTTATTACAGCTGTTCTAATTCGATGATTAAATGCGCTCTCTAAATCTATCCACCTTATTCTATTTCGCTGTCTCACTTTGGAATTATCTTCACCTCCCTTTTTCTGCAAATTTCGAATTTTTCTGACAATTGAAGATATGAGTCCAATTGTTGTTTCGATATTGCTCTTCTTTGATGTTGAAAGTGATTTTTTATTAATTCTCATGTTCTTTTTAATAGTTTTTAAAAATCTTTATATCAATAAATAATGATTGTTTTTATTGATGTTTTACTTCTTTTATAGTTTTTCGTTGTTGTGACGAACAGTATCATTTTTAGGAAACAACTTTACTGGACGATAGATGAATGAAGAATGTTTTTTTTATTTTTAATGATGTTCCACTTCTTTTATAAGTTTTCGTTGTTTTGACGAACATTATAATTTTCAGGAAACAACCTCACTGAACGATAGATCAATGAAGAATGATTTTTTTAGTGATGTTCCACTTCTTTTATAGTTTTTGTTATACAGTGTTGCTAAATTTAAAAAAATAGTGTTAAAAAACTTAAAAAACAGTGTTGCCACATTTTAAAAAACAGAGTAGACAAAATATCTTCACAGCACATTCTTCATAGCACAATCTCCACAATGAGTGAATTTGCAATGACACTTCACTCATGAAAAAAATATTTTCCATCATGAGAAAAAAGATCAAAGGAAGTCATAAAAATTCCTTAGATTTATTCTTCATAAATAAAATTCCACAAATGTCTTAAAACTAGAATATGAGGTTTCAATTAAAAAACTCATCTCAATCAATAGATATCAAATTCATAAAAAGGGAATATGATATCCTACAATTAGATATCCTACACTACCGAGTAATACATTTCAAGCAAATTTAATAACTTTTTAAAAATATTGTCCGCCATATTGGATCCGCTATTTTTTATTTTGCTTTTTTGATCATAGATTTGAATTCAGTGACCTCAAATACCCATGAATAACGAATTTCAGCTCAATTTGATGAATTTTTACTGAAAATTGTTTAAATAATTTGTTTATTGCTAATATCTCGTAAACAAATGCCCATTGACAACAATGAAAAAACACGTGTCTAACGGATTTCGATATAGAACAACATATTTCAGCCCCAGTGATATCAGCGGGGGACAGTTGAAAACCTCTCCTTGTTAGTGAAATTAGACATTTCATGAAATGTCAAGACAGTTCATGAAGCGCTTCCACATTCTGACTTAAATATTTATTTCAGTATGTGTCTAAAAATTTTAAAAATTTCATTAAGTGCTACGGGTAATTATGCACTTAGTGTAATGGTATAAAATTACACAATGTGGTTAAAAAAATAATGCACTTCATGAAATTACTAAGTCTGATTACGCCGATAATGAAAAACAGGAAAATTTCTAGTTTGAATCCTCCTTTATTAACTTATCTATTAATCAATCATTCATTAACGGGTAAATGTCTTAAAATAACTGAGTGTCGTTTGAGCCTTTCAAGTGCAATTATACTTCTAAATTATTTGTGAAATAAATTTATAGTTAAAAAAAATTATCAAAAATATGGCAATGGATAGTGAAGCACTTCCAGTGATTAAAAAAGAAGATTTTTATAAAAAGTTGTCCGAGTATTATTCGGAAAAGCCGAATAAAAACCCTGCTTTACGGAACGTTATGGACAATTTAATTAAAAAAATAGTATTTGCAAAGAGCAAAACGTGAGTAGATTAGTACTGTTTTCTTTTATTTTTAAAAATTACGAAGACCTATATGAAATTATTTATGATTATCATGTGAATAAATCTCTTCACAGATTTCATGAAATGTCTCATTTCACTAAGTGGCTACGACATAATATATGGGCGATTCCATGTCAAATTTACAGTCCACAATTTAAAATCGATTAAATCTATTTTTATTTGTTCCTTAGAAAAAAATATTAGATACGTATTTTTTTATTCTTTTATAAGAAGCAAAATTTTCGAGTTATAAATTTTCAAAATTCTAGATTTTTAAAAATAGACCTTTCTAATAGAAAATAGAAAATTTTGGCCAATACACTCACAAAAATATCCATTAACCTTTAGAGGAATCGTCTAATCTTAAGCAGATTTTCATTTTTATGAAAGTATTTAAAATATTTGAATGGTAAGATGATATATTAAATTGTGTTTAACCTTGACATATGACTAGTAAATTTATAAATAAATTTAAATAATATTAAAATGATATTGGTATACGAATATTTCAGATAATGCACTTGAAAGTGTAAGCCAGATGCATGCATTTTACACACATAATAATCTATTAAAATAAAATAAACATGCGAAGTAGAATATGTAAATATTTATTGTGTTTTTTTTACAACATACAACGAAGTTTAAATAAATTTTTTTTATATTTAAAGTACATATTTTCTTTATAATTTAAATAAATACATTAGTACTAAACAGATGTTTAATAATAATACATAATAAAAAATTTACCATCCGCCGAGTAAATGACTTTTTCAAATAAATCAAAATTTGATGATGGTAAAATTTGAAGAATTTTCCAATTTCGTGTGGTTTCAACTTGATAAGCATGAACATGTTCATGAAAACCAACTGTTATCCACGTCTTTAAGAGAAAATAGGATTTATTATCATTTTTAAACGTAAAAATATTTACTATTTCAACAAAACTTGGCTCAAAACCATTTTGAGTTTCGGCAACTAAGAATTGTCCTAATTTATATTTTTTACTTTCTGTTTCAATCCACTTTGTTTCTAAAACAATTTCTCAAGAATTAAACGAAGAAACAAGGTGTCTAAAAGATTGATAATTTTCTAAGTGTTTAATTTCCGTTTGTCGATTAGTCCCTGTAATAATGTCTCTGCACTGTGAATTGGAATTTTCAAAATGACTAGCGAAGGTTATCTGATGCTTATTACCAAGAGAAAAAGGCAAAATATGATTTTTATTATTTTTAGCATACTCAATAATTTTTTGATGTTTTGCCTCAAAAGCCATACACCATATGAGAATTATGGGTCCCAATAAGCGTATAATGTCCGTATAATGTAAAATATAATGGTGTTTAGGTTTTAATGTTTCTGTCGGAAATAATTGTTGGCGCAATAAGAAATACTCTGACAACCAACGTGAAAAGATTAGAAAACCAAGAAGGATCAAGACCTATCCTTGTGTCATTCAAAGATAAAAGTGTCAAAACAGCCATTTTCCAGAAGGCGGAAAATTTTCGAAATCAAAATGTCAGCTTCGCTAACGATATGACGAAAGAGCTTCGCGAAAAAACGGAAAATGGAACACAACAATCTTAGAGAGGCCAAGGCTCTCTTGGAACACCAAGGAAAAAAGGCAATCATTAAAGGATCCAAAATTATAATGGAGAACGTCACGTACGACATGATAGCCATTCAAAATTACTTATCTTCGAATCAACAAAACCTCGTGGATGACCTAGGATCTAATTGGGAGAGTGATGACTCTTCAGTCTCAGCTTCAACTTCAAACAGTCGTAAAAGGAAGGACAGACCCCCTGGATCCAAAACATCCTTGATTAGCAAAATCGTTAAGAAGACCAAAAGTTCAAATGGGGACAAATCGATTAAAGATTACTACACAGAGAATCCCCTGTCACAAAACAAGACTCAAAACTATTTGGAATAGCGTGAGATCAAAAAGCAACCCACCAAACTTTTATTCTGGAACGCCAGGGGCTTACACAATTTTCCGGATTTGACACCTGTAATCAACAATGCCGACATCTTTTGCCTGAGTGAAACCTGGTGTATGAATGACCCGACAACAACAATAGTGAATCACCTTGATGATGTCACCGTAATCTTCAGTAAAGCAATCAAGTCCGCAACGAGGGGAAGAGCGAGGGGAGGACTCCTCATGGGCTTCAACAGGCGTAAATATAAGCACGAAATAATATATATATCCAATGAATGTATTTTTGTAAACTAATTACTTGCGACCTTGAATTTATTCTAGGCTCTGTATATATTCCCCCAAACAATGATATCGTTTCCTTTCTATTGAATTTCGATGATTTACTAATTAATATAACAAATAAATTTCCAAATTTACCTTTTTTCATAGGGGGGGGATTTTAATTCGCGGATTTCAAATTTAAATCAATTGAACGACCATATAATACCGAATAATTTACAAATAAATAAAAAGAGAATAAACTTAGATAAAAAAATAGACACTAGAGGGATGAAATTGGTCGCATCAATGGAGGGTAATGGTTTCGTTGTTTTGAATGGAAGAACGATGAGTGACAGCCCCTCGAACTTTACTTTTGTAAATACACTTGGTAAATCTACGATAGATTTGGTCTGGACAAATTTTCTGGGTTTGGACATGGTGACCGACCTTGAGGTCCTCGCTATTTGTACAGATTCTGATCATTTTCCGGTTACAGTAAAATTAACTAAAGACTCAGGAGAAAACAAAAATACGATTGAAAATACAAATTTTAAATGGAAAAAGGACGGCATTGTCGATTATAAACAATTAATGAGTGAGCCGCCAAGAAATTTTATAGAATCCACAGATGTAAATATTATGGAAAGAAATCTTATTAATCATATTTATGAAACTGCAACAACCTTAAGAATGAAATTTAAAAGAAATGCAAAAAAGTTACTCTAAATTATGGTTTGATAATGATTGTGTAAAATTTAAAAAAGAGTTGAATGATTTATTGAAAACTTGTAAAAACAATAATTTCGAAATAGCAGCATTGGTGGCAGAGTATGTCGAGAAAAAAAAAGAATATAAAAATTTACAGAGAATTAAAAAAGAATCATATAAAAAATCAATACTAAACAAAATAACACTTGCTAGAGACTCCTCCACTTTCTGGAAATCAATAAATAATTTTAGATATCGTGACTTCCCGAGGGACGCGATCGATTTGGACACCTGGCACAATTATCTCCAATCAACTTTACCGAAGAGACTGGGCACATACCCAGAGACCTCAATCTGTAGTAATCCGCGACTTAATGCAGAAATAACTTACTTGGAAGTTAAGTGGAGTCTAAAAAGGTGCAGAGATGGTAAGTCCCCGGGTCCGGATGGAATCCCGTACGAATTTTTAAAATAAAACCTCCCAAACCCCTGTATTAATTACTTAGTTAGCTTATTTAATAATATAATGAAAAGTGAAGTCCTACCTAACGCCTGGGGAGACACTTTCCTACAAATGATACACAAAAGGGAGATAAAACGGATCCGGCTAATTATCGCCCAATAGCGCTGATGAACTCCATTTTAAAAGTATTCATGCAAATACTTGCGGAACGATGAGGAGGATAGCTAGAAGAAAGTGTCCTCTTGCCAGAGTGGCAGGCGGTATTCAGAAAAAATAGAAGTTGTTTAGATAATATATTTACACTCAATGCATTAATACAGTCCCGCCTGTCCCTCGACAAAGGAAGACTTTTCGTTCTTTTCGTAGACTTTCGGGGCGCCTTCCCCTCAATGAACCACGACCTACTCTGGGAAAAATTAGATAGAATCGGAACCGGTAGTAAATTTATTAACATATTAAAAAACCTGTACACTAAAGCGAATATAGCAGTAAAAAACCTAGGAGGTATATAAAAAAAAACGAGTGTAACTCAAGGGGTTTTGCAGGGGGAGGTTTTGAGCCCATTACTTTTTGCGATTTTTATTGCTGACCTAGAACAGTTTTTAAGGGAAGAGGGAATTAGAGGGGTTTCAATAAATCATTTAATCGAAATTATTTTAGTTGCATATGCAGATGACAATGCAATCGTGGCGGACTCTAGTTCAAATATGAAAAAAATTTTAAAAAGTCTTAAAAAATACTGTGATAAAAACTTCCTAGAAATAAATATAAAAAAGACTCAAATTGTTATATTCAAAAAAGGAGGTCACGCGCACAATTACAAATATGGTCGTTTTTTATTTGATGATAAACGGGAAATTAAGGTAGTCTCTAACTACGAATACCTGGGCGTACTTTTTTCGAATTCCGCAACCTTCATAAACGCCACCAACTCTGCTATTAGTAAGGCAAACCTGGCGGTGGGAACGACGGTATCGCTAATAAATAGATTAAATTTAAAAGTCTGGGAACCAGTAAATAAACTCTGTACAAGCTTGGTTACAAGTACATTATTTTACGCAATACAAGTTTGGGGTTTAAGATACTTAGAGGAAGTCGAAAAGATACAAAATTCATTTTATAAGAGATTACTACTCATACCAATTAATACTCCGGGTTACGCGTTGAGACATGAACTGGGATTGTCTAAGTTGTCTCTCGCTATTTTTAAATTAACTTTAAATATGATGGAAAGAATTCTTTTAATGAGCGATGACCGTTACCCAAAAATCTGCCTGCTACGCTTGAAAATATAAGTAAAAAAAAAAAAAAAACTTAGGAAAATTCAACTGGTATGAACAGGTGGGACGATGGTTCAAACTTATAGGTGAGGAACTCGAATAGCAATCTCTCACGATAGAGAAGCTACAATCGAAAAAGAATATGTGGATAGAAAAGTATGAGCATGTACTATTTATGGAGAATATGAACAAAATTGTCAATTCTGAATCGCTGCGAATCCTACCACAACTAACCCTGTACAAAGGTCCACAAAAATATTTACAACTAAATATGTCGATAGATTATATAAAATTATTAGCACAAATTCGTCTTTTAAATAAATATCGCTTAAAAATATCAGTTAACAAAAAAACATATGGGTTAGAAGTGTCGGGATTTTGCGGGGAATGTGGAGCAGAAACCGAAGATATGTTTTATCACATAGTAATGAAATGTCCACATTACTCGGAAGAGAGAATTAAATATATAAGTTCTTCATCCATTGAAATTAAAATAAGGGATGCTTTTTTAAATATTTTAGAATCTCCGCAACTTATTATTGTAAAAAACTTATGCACTTTCATGACAATAGTTTTAGAAAAAATAAACAAAACAAATATGTAATTTAAATAAAATACTACCTGCGACAACCTCTTTGTATTGGCTAATAAGCCATAGAACAAATAAATAAATTAAATTAAATTAAGAAATACTCTGAAAGAAGATATTTTAACGTAGTTATAAGCCAACGTTGCTAGTCAAATTGATTTTTTGGATGAAAAGGTAATCAGAGCTACATTTAGATTTAGTCAATAAATATTAGAAACATCTTTTAAACTTGAATGATAAACTTTCAACATGAAACACTAATTAAATAAAAGTAAGTGTGAAAAATAAACCTAATTTGATTACCGATGTAATTTTCATATAGTTTATAGTAGCAACGTTGCTTTTTTAAAGAGGTTAACTTTAAATTTACATTCAATTGTTTTGTACTAATAGTAAACATTAAATGTTTACAAATGTCAAACAAAGAGGTTAAAAATGAAAATTTAAATTCATTTAATCTACAAACTTTTAATTATTGAAATCTAGTTTTTCAACTTGACGCGTATGATTTATCTATTGGATATTAAAAAAATTGTCACCAAAAAGATGTAGTTTAACCTATACCTGTGTAAAAATAGTGACTTTTAGATAATCATATCTCAGAAGATAAGCCGTAAATTAATTTTATATTTTATAGAAATAAGAAAATGTACTTTAACATTTGTTTACACAATTTAATAATATTTATTTGTAACTTTTCATTGAATAAAGCTAAAGAATTGTTACTTTTTCTAAATTTATTCATTTCTATATTCAAAAGAATTCCTTCAAAA
The DNA here is from genome assembly GCA_037103525.1 of Ganaspis brasiliensis. Classification (NCBI taxonomy): domain Eukaryota; kingdom Metazoa; phylum Arthropoda; class Insecta; order Hymenoptera; family Figitidae; genus Ganaspis; species Ganaspis brasiliensis. The sequence goes on from JAZKLR010000700.1 coordinate 895,665, forward strand.
CTTTGGTCAAATTTAATGAAAAGTTAAAAATAAACATTTTTTAAATGTTTCAACTATTGTTAACATTCATTTTCTTATTTTTTTGCTAATACCTGTCTTTATAGGCTTTAAAAAGTAGCAAAATTGCAAAAAAGTTACAACTCTCTAACTTTTTTCATAAAAAATAGAATAAAAAAAATAGAATTTGTTTAAACAAATGTAAAATTTATTACTTCTACTTTTTTCTCAGTATTTGGATGGATAGGTCTTAAAAATTGCATCTGTGAGAAAAAGGTGCGATTCTCTTGCTCTATTTCGTAAACTAACCTCAAAAAGTTGCGAAATTGGGAAAAAGTTGCAACTCTGTAGCTCAATTTGTGCAAACCTTGAAAATAAACAATAGGGTTGTTTAAACAATTTTTAAAATTATTACTTTAATGTTTTTGTTCGCGTTCGGCTCCAATGGCCTCGAAAAGTTGCATAATTAAGAAAAAGTTTTAATTCTGTAGCTCAATTTGCGAAGTAATTTAAAATAAACAATAATAATTTGTTTAACCAAATTAAAAATTACATTAAATAGTTTCTAATAATCTACATTTATGATAATTATTCAAAATGTGCGTAAATATTTTTAAAAAAATAGTGATAAATATTTTTTAAATTGTTAAATTTTGTTTCGGACCATGCTAATGGGTATCGTCAAAGCGCGCTGAGCGTCAAGAGAAAAATGGTCATAACTTCTGACCTAATGAAGACTACTAACTTTTTTTTAAATTACTCGTAACAAAACAGGGAATCTAAATTGCTAAGAAAAAATACTGAATTCGGTCGAGAAGTTTAATTTATTTTTAATTGTTTATAATAATTGTTGCTAAACCACGGAGTTAGCTCAGTTGGTTAAATACTAGACCCTGCGGTCGCACCAAGTCCAGCTAGCTGGGTTCGCGCCCCGACAAGTCTGGGATTTTTTCAGCTCGTGAGATAACTTCAGTGGAAGGTTTGACGTCGAGGAATAATGATATGCACTGTCGGTAACTGACCTGTGCAAATCATTAGAACTCGACTGTCGATAAACCTATTGTACTCAAGAAGAGGTCTTTCTACAGTTTTCCCTCTCCACTGGCGAGAAAACTCAATTATGGGTGGTCCAGGCAAATGCGAGTACTCCTACTTCAAAGTCGTCCTGTAGGCGTTTCCTCGGTGAACACTTGTAAGTGCGAAAAAGCCAATAGACAAGTGTATAATAAAAAAATAAAAAAAAAATAAAAATAAAAAATTGTTGCTATTTTAAACAAATTTGGCACGACATCAAATTAATTTTTTTTATCCTAAAGCATGGTTATTGTGTACTACTCATACCCAATTTTATCAAAATCCATCAAATAGAACGGTAAAAATGTATTAATAACTTGATACTTGAAAATTGTTTAAACAATAACTCATGAGAAAATTTTAATTTTGCAGAACAACTTCAGGGCAGTATTTTGGATCGAAAATACTACAAAATACTACATTTTATATTTTATTTCACACCGTTTAAAATCTCTTTTCTCATTTTCTCTCTCTACTCTGCCTTTATCTATCCCAGACACCTGTTATACCTTTTCCTTTTTCACATTTTGCACACCATTGTTGTCTTTATCTATCCCAAGTAACCTTCTTCTCTATTGCTTCTAGAACCACCACTGTGAACTGACCTTGCGTTAACAGTTAACGAAAAAGGATATTTTTATACCTGGTTCCTTGGTTGGAGAGAGAAGGTATTTGTTAAAAGTTTACGGAAAAGGAAACTCTGAGCTCATTACACAAATTACCTTGAAATTTAAATTTTATTTCTTAATACAAACAATAGTCTACCTGCAGGATGCCATTATCCTTCGATCAAACCCTTGTATAATGAGGGTCAATGGCTTTAGGAAAAGAGAAAATTTTTTCGAGTTTTAATAAAAAGAGAGAAATTAAATTAAATTCTGAAATTTTACCTCATTATTCAAATACTAGCAAGATATTGCGCGCGCGCATGCGCGCGTCTAATTTATAACAATAAAATGTAAGGCTAATATTAGAATGTATTCCATTCTTTGTTTTAAGAAGTAGCTAAGTTTAAAAAGTTATAATCATATTTATTACTAAAAGTAGGGGAGAGTCGCCAGTTATGAGACAGCTCTAGTTGTGAGACAGTCCATTTTTTTAACACGAAATATAAAAAGGCTGATTGGTATACATAAAAAAAATTCTTTTTATACGAGCCAACTTTTGCGTGTACACCGAAGCGGATATATGTATTGTTTGTGTTAGATGCCAACACTGTGTGTGAAAATCGACTAAAAAACATTTTTTCAATATGTGCAAAGTACTTTTTTTTAAGTTAATTATTTGGAAAAGCTAAATGTTATGCATTTTTATTTAGTATTTTCCTTATATTTTGTAATGCAATATTGCATTGTTTCAATCTACAGTTGTAAATATTTTTTTTTTCCTTTTTCAAAATAGCGCCAATTTCCGGTTATGAGACACAGCAAGTCACTAGTTGTGAGACGGTGGCGCCGCCCATCTGGAATAGCCTATACTTTTCGTTATGCAGCATAAAGCGCTCTGTTCAGTTTAGTTCGTTACGTACATTTGATAACACAACAATTATTTAAAGTGTGGGAACATGCGCACAAGTTATTTCATTTGCCTACATTGCGACAGCGATTTCGATGAAGAAAACTGATTGTCATATTTTAAAGAATAAATATTTTTATTTAGTATATAATAATATGTATTATCAATATATTTAGTTATTTATATTAATCATAATGTTTCATGCCAAATTTTTTAAATTTTAGCATTTTTTTATAAGTGTCTTACAACTGGACACCTTTTTTTTTTTTGAATAAAAAGATGTGTTTGGAAAATTGATCATAAAATTTTTCTAGTTCATCTGAACACTACACTTTCTATGAATAAAAGTTGCGTATTTAAATTACTTTTTAAACGGTGTATTTTATTTACCATTTTGTTTACCTATTTCCAATTAATAAGTCAAAAATAAAACCCGTCTCACAATTAGCGACTCTCCCCTAAGAATAATAATTTTTTAAATTTATTAATTTTATAAATCTAACATAAAATCTTCATTTGTCCTTCGAATTCCATGTAAACAGTAAAATCACATCGTAGTCAAAAGATAAACTTGAAGCAATATAAAATTATTTTTGACATAACCTTGAACATAACTGCATGATTGGTGTATCCTAGGCGTATTTTAAGCTATTTTATTTAAAACGTAATAAATGAAAATGTGAATAAAAGAATTTTTTAAAATCTTTGAATTTTCTTTAATGAATAAAAGTATTCTATTATATTTATTTTATACAATGGAAACAAAACCTTCTTTTATATTATTTTTATAATATTTATTTGAAAATAGCATCCACATTCGACTTCTGATAGTTTTTGAAAATCGTATATATGATTATTATTTAGGATTTCTCCCTCAATGAGAATTTCTAAATCTTTCTTATTCAAACTAAAAAATATTCTTTCTTTTGCGATACCCATAGTATTTTTTGATATGTTAAATAAAGGAGAAATGGTTCACGAGGAGAGATAAATCACTTTTTGATATAGCAAGAAGATGCATCTTGTATCTTTTTAACAAACTGTTCTGGTTGTTTATCAGATATCATGTTATGATACATAGACTAAAAGTTCAAAAAGTCGTATAATTATTAACTTTATTTTGGAAGCAATAAAACAATTCTTTTTTAATTTCGCTCAAAAAACACTCCGAAATTTGTGTGGTGTGCCAAAAATAATACGTTTCTTCTTTAATTTTTTTAATTCGTTACTAACTGAACACATTCGTCAAAGTGTAGCTGTTACCGCAAATGAATATTTGTCAATAAAACATGATTCTATTTTGAGTACGCTTAATTTTATCAAAGCATCAAATTTTTTCTGTTTTCTCCAGTAAATTTCAGATCTCAAATGCATATTATGAAGGAAATTAACATTGTTAGTTTACGAAATAAACATTAAAATATGTCGAAAGTTTAGATTTTGCTAAATTTTGTGTTTTTTACATTTTTGATTCATAAAGTTAATGTTTATGCCAGGAAAAATATTTTTTGTCTTTTCAAAAAATTCGTGCCGCAAAGGGTTAAAAAACTTTTGGACAATTTTCAAAAGGAAATTCATCATTTTTCATAATTTTTTAAAAATTTTTTTAGGGGTTTTAATATAAATCTCGTTTTTACCCATAAAAACCGTATATAAAATTAACCTGAAAAAAGCCACAGGTAAGGGTATCTTTTTTTAGCTCTACTTTCCGAAAATAATTGACTCGTTTATTAACATTTTGTTTATCACTACTTGCAATTTTACTATTATCTGAAATAAGAGGGAAATGACATAAGCAATTACTTAAAAACATTGTCTGTAAATGTTCTCTCATTACTGCATGATTATATACTACACTTTAAGGTTTAACATTACAATATACAGAAGTTGCAAAAGCAATTGCATAAACACCACAATCCACATAATTGAGTTTTTTATTGAACAGTGGGAAAAACTACATTAGGTCTAAACGGATATAATCTAGCTAGATATTGACATTGATCATTTTATTTAAAAATTTATTATTCATGCTGTCATAAACAAAGAGAGTATTTGAATCATAGTAAGTACAAATCCAGTGACCTTTTTTTTTTGAACCACTAAATAGGATTTGAATATGTTTCTTATCTTTTCTAATGGGTTTAACTTCATCCAACATTTGTAAATAACCCACATTTTGCATTTGAAAATGACCACCAGAACCAACTTCTAATAGTTCTTGAAATTTGTAAATTTAATTATCAGTAAGCATTTCTCCCCGAATAAGAATGTTTTGATCTTTTTCATCTACTATAAAGTATATTTTTTCATTTGTAGAATCCATTGTATTCTTTTTTACCAAAACATATTATATTATAAATTATGAAACTTTTGAAACAATTCATGCAATTCATAAGATTTCAGAATTTTGAAACATATGCAACAAGTATAGTATAAATTTCTCTTCTCCAGTGGGACCTGAATAAAAGAAAGTTATTTCCATAAAAATTGATTTCATCTTTATGCTATTTAAAAAACCCTGCTGGATAAAGTAAATACGTTTTTTATAAACATGCTTTATTGTAATTTCAGTAATTTTAGGATACAAACGTTTCATACATATAAAATAAAGGGACCCAAGATAAACACCCTTTCGATTTATTGCTCTACAATCAAAACCGAATAAAATATTATATATTAAAAATTAATTTAATTTAATTTTTTTATTTATTAAGAAATAGCATTCCTAAATACTTCAATTTAATAGATTCACAGTAAAAAGTAATAAGATATCAAAAACTATCGATATATCAAATTCTTTAACGATAACATCACATTTTGTGTTGGAAAATAACAAATTTTAATTGGTTCAAAAAATTATTGAGAAAAGTTTAAAATCGAAAATATGAAAATAAATACATTGAGATTTTGGGCCTGTCCATCTTAGGGTACATGACACAATTTTTTTATTCCTAGTAAAATTTTCTATACAAACACAAAATTAGTAAAATCATTTTAAAATATTATTATACGATAAATAAAGAATATTATAACGTTAAGTACTTATTCAAAATCATAAATCTAATAATTTTACCAAATTAAGAAAAACATATAAGAAAACTTTTTTTTCTTCGTCTATACAAACAACAAAAATGACAGAAAGCATAAGGAGCTGTCACCTTAAAATTATATACGAAATGTCCATCTTGGGACCCTGTCCACCTTGGGGTCCTCTCTCCTACATAAAAATAAATGTCAACTACATCTCAATGACACCTTGCATTAATGTAATCAAAAATAATTTTAAAAAAATCTTAAATAACCTTAAACCCCTTGAAATATCCCATTCATTTTACATGGGAAAAACGCACTTTTTCGCAAATTCGCTACCGAATCCTCAAAAATCACTCAAAATAGCAATACAGTGAATCACATCTTGAAAAGTCCTCAAATAACAATATTCCATAAATTATTTAATGATTTATTAATATTAACAATTTTTTATAGGGTTATAAACAACCCCCATAAATGCAAAAAAAATGATAATTTTTTTTAAATTACAAATTAATAGTTTCTTTAAGATTTTTTAACAAAATTGTTACATATTGTCAATTTACGAATGTTTATAGATATTTTTAAGTATTCTTAATTTGTTTAAACAATTTATTATTCTCAATTTTCAGCTTTTAATCAAATAAACCTAGCGAGTTGTAGTTTTTTTTTTTACTTAACTACTTTTTACATTTACAATTAAAATAGTATATTATGCATCAATCACATATGTACGAAAATCTCGTGTTTCGTACGCGTTAGCGGGTCAGCACTCGCAGTTTTTAGGTTAGTGACGTTAGAGATAAAAAAAGTTTAGTAAAGTTAACTACAACAACAATTTGCAATTGTTTAAACAAATTATTGTTATTAATAATTAACTTTTTGACAAATGCACCTAGAAAGACACAACTTTTTCCTAATTTTACAAATTAATGGGCTCTGGTTAGAAAAAGAAAAATTATTCAGTAAAATTTACCACAACAAGAATTTGCAATTGTTTAAACAAATTATTGTTATTAATAATTAATTTTTTACAAATAAACTTAAAAAAATACAATTTTTTCCTAATTTTACAAATAAATGGGCTCTAGTTAGAGTAAGAAAAATTATTTACTAGAAGTGAATATTTTTACATTGTTTAAACAATTTATTATTGTTAATTTATAACTATCATGTTTAAACAAATTAAAAATAATAATTTATAGTCAATAATTTTTCTTTTTCTAAACAGAGCCTATTAATTTGTAAAATTAGGAAAAAGTTGTGTCTTTCTAGGTGCATTTGTTAAAAAGTTAATTATTGTTAACAATAATTTGTTTAAATAATTGCAAATTGTTGTTGCGGTTAACTTTACCAAATACTTTTTTTAAATGTAAATGTAAAACATAGTAAAGTCAAAAAAAAATACAACTCGCTAGGTTTATTTGAATAAAAGCTGTAAATTAACAATAATAAATTGTTTAAACATGAAATGAAATGTAAATTAAATGTAAAAAATAGTAAAGTAAAAAAAAACTACAACTCGCTAGGTTTATTTGAATAAAAGCTGTAAATTAACAATAATATATTTTTTAAACATTTAAATGAAAAATACTTAAAGATATCTATAAATATTCGTAAATTGACAATATGTAACAATTTTGTTAAAAAATCCTTAAGAAACTATTAATTTGTAATTTAAAGAAATTTGTCATTTTTTTTTACATTTATGGGGGTTGTTTATAACCCTTCAAAAAATAGTTAATATTAATAAATTATTAAATAAATTATGGAATATTGTTTTACTGTACATTTTTGGACCACCCTAATAAACAAGTAAAATTACTTTCCTGTCAAAAATTTATCTCAGACTCTGTTCGCGTTTTTAGACTCAGGACGATCTTTTCATTGTAATGCAGACAAAAGGAGAACAATAGGAGAACAATGCCAAATCTCCTCCCATTTTGAAACGAAAATTTTCAGCTAAAGGGACTCTGGCAAATTATTACATAGGATAGACTAAATAAGCCAATCGTATTTCAAGCCAACCCTTGCTAATGAGTGTTATTATTGGTTTTGGAAAAGAGAAAAAATTTTCGAGCTTCAACGAAAAGAGAGATAAATACATTAGTGCGTGGTATAGAAGTACATGATAGTGAAAGTTATCAATGAATAGAACTTGAGTGTGTATAAGGTGAAAGTGAATAATGCTACTTATTGTGAATTTTTTATTAAGTGTTTATAATAGAAATGTGTTTAATGTGAAAGTGTATAGTATTAATAGTCTTATTGTTTATTAAGAGTTTGTGTTGAATAGTTCTTAATACGGTGAACAAAAAGTGTTTATGATGGAAATAAACTTTTTGTTTATGACAGTCTTAATAAAGGTTGTTTAAATGATGATCAAAGAGAATATTTATGCAGGTTATATCTATTTAAACCTAATGTAGTTTTTTAAGAGTACAGCAACAACCAAATTTTGTTGATTGTAGAGTATACGCCATTGCCTTTGCTGTTTCTTTATATTTTAACCCTCCTGAGCACGAGTTTCTACCCCCAAAAGTGGTTTCCAAATGCATACGTTTTTCTTACATTTGGAATTTAATGCTACTAAGTATATTAAGGTTTTTGGAGTCGCTGATTAAGAATATGATGTTAAATTAACTTTTTGCAATTGACAGATGTCAAATCAACAGTCAACTTTGTCAAAAAGCATTTTATTTTGATGAAACTGGCAGTATAAGGGTTTTTGGGGGCGCTGATCACAAATATAATGTAAAATTAACATTTTGACAGTTGACAGCTGTCAAATCAACTGTCAACTTTACTAAAAAGCAATTTATTTTGTTGAAAGTGACAGTACAAGGGTTTCTAGGGACGCTGATTACGAATATGCTGTTAAATTGACTTTTTGACAGTTGGCATCTGTCAAACCAACTGTCAACTTTGCCAAAAAGCAATTTATTTTGTTGAAAATAACAGTATAATGGTTTCTGGGGGCGCAGATTACGAATATAATGTCAAGTTGACATTTTGACAGTTGACAGTTGTCAAATAAGGTGTTAACTTTGCCAAAAAGGAATTTCTTTTGACTACAATGACAAGATAATCGTTCTTGAGGTCTCCGATATCAAATATAATGTCAAATCGACACTTTGACAAATAACAGCTGTCAAATTAACAGTAAACTTTGTTGAAAAGTGAATTGTTTTTATGAAAAAGTCAGTAACAAGGTTATCGTGTTCTAGATGTCAAATAAACTGTCAATTATATAAAAAGATAAGAAAATATCTTCGTTACTATGGCAGAGGCTATCAACCATTTTATTCCTACTCTCTAAATTTGAAACAGCGCAAAGTATACAGCTGTTTCAAAACAGTGTATATACGCTGGTGAATTAGAGAATTTCGCTGTTAATCAGTGAAAAACTCGCTTTTTGATCAGCGTATATACAGTGCCGCTCAGAAGGATTTGTCCACCCTACGGCACGCAAGGGCTTTACAAAAAGTTTTGTATCTTCATTAATAATAAAGATAAATGCTTCATCAAATATTTATTTTAAAGTTTTCAATTGTTGGTAACTTGAGAACAACTGACTTTTGGAAAAAATTGTTAAGGAAAAAATGTGCCTTTTTATGCGTAGAACTAGGAAAAAAATATTTGAACATTAAAAAAAAAATTTTTTTTATTGATATGTATTCGCATGTATATATGTTATTCGTCTTAAAATATATATCCAGTAGGAAAAATGGAATAAATGTTTGTTTTTAATGTTCAAATATTTTTTTCCTAATTCTACGCACAAAAAGGCACATTTTTTTCTTTAACAATTTTTTCCAAAAGTCAGTTGTTCTCAAGTTACCAACAATTGAAAAAAGAGGCTATTTTTTGAAAATTTGAAACTTTTTGAATTTGAAATTTTTTAAAAAAAGTGAAAATAAAAAATTTTTAATTTAAGCAATTAAACAATACAAATTTTTTTTTTAATTTTGTTTAGGTGTCGTTTCAAGTTAAATACTTAAAGTTTAAAATAAATATTTGATGAAGCATTTATCATCTCTTATTATATTAAGACGCAACCTATGTCGTCAACAGAAATTCGCCGTTCAGTCGTTCTTCCCCTTCCACTTGGTTCACTACTTTTCTTTACAAGCAACTTTTAAAATCAATTTACTTAAAATCTTTTTGAGCTATTAACATTTTTATAACTTAGGCACTTATACAATTAAGTGTAGTAGTGTGCCATGATAGTGACGCATGCGCAGTTGATCAAAATGGTCCATTTGTATGCGCAGTAAGTCAATATCATTAATTCTTATGCGAACTTGATCATTATGTTCATGACACATGCGCACTATATGTTTATGGCAGTTACACATGCGCAGTAATGCTCTATGGCAATTACACATGCGCAGTAATGCTCTATGACAATAACACATGCGCAGTAATGCAGTTTGGGATCTAACTAAGCTTAGTAGTTGTTACCTTCTTTTTTAATTATGTCAGATAATTATCTCAACCCCCACCCCACCCCCCACTTATTTTGTAAAATTTGTAAACTTTGATGAAATTTTATATTATTTTAATTAAATTAAAAAACATTTTAAAATTTGTAAAACATAATTTTTTTTTTCGTCTAACACATATAAATTCTAATAAAATTGAACACAAATGTTTTGAAATGCTGATTCTTTACGTTTTTCCTATAATTAAAGAGGTGGATAGGGTTAAAATTTACCAACATTCTATCAGAATATTATCATCTCAATTAAAAAGTAAAAAATTTTTACATTTAAAGGCGTATGTTCTGTATATACTAGACTTAAAATCTATAAGGACTCACCGGTCTTTTCATACTTTTAAAAATCTTTTTCTTGGGGTACACGAAGGGGGGGGTGGGTTAAAAGTTAATCATCGTACAATTAAAAAATTTCATGTTAATTGTAGTGTAAAAAGTATTTTTTTAAACATTCACTTATTCAATTAGAAAAAAGAGTTTTAAAATTTTCGAGAATTTCTACGTAGTAATCTTTTTCTTTTATTATATTAAAACGAAATCTTTTTCGTCAACAGAAATTCGTCGTTTAGTCGTTTTTCTCCTTCCACTTGGTTCACTACTTTTCTTTATAAGCAACTTTTAAAATCAATTCACCTATAATCTTTTTGAACTATTAACATTTATATAACTTAGGCACTTATACAATTAAGTGTAGTAGTGTGTCATGATAGTGACGGATGCGCAGTTGATCAAAATAGTCTAATTGTATGCGCAGTAAATCAATATCTATAATTCTTATGCGCACTTGATCATTATGTTCATAAAGCATGCGCACTAGATGTTTATGGCAATTACACATGCGCAGTAATGTTCTATAGCAATAACACATGCGCAATAATGCAGTGTGGGATCTAACTAACTTTAGTAGTTGTTACCTTTTTTTTTTTAAGTCCAACGAAAATTAAAATTTTATTTATTTACATGTGCAAAATGTCTTATGTATATTTTACTTTTCAAAACTATATGTTCTACGCAAAGTAGATGACTTTTTTGTTTACATGTTTTTTTGGGTTTCGTTTACGTTTAAATTGTTAGAAATCCATTCTGTTTTGAGATTTTATTAACTGCGCATGTGTAAATTATTTTGAAACCTATTGCGCATCTGTAAAGTTTACAGAAACCTACTGCGCATTCACAACTACACGAAGAAAAAATAATTTCTGAAATATTCATAAACTTTATTCTTAAATTTTAGGCAAAGAAGAAAATTTAGTAGTAATTCAAACATAAATATTTTAGGTAAATATAATTAACTAGTTCCTGAGAAATTCTTAAAGATTAAATGAAAAGTAAAATTTATATTTTAACTTCTTTCGGTCTTATTTTAAACATGTCAATTACCCGTACATTAGTGATTTAAATGAATTATTTTAAAATATGAAACAAAAAAATTCTACACTAGAAGACTTGAACTTGCGTCCCCTCTCTCTAAAACCGCATACTGTATCCACTACGGCATTGACGCAGTTGGAAGTCTTTACAAATAGGTTATGTACGAAATCTTATATTTCTTAAAAAATCTCCCAATACACCGCTATAATTATATTGTTTGCAAATACACTTTAAAATACAATAGAATTTTTTTACTTCTTGGAAGAATTGAAGAATACACTCATATTAATATTCAATATAATAGAAATTTTAATATTAAGCATAGTTTTACGAAGCACATTGTTTTACAATTGCAATACCAAAAGATTTATCAATATCTTTAAATGATAAGTATATATTTTCGGAATTTTTAAAATTATACTTTGGAAGCTTGAATTTAACACTCATTTAATATTTATATAAACATAAAACTAATTTATCCAAAATTTTGTATAAATCATCGTAATATTATAACATTTTCTTGTTAAAAACAATTTTAGTATATTATAAGTTTTAAACAAAATTATTAAACAATTTATTTTAATATTAATCTATATAAATAAAATCAACATTTTGTCTGTACATTGCACCAAACTCAAAAATTTTTACATACTTTTTCGTTTTGCGTAATGAGGATCGCGAAAATGCAAAAAAAAACTCTGTCTGTCTGTCCAGGATTTTTTGTCCGGGCATCACTTTAAAACGGCTTGGCCGATTCATGTGAAATTTGGCAGAGTATTAGAGTGTCACTCAACTTAGATTTATAAAAAAAAAATCAGAAAATATTATTAGAAGCTGAGATATACAACCAAGTCACATTTTCACATATACGTACATACATACACATAAACACGCATATATACATATAGACATACACACACATATACACACAAACAAATACTCACATATACACACACTAACATACACACACACATATAACTTTACATTCAAGTAAAAGAATAATGTTTATACTGCATGTATACACACACATATATATATATATATATGTTACCGGCAAAACCCGAAGACCAGGCAATTCGCGAATTGCCTAGGCATTTCGCGAATTGACGAAGTTTATAGGAATTATCCGAACTTCCTGGCGATTCATAGGCATTTCTGAAATTCCTAGGCATTTTGCGAATTTCCTAGGCATTTCGCGAAATGCCAAAGCCGATTTAGGCAAATTGGAAAAAGTAAAAAATTTACAAAATTCGTAAGTCAATTGTGTATTTAGTCATTTAAAATTATTTGTTGCAACAAGAAGAACTACTGTGACATTTAGAGTTGCAAAGTAAGCGTTTCTTTTTACATAAACATCTTTTGGTTTGACAACGCGTTTGGCAATAGCATCGGAAAAATCCTTGTCCGTCTGTATTTGATTGCTTAGTAGCGACAGACCTTAAAGAAATTTTCTCAGTCGGAACTTCCTGAAGATCAACAAATTTCTTTTTACACGCATCAAATTCTGATCTGAAAATAGAAATACTTTAAGTCTTAAATTATCAAAATTAATGTGTACAAATAATTATTACAGTCGATATACCTGCAATATAGTCTGTTTATAATTCCGTGTTTTGTTCCAATTGTGTGAAGCTCGTCGTTTTTTTCCATTACTACTCCAATGACATTTCGAAAATCACTTTTTGCTTTGTCAACATCTGGAATTGGAATGGTGACATTATCTCCAATTTTAACTGGCCGATGATTTTTATCCGACGTCGATTTCATTTTTTTTGCTTGTACCTCCAGTCCTTCTGCTGCTCTTTTCCTGGCAGCTAAAATATTTTCTTGTCTAACATTATTCGAGGATTCAACGGATGACGCTGAAATCGGGGTTGCATCTTCTTGTGAATCGCTTTCTTGATCTTCATCTGCTACTTTCCTGACAGAAAAAAAATTATTATTTTTTATTTTTATTTACATTCAGTTTTTAATAATTAAATATTAAACTTAATTTTTTTTTAAATTTACCTTTCCGTAGATGGCGCTGTTGTCTCAGTTGTATCTGCTTCTGAATTATTTTTTTTAGTATTGTCTTCAGTGTCACCAAGGACTTTTTGCAGGTCATCCTCCGTTTGAATACTTTTGATAATCTCGTATGGTAACTTTGAAGTAGAAAGTCCTACTTTCGGGTCGAAGCCAAACAAAGCTTTGTAAGGAGCTTGTTTTATTCCGGAATGTAAGGATCTATTTTTTGTGAACTGAATGAACTTTAAACCTTCTGCCCACTTTGTGGTTTTGTTTTCACTCATCCAAACAGCCAGAATATTTTCAATATCCTGGTTAGCCCTCTCCACAGATCCTTGACTTTGGCTGTGTCTGGGCTTTCCATGAACAAGCTTCAGTTCGGGCCATAGCGAGGCCATTTCGGTGATAATATGGTTGACAAACTCGCGACCATTGTCAGATTGCAAAATTACTGGAGCACCGAATGTTAGAAAAATATCCAAGAGTTGATAAGCAATCTGTAAAATGCAACTAGTTAATAATAATAATAATAATAATAATGAAAATAATATTAATTCTTGTTATTTAATTTTAATTTTTTAAATATATATTTTTTTTCATTTAAATTTTAATTTAAAAATGAAAGTAAAATTTTTAATTAATTAAATTTCATTTTAAAAAAAACTTACCTCTTCTGCACGTTTAGATGTCAAGGGTCGAAGAAGAACGAATTTGGTTAGATGATCTTGATATACCATAATGAATTTAAACTGATTATCTGCTTGCGATTGTAGATCTATTAAATCAACTTGGCAACGACTGTTCATTTCATTATGTAAAATTGGTTTAGATACTAAACCGCGTTTTCTCTTAACTTTTTTTAAATGGCATATTTCACACATTGATAAAAAAATGGTGATGATGTCCCGTGATATATTGGCGTATTTTTTACCTATTTCGCTTATCATTCGATCACGACCACCATGTCCAGTAGCAATGTGGGCTGCTTCCAAAATTTCGAATACTTTTTGTAAAGGAACAAAGTATTTAATTTCATCACCCTTGCATTTCGCTATTAATTTAGAAAGACCTGCCACTTCTAAAATATCGTACCTTTTAATTCTTCTGTACTGACGACTGGTTTTTGGTCCATTAACCTTCATTTCTTGTAAGTCTTTTAAAATGTCATCATAATCATCTTGAGTTAAAATTTTATACTTATTCGTATCACTCACTGCACTATAGAAATCGGCCTGCCATTTATTATAATTTTCACTTGTCATTTTTAAAGATACGCGTTTAACGGGAAGTCTAACGAGACACTGAATAAGACTGTTGAATAAATACAAAAGCACTAGATACTTATTGATTATTATTTGTTTATTTGATTCTAGATATAAACTTCGTAAACTGTTTGTTTACGTTAATACACGGCTCAGTTTTATTAAATTTCTAATTTGACTAAATAGGCTTCGACAATTTGCGAAATGACTAGTCATTTCGCGAAATGACTAGGCAATTTTCGAAATGCCTAACATTTTCAGGTATTATCCGAACTTCCTGGCGATTCATAGGAATTTCCAAAATGCCTAGGCAATTCGCGAATTGCCTGGTCTTCGGGTTTTGCCGGTAACATATATATATATATATATATATCACAAAACTTTGAACGCCAATCACATTTAAACGAGTTGACCGATTTTAACAAAATTTTTTGGTATATAAGGTATTGACCCAAGTTAGGTTTGTAAACTTAAAAAATTCAAAAATTTTAATTAGAACGAAAAATATAATAATTTTTCAAAAAAATTGAAAAAGTCAAATTTTTTTAGATTACCGACATTTTGTCAGATTACTTCTAATCTTTTTGCATTAATTTTTGTATGTTTCTTGCAACATATCTATCTACATAAAAAAAATTAACATTTTATTTAAACATTGCATCAAACTCAAAAATGTTTACATACTTTTTCGTTTTGAGTGATAAGGATCAGGAAAATTCAAAAAAAAATTTGTCTGTCTGCCTAGGATTTTTTGTCCGGGCATCACTTTAAAACTGCTCAGCCGATTCATGTGAAATTTGGCAGAGTATTAGGGTAAATCACTCAAATTAGATTTATAAAAAAAAAATTAAGAAAAAATAATTAGAAGCTGAGATGAACGATTAAGTCACATTTTTTCATAATCGCTCATACATACATAGATACAGATATATATATTATATATATCTATATAAATATAATCAACATTTTGTCTGTACATTGCACCAAACTCAAAAATTTTTACATACTTTTTCGTTTTGACTGATAAGGATCGCGAAAATGCAAAAAAAAAATTCTGTCTGTCTGTCCTCGATTTTTTGTCCGGGCATCACTTTAAAACGGCTTAGCTGATTTATGTGAAATTTGGCAGAGTATTAAAGACTTACTCAACTTAAATTTATAAAAAAAAAATTCAAAAAAGATTATTAGAAGCTGAGATGTACAACTATATCACAAGTTAGGCTTGTGAACTTAAAAAATTCAAAAATTTTTATTAGAACGAAAAATATAAGAATTTTACAAAAAAAATTAAAAACCTCAATTTTTTTTAGATTACTGACTTTTGTTAGTTTACTTCTAATATTTTTGCATTAATTTTTTATGTTCCTAACAACATATTTGTCTATAAATTTAAAAAAATAAATATCAAAATCAATTTTAGATGAAACAATAGAAAATATCATTTTTTAAATCTGAATTTTTTTTAGGTAAAAAAATGAAAAATCAGTTAATCAAAAAAATTGAAGTTAAACTTGGTATAGGTGTGTATTGTAGGTCGTTAACTCGGATTTTATCAGAGATAAAAATTGGGCCTTATAAGGCACAAAATAAAAATTTTTAGTTTTGTACAGTTTTTTTCAGAAAATATTTTAAAATATAAAAAAGTTTGTTAATAATAATCAAGCAGTTAACTTCCCTCACAACAAAAGGATATCCCTAGGATATCCTCAGGATATCGGAAATAATGTCAGGATATCCTGAAAATGTCCCCAGGATATCCTCAGGATATCAAAAGGATATCCTGCGGATATCCAAGCCGCCGCAATAAGGATATTCTCAGGATATCCCTAGGATATCCCTAGGATATCCCTAGTATATCCCTAGGATATCCCTAGGATATCCCTAGGATATCCCTAGGATATCCCTAGGATATCCCTAGGATATCCCTAGGATATTCCCAGGATATCCCTAGGATATTCCCAGGATATCCTGAGGATATCCTTAGGATATCCCAAGGATATTTTTGAAAAAAAATTATAATAAAGTAGATATTAATTTACTTATTTATAATTTTTTATGTCCTTCCTTATATATAATAATTTAATGGTTAAACGCATCGGAAAAATCTTATGGGATACGGGGATCGAACCTACTTAACTATGATGGATGCCAAGCTTACGCGTAGCCTTAAACCTCTCGGCTACTTAGCACTTGCTATTCAAAATGCAATGAATCTTTGTTACTCTTCCGTAAAGTTTAGTGGCCTTCCTCAAAACCAAATTCAGGATATCCTCAGGACATCCTGAAATAATGTTAAAATAACCTGAAAACGTCCCTAGGATATCCCTAGGATGTCCTGAGGATATCCTAAGGATATCCCTAGGACATCCTAAGGATATCCTCAGGACATCCTCAGGATATATTCATGCTTTAACAAGGATGATGCGTATAAATACTTTATGAATATTTATAGGCTAAAAACTATGCTATTCCTTAGGCTCTAAAACATTTTGCATACTTATGGCTATTGGTCACGTGCAGGTATCTCTTAGACGCCTTGAGGGGAATTGGTATACCCCCACCACTTGCTTAAATTTAGTTTCTACGGAATACCGGGAGTTTCTTCTGGGTTTTAAGTTGTAACGTATTGGGGGCATACCGTTTCTTTTCATCACGTCCATGCGCCATGTGATAAAAGCCCGTTGGTCACAGCAACAAATTACAAATTATACCTGCTATTGGTTATAGTATTCTTCTAATTGGTTTTAGTATAGTTTTTCAACAATTTGTTTAAACAATAATTTTTTTAATTACAACTTTTTAATGTTGTTTTTAATATGAAGATAGTGATAACTTGAGACATTGCTTTTTCCTCCTGATGTAGCTTATAATGATAGTTCACGAGCGTATAGCATAGTGGTTGGAACGTTGCGTTGGGCTTTAGGCCCAGGAGTTGCGAGTAGTTCGAGATCTCTTAGCGTTAAATGGATTTTGGTAAAAATACACAACCTGTTTGTTAAATTTACGTACAATTACCTGTGTGGGTAGTTGTGAGTTACCAAAAAGCTTGTGTATTTTTATCTAAATATCATTGGGTATTTGTTTAAAAGGCTTTAGGTAAAATTACTGAAAATCTTGTGCTCTTTAATCCATAAAATCTTTGGGTTTTTTGGTTCCAAAACATTATAGGTAAAATTACCCAAGTAATTTCTTTCAGTGATAGTGTAGCTCGCCAACACAAAGGTACCCTTGTACAAAAAAGTTATATTTGGTTATTAATTTGCATAAGTATAAGATATTTTAAAATTTCTAACGTGTGGTAATCTAAATTCCATGTGTCAAACTTGTGGAAACATCTGAGTATTTGTGGATCTATAGATTATTGATTTTCATGAACACAATTACAATTATCAAAATATTGTAGATATATAACAATAATGTGAATTGTTATCCCTTGCAAAAAAGTAGTACTGGATTCAGTACTGGGAAGAAGTACTGGGTTAAGTACTGTAAAATCAGTACTTTTTCGCGCAATATAATTTTTTAAGCACAATAACACATTTTTTCTCAAATTTTAGTGGAATTGTGATTTTGCGTTCAATGTATTCCTCTCTATTTAATTTACAACAAAAAACTATTGCGCAGCCGTAGCACCCATACAAACTTAGTGCGCAGCATGAAAAAATTATTAACAATCCATGGTGAAAAAAGTACTGACTTTCCAGTACTGAACCCAGTACTTGTCTCAGTACTGAACCCAGTACTTCTTCCCAGTCCTTAACCCAGAACTAAATCCAGTGCTTCTTTTTGTAAGGGATAAAGACTACCACTTTTGTACAAATCAATTATTGACATTTTTAATATTTTAATATTTTTAATCAGTGGATATTTTTATTATTATTTTCATAAACAGTGCATTAAAATATGTAATTATACGTAATTTCAATAAAATTTAAATTTTGTGCTTTTCGGAATTTCAAGCCAAAAAAGCTGTCCTGGTTTAAGAAACAACATTTTTCTTTCTAAATTTGAAGAAATGAATATTTACTTATTCAGAAGTCAAAAGTGTTACACTTTTTAATAAGTGTATACATGTACACTTCCAAATAAGTGACATTTCTCTCTAAATAAGGGGCTGTTCAAGTATTACGTGAGCATATTTTAAGAGGTTTTTGGCCCCCTCCCCTCCCTCATGTCAGC
Organism: Ganaspis brasiliensis; assembly: GCA_037103525.1. Taxonomy (NCBI): domain Eukaryota; kingdom Metazoa; phylum Arthropoda; class Insecta; order Hymenoptera; family Figitidae; genus Ganaspis; species Ganaspis brasiliensis. The sequence continues at coordinate 914,598 of JAZKLR010000700.1, forward strand.
ATTTTTCAATGGATGAAAAAATAATTTTGTATGGAGAGTCAGCATTTTGGAACCCCCTTCCCCCTCCTTGATGCTTAAATAATACTTAAATGGCCCCTAAGTGATATTTTCACTTATTTTAAGTGCATATACACCAGACCCGTAGTGAGCTTTTCTGGCGCCCGAGTCAAACTTAAAAATTTTCGCCCCCCTCCCCTACTCATTTATAAAAAATTTTGCAACCTTGGTTTTATTTGATTTAATTTTACATTGCTAATTTTTTTTTTTTTTGCAAATGTATTTATACTTTATAGAGAAAAATTGATAGACTTATTCACCCACTTTTTTTATTTTTAAACATTTTGCTTCCTCATTGAAGAAGCTTTGTGATCGTTAAAATTTTTGAGTTTTAAAAATAACACAGCCCCACAAAAAAAAAGTGTCATGTACTTTTGACCGGAATACCTTAGCCCTATGTATTTTGACGCGCTGAACACGAATCCGAAGTCCATTTTGCTCCATCACGTCAGGATTTTTTTCTAACCTCAAAAAACATGTCGGATTTTGAGAGGTAGGCGATTTTTTAAAAAAATTTATGGATTTACTTCAAACTTGGTATCTGGGGGTTTTTTGGGTCGCTGATTACGAATCTGAAGTTAGATTTTCAAAATTCAAAATGGCGGATCCAATATGGCGGACGAATTTTTAAAAAATTTGAAGATTTATCAGGAATAAGATGCAGAATGGAACAATGTACTTTCTTATTTGGCTTCTGCACCAAACATATCCAATCTGTTACCAAGGAATATTTTATGATAAAATTGTAATAGAAGTCATATTTGAAAATGTGAGAAACTCGCTTCGAAATCACACTCAGCAACTTAAAAACCTGAAGATACCAAATTTCATAAAAATTTCGAAAATATGACGTCAGATTCGCAATCAGCGACCCAAAAAACCCCCAGATACCAAGTTTGAAGTAAATCTTCAAATTTTTTCAAAATTCGTCCGCTATATTGGATCCGCCATTTTGAATTTTGAAAATCTAACTTCAGATTCGTAATCAGCGACCCAAAAAACCCCCAGATACCAAGTTTGAAGTAAATCCATAAATTTTTTTAAAAAATCGCCTACCTCTCAAAATTCGACATGTTTTTTGAAGTTAGAAAAAAATCCTGACGTGATGGAGCAAAATGGACTTCTGATTCGTGTTCAGCGCGTCAAAATACATAGGGCTAGGGTATTCCGGTCAAAAGTACATGATACTTTTTTTTTTTGTGGGGCTGTGTAATCTAAATCGACTTATGTTTATCTGAAAAGCCCAAATTTTCATGTTTAAAAAAAAGATCGGATATTTTTAAGCACCATTTTCACAAAAAGATATCGTTTCTTAACAAAATTTTTTTTCACACTTAAAATACAACTTAACAAATAAAAAATCATTTTGTCTCAAAACGAATCGATTGACCTATATAAAGTCTATAATGGACCGGAAATTCGCATAATAATAAATCATGAGTTTTCATTTTTTTTTTTCATTTAAAATTCTTTTTCTTTTTACACCTTCTCCAATTTTTTTTTTATAATCATAGATCCTTTGGACAAAATATTCTATATGTAAAAATGGATCAATTTAATTATGTATAAAGTACACATTTTATTCTCAATTTGAAGAAATAATGGGGATTTTTAATTTTTAATAAAATTTTAATTTTGACGTCTTTAATATAACTACTCTAATTGGCATTTTTAAGTAATGATTCCTTTATAAAAATTTTAAAAAATGTTTTACAATGAAAAACGAATTTAGCTTCCTTTTTGAGAAAGCAAATATTTTTTTACATAAAAGCGAAATCTTCAGAAATGAACATAATTTTCACATAGTTTTGTAATTGCTTCATATCTTCATAGTTCATATCTTCACATTTTTATCAAGTTATTCGTTCTTTCATCATATTTTTTATTCTTTAAGCTTTTAATTAATTTAATATTTTTAACTTTTTATCTTATAGCTTAAAATTTTTATGTTCTGTAGGTTTTCCAATGTTCATCATAATTTCTTAATCTTTATAATTTTTTACAGAATTTCATCTATTATTTGTTAAATGTAAATTTGCTACTAAATTTTTATCAATTTGCAAGGAAAATAAAAATGATAATTCGCTAGACACCCTGTAAATTTCTTTAAATTTTACATGTTGAAAAAGGTTAATTTTTTAAGTAATTGGATTTTCAAAATTATTACGTATTTTAAATTAATTATCTTTATAAAAGGGAATAAAAATTATATGACCTTTAAGTTCTGAACGTTTAAATCAACGAAATTATTATTTTAATATTTTACAAATTCAAATTTGACCAAAAATAAAGTTTTGCTTACCAAAAAAATGATTTTGATATTTTAAGAATTAAATTCTTCTTTTATATTTTGCGTTGCAAAAGTTATTCTTGAAAATATTTCCATGTAACAAAAATTTCGTTTAAATGAACGTTCAGAACTTCAGGGACATAAATTATTATTTTAAATTTTTATTCAATTCTCTAAAAGAAAAATATAGGTACTAGGTATTTATTTCATTTTTTCATTATTTATTAAATTCTACATTTCAAAAGGAATAAATTTTTTATTTAATATTTTAATTAATTAATATTAAAACAAATTTATAATTTTATATTCGATTTAGCTCCTAGTTTTGTTCTAGGATTAGATTTAATTAAATACTTTTGTATGAAAGGGCATTGCCCGTTAAATTGAAATAAATAAATAAATAAATAATTGAATTGAATTCTATTTAAATCTTTCTATGGAGCATTATTCCTGAACTACCCCAGTCAAAAATTAGAATATCCTATAACTTTAGTGAATTGTTGCCCTACATGATAATATCAAATCTCTGCAATATTAGCTCTTTTGAAAAAAATTTGTATGAAGTAGAGAGGGTTGAAGTTTTGACTTTTTGAATGACACCGTCATTTTCAAGTTCGTATAATTATGGAACAACTTAATAGATTTTAATTTATATATAGTGAATTTTAAAGCTTTTTTCATGCACTTTTTAAATAAAGAATAATTTAAAAAAAAAATTTTAACCCTTCATTTTTCCAAATTAAGTTTTATTTTTCACTTTTGAGGTCTTTCGGCGGTTTTTGGATTTTTTTTATCTTTTTCAATCGAAAGCTGAGATTTTTTCCAACGAAATACCTAAAACTGGAAATGGGCCAATAATGGGTTTTCAAGAGAATGTTAAAAAAACCTACTTTTTTGCTTATTTTTTACATTTTCTCGAAAACCCATTATTGGCCCATTTCCATTTTTACATATTTCGTTAGAAAAAATCTCAGCTTTCGATTGAAAAAAATTAAAAAAATCCAAAAACCGCCGAAAAACCTCAAAAGTGAAAAATAAGACTTAATTTTGAAAAAAGAAGGGTTACAATCTTTTTTTAAAATTATTTTTTATTTAAAAAGTACTTGAAAAAAGCTTTTAAATTCACTATATATAAATTAAAATCTATTAAGTTGTTACATAATTATATGAACTCGAAAATGACGGTGTCACTCAAAAAGTCAAAACTTCAACCCCCTCTACTTTATACAAATTTTTTTCAAAAAAGCTAATATTGCGGGGATTTGATATTATCAAGTAGGGCAAAAATTTACCAAAGTTATAGGACATTCTAATTTTTGACTGGGGCAGTTCAGAAATAATGCCCCCTATGTACTTTAATTTCTTTTAAATAATTGATTTGTATTATCGAGCATTTAGCAGGGACTTTTACGAAATGTGACTTTTGTTTTGTTTTAAAATTAATACTATTGCAGTTCCCGTGTGGAAAAGTTCCCAGTATTTCCCAGTTTGTAAGTGGGCGCCAGTTGGGGCCTACCTAGCCCAGGTGGGCCCCAACTGGCGCCCACTTACACTGCGAAATACTCGGAACTTTCCACACGGGTTGAAACGCAAAGTGGGGTAAGTCATAATGTATAAAATTCTTCTTTTGGTGCAAATGATATGTTAATTTTTATGGCTCCCAACTACAAAAACATTTTTTTTTTTGATAATTTAAAAATTATTATTCTGTTTTAATTTCGTTAAATTTTGGCGCCCCCATGCGGTTGCGCCAGCAGCAAGCGCCTCAGTCACCTAACTCTCAATACGGCACTAGCTAGTAATTCTGTTTGTGCTGGGTATATCCTGAGGATGTCCTGAGGATGTCCTGAGGATGTCCTGAGGATGTCCTGAGGATGTCCTGAGGATGTCCTGAGCATGTCCTGAGCATGTCCTGAGCATGTCCTGAGGATGTCCTGAGGATGTCCTGAGGATGTCCTGAGCATGTCCTGAGGATGTCCTGAGGATGTCCTGAGGATGTCCTGAGGATGTCCTGAGCATGTCCTGAGGATGTCCTGAGGATGTCCTGAGGATGTCCTGAGGATGTCCTGAGGATGTCCTGAGGATGTCCTGAGGATGTCCTGAGGATATCCTCAGGACATCCTGGGGATATCCTGAGGATATCCTGAGGATATCCTCAGGATATCTTAAATTTCATTTTATGAATATCCATGGGATATCCCTAGGATATCCCCAGGATATCGGCGGATATCCTTAGGATATCCCTAGGATATCCAAACCGCCGCTTTTAGGATATCCTGAAAATATCCTTGGATATCCCTGGGATATCCCACGGATATCCACGGGACATTTTTAGGATATCCCGGGATATCCGGTGCTGTGAGGGTTTAAGTCTGAAAATAGAAATAAGGCATTGAGCCTAAAATAAAAAATCTTTTGTGCACAATTATATGTGCAAAATATTATAAAATATATCAGTAGACAAGTAAAGGGTGTACTTCCGGCGAAGACGACATACCTATAATTTTAATGAAACTTGGTATACTTATGTATCTTTATGCGCTGATTACGAAAATGATAGTAAAAATTAGCGCAAATTTTGTTATCATGGTAAAAACCGTAAAAAATACAATAATAATTCACGGTTTTTTGTTAAATCTCATAAAATATTCAAAATATTATTTATAAGGATTGTAAAAAATATTAATTAGACAAAAGTTATAGATCTAATATAAGTAGACATTTTATGTTGTATATATTTTTTACAAATAGTTAATAGTTTTCTAAAAAAAATACAAAAACGTGTTAACGACCATAAAAATTGTTTATAGTTAGCTATATTGTTCCTAAAGAATGAACAATAATCTGATGATTGAAACAAATGTTATATCTATGTACCTTGATTTAAAAAGAGTTCCTACTTCTTATGACACCTTAACCCTGTATCAGTTTAAAAAGAATTCAGATTATTATAGCACCCCAGCCCCCCGGTGCCCCTATTAAAAATTAAACTTATTATGGCACTCCAACCCATCCTTTATCCCTTTAAATTAAGGTTAAGTTAAAAAAAAAGAGTAAACATGTAATTCTAAAAAAATAGAAAAGTTAAATATTCTTTTACATGTGAGAATATTCTTTTTGGTAATAGAACCTTAATTTTTGGGAAGTTTCTGATAGTAAGGTCGGAAGTTTACAACGGAAGTCTGCAGGAAACTTCCTGGACATAGCGAAATGTCCTCCTTCCTCTTCCAAGGGAAAGGAAGTTTCCCTTGGAAACATCCGAGAACCTTGCATTAGAAACTTCTAGGAACCTTCCCTTGGGGACTTTCCAAAAACTTCAATTGGAAACTTCTCAGAAACTTCGGGGAAGATTTCCTTGAAAAATTCCCATGGAAACTTCCGTTGAAACTTAGCAGTTATTGTTTTTTTAATTTAAATAATAAATAATTTTGGTAATACACGATTTTGTAATTTTTAAAATCAATCATATCAAATCTCTTTGAATGAAATTAACTGTTAATTATTTAATAGTACACCTCACTGTTAAATTGTCAGCTTTCTAAAGAAAAATTAGCATCTTTTTATTAAAAATATATTTATCATTTAAGTTAAAAAAAAATAACTGAAAGTTTCCAGTGGAACTTTTTAAAGGAAGTTTCCGGGAAGTATCTAGGCAGTTTCCAAGGGATGTTTCCTGGAAGTTTCCAAAGGAAGTCTTCGCGAAAATTTTAAGAAGTTTCTAAAGAATTTTTCCGGAAAGTTACCCGGAAATTTCCAAGGGTAGTTTCTGGAAAGATTTCAGGGGATGTTTCCGGGAAGTTTCCAAAGCTAGCCTCTGGGAAAATTCCAAGGAAGGCTTCCTGGAAATTTACAGAAAGGTTCCAAAGGAAATTTCCGAGATGTTTCTAATAAGTTACCATGGAATGTTTCCATGAAGTTCCCAGGAAGTTTTCAAGGGATGCTTACGGTAAGATTCCAAGGAAGGGTTTCCGGGATGTTTCCAAGGGAAACTTTTTCCAGGAGGGGGATGTTTCGCTATGTGCAGGAAGTTTCTGGAAGACTTCCTTTAATAATTTCAGACCTTAAAATGGGAAAATTCCAGGAAACTTTCCAGAAATTCGGGTGCTATCTGGGGTGTGAAGTTTAATAAAGGATATTCTAAATTATATCAAAATCGGGGTTCCACTTTTTATAGCATCCCAACTCTCCTGTATCCGTTTAAAAAATTACATTTTTTATGACACTTTTTATGATTATCCGTTTAAAAAAAATTTACAGTTATAATGTCACCCCAACCTTTTCTTAATCTTATCCGTTTATGAAAAACCCAACTCTTTATAACGCTTTGACCCAATGGTAACAATGTTGAAAACTTGACTTTCAACTTTTATGATACTTTTCATTTCGTAAAACCAATCCCAACTTTATAGAAAAATTTACCTTCCGGTTTATACATACCCTGCGCTAAAAGCAGTACATGCATATATGTGTTATAGAACCTTATCTATTTTTCTCGAAGAATATTTATTTTGATAAAAAAACTCATAGCGCTTAAAATGCGTATTTTTATCAGATCTACAATTTTTATTTAAAATATTTTTTAAAATTAAGAATATTTCATCAGATAACAGCAAAAAACTGTGAATTATGGTAGATTTTTGTTTTTTTACATTATAATAAAATTGGTGCCAATTTTCATTATAATATTCGTAATAAGCACTTAAAAATACGTAAGTAACGAATTTTCAAAGAAATCGAAAATATGTGCTAATCAAAAGTTTCCAATAAAGGATATTAGAATTTAATAATTTTTGGAACAGAATTATGTTGCTTAGAAAAGTTTGTTTCAAACACTTTCTGCATGAAAATAATTTTTGTCAAAAAATACTTTCTGTCGGAAAGTGCATGCTGTCAAAAAATACTTTCTGTCAGAAAATACTTTTGGTCAAAAAATACTGTTGATGGCACGCCACTACACTGTAAAAAATTTTAGTGGAAAATTCCCTAAAATTCTGTTGACGCTTCTTTCCACAAACAATTCGTGATTATTCCCAAAAAATTTTTAGGGAAATTTCACCATAAAAATTTTGGGAAAATTCTGGAAAATTTGTGAAATTTTCCCCAAAATTTTTTAGTGAATTTAGCCTTAAAATTTGTGAAATATTCCCTAAGATTATTTGGTGAATTTTCCCTAAGATTATTTGGTGAATTTTCCCTAAGACATCGTCGTGCAATTACATCAAACTAATGTTGACAAACTATTCCCCAACTGCAATTAAATAAAAAAAAAAATTTCGAAGACAACAAACAGTATTAGTGTTAGTCTCTTTAACTATTTATAACTAATAATATTGCCTACCTAACAGAAAAATCCCCTTCCGCTGGAGATTGAACGCACGACCCTAATACTAACAGTCCGCAGTCCTAACCAACTACCTACGCAACGCACGCTGTAGGGATTCATAAGAAATTTGAAGACATTCTTACTACAGACTACACACAGAGTAACACTGTCAATTATAAGATGATTAGTTTATAATGTGTTTTACTAATAAATTGCGTTTAGTAAAATGATCCAGCCTTTCATTGTTTTATTTTAAAATCGCTAATTTATGAATAAATGCAAATGCAAATGCTGGGTTAAAAACAAAATATACAAATCAGGTAAGCTGATATATTCATATTAAATTATTTGTACATACAAATCAATGCTGTTTTTTATCAAATTTCTATAAAATATAGTTCGAATTAATAATCCTTATCGCCAGTTGCAATGATGTAAAAAACAAATTTCAATTTCGTAATAAAAAAATATTTTTTAAATTAAATTACGTTAAATTTTTAAAAAAGTTAATTGAAAAATGTTATCTTGAATTTGTTTATTAGTTATTATTATTATTATTATTATGTACTATTATATGTGCGTTTCCCTTAAAATTTGGAAAAAATTCACCAACATTCTATTGAATATTTTTTTTCCAAAAAACTTGTTGAATTTTTCACAGTTTTTAGGAAATATTTCTTAAAAATTAGGAAAAATTTTACAACTTTTTGGGAAAAGTAAATTTATTAGACTTTTGGGAATGTTTCCAAAAAGTTGGTGAATTTTCACCAATTTTAAAGGAAAATATCTTAAAAGTTAAGAAAAAATCACAAGTTTTTTAGGGAATGGCAAATTCATCAGACTTTTGGGGATTTTTCACCATAATTCTTGGTAATATTCATGAATTTTTTGGGGGAAAACATTTTCCCTAGAAAATGTGGAATAATCACAATGAAAAGTTGGTGAATAATCCACAAATTTTTAACAGTGTAGATTTCGATGCCCGCCGAAGGCGGACTCGAAAGCTAGTAATATTAATATTACTAATTAATAAAAAATTCTTAAAACAAAATTATAATCTTTATATATAATTTTCAAAAGATTGAAAAATAACAACAATAAAATAAATGATAAGTTCATGATAGTTTTTAATATTTAAACTTAGATAAGCAATTTCTTTATCAATAAATATAATTGAGCGAGCATTAGCGAGCGAATTAACATCGCTAGTTATTATTAATGAAGATACAAAACTTTTTGTAAAGCCCTTGCATGCCGTAGGGTGAGAAAATCCTTTTGAGCGGCATTGTACGCTGTTTTGAAACAGCTGTATACTTTGGGCTGGTTTAACAGCGAATTTTCGCTGTTTTAAATTTAGAGAGTAATTCATTATCAGGAACCTTTCGAATTTTTTTAAAATAATTTATAAAACAAAATCAGTTTTTAGCAAAATTGAAAGTTGATGACAAGCTGTATTCAATTTGACGTTAAATTCGTAATCAGGGACCCCGAGAACCCTATAACTGACATCAAAGAAGATGAATTGTCAAATGAGATGTCAACTTTCTCAAAATGCAATTTATTTTTATGAAAATGACAAGTGAAGGGAATTTGGGATCGCAGATTACAAACATAATGTCAAATTGAAATATTTACAGTCGACAGCTGTTAAATCAACTGTTAACTCCGACAAAAAGCAATATATGTTTAAGAAAGTGACGGTTACAGGGTTTTCGAAAACGCTGATTAGGAATATAATGTCATATTTAATACAAATTGTTATCTAATTTGACCTTGCTAAAAACTGAGTTTCTTTTATAAAATGAAGATAAAGAATTGTCAGGGTCTCTGCTAATGAATTTAAGAGTCATATTATTAATAAAATGGTTGACAGCTGTCATAGTAACGAAGAGACTTTATTAAATTTTCGTTTAATCGACAGTTGATTTGACAGCTAGACCACAACAACTTTGTTGCAGAAATTTTTATAAAAACATTTTACTTTTCAGCAAGGTTGACAGTTAATTTGACAGCTGTCAACTGTCAAAATGCCAATTTGACATCATATTTGTAATCAGCGCCCCCAAATACCTTTATACTGTGATTTTCATTAAAATAAATTGCTTTTTGGCAAAGTTAACAGTTGAGTTGACAGCTGTCAATTGTCAAAATGTCAATTTCACATCCTTTTTAGGGTTCCGTACACAAATTGTCCAAACGGAACCCTTATGTTTTCACACGTTTGTCCGTCGCCCAAAATCATTACCCCCCCCCCCCCCCCTAGCGGCCAAACTATTTGAGATAGAGAGTTGAAATTTGGTACACTTATGTATTTTCACGTGTAGATTACAGGAAAAATATAGCAAACATGATTGAACGTGATGTTCATAGCGTTGTCAAGGAAATAACAAGATTTTTTTAAAAAAATGCATTAAAATGCCTATTTACCCCCCCCCCCTTATCTCCTAAACTATTTGACCTAGAGTATTAAAATTTGGTACACATATGTATTTTCGCGAGTAGAGCTCAGGAAAAATATAGAGAACATGATTGGAGGTGATGGTCATAGCGTTGTCAAGGAAAAACTTTTTTTTTAAAAAAAAACGTGTCCCCCCCCTTATCTTCCAAACCATTTAACCTAGAGGTTTGAAATTTGGTATATCTAGGTATTTTTACGTGTAGATTACAGGAAAAATATAGCGAACGTTGCTGGACTTAATTTTCAAAAGTTATTAATGAAAAGTTGAAAAATTACAAAAAACCCCTATGCTAGAGCTCAGCGTATTTATCCTGAAAGGTTGGGAATTGGTTAAAAATGTGTAATTTTATGAAGAATTTTTTATAAAACCATAAAAATTGTTGTTTAAATTTATTATCATAACATTTTTTCCAAAAAACTGAAATTTTACCAAAAAAAAAATTTTTTGTTCTAAACAGCTACAATATTTTATAGTTTCAGATTATTTTTTTGTACAAAATGTTTATGTTTATGTTTAAATTACTTTAAAAGTTAAAAAATAAAAAAAAAATAAAAAAAAAAATTTTTTTGGCTTTAAAATTTAAAATTATATAAAAAAGCTTAGTCGATTTAATTGGGAATTTTTAATTTTATAAAAATCATTAAGTTTATACTTAAATTTCTTTAAAAATAAAAAAAAATTATTTTAATTTATCATTATTTAAATTACTATTCAAATAATCTCTGACTCATATACTTGAAAAAAATTAGAGCGGTACGGAACCCTTCGACTTGGTACGAGTGTAACTCGTACTTGCCCGATATTTTAAACAGCGCTTCTAAAAACCCTTGTACTGTCAGTTTCAGGAAACGAAATTGCTTTTGTCAAAGTTGACAGTTAATTTGACAGTTGTCAACTGTCAAAATGCCAATTTGACATCATATTTGTAATCAGCTCCTCCAAATACCCTTATACTGTCACTTTCATCAAAATAAATTGCTTTGTGGCAAAGTTGAAAGTTGATTTGACAGCTGTCAATTATCAAAATGTCAATTTTACATTCTATTTTTTAACCAGCGCCCCTAAAAACCCTTGTACTGTCAGTTTCAGCAGAAGAAATTGCTTTTGGCAAAGTTGACAGTTAATTTGACAGCTGTCAACTGTCAAAATGCCAATTTGACATCATATTTGTAATCAGCGCCTCCAAATACCCTTATACTGTCACTTTCATCAAAATAAATTGCTTTGTGGCAAAGTTGAAAGTTGATTTGACAGCTGTCAATTATCAAAATGTCAATTTTACATTCTATTTTTTAACCAGCGCCCCTAAAAACCCTTGTACTGTCAGTTTCAGCAGAAGAAATTGCTTTTGGCAAAGTTGACAGTTAATTTGACAGCTGTCAACTGTCAAAATGTCAACTTGACATCATATTCGTGTTCAGCAACCCCAATAACCCCTATACATCAATTTTTATAAATATAAGATGATTTTAAACAAACTTATCTATGTATGAAATTTGTAAAATTTTGGGCTATTGATACTTTTTAAACTATTTTTTAATAATACTATTTATTAATCAAAATTTTAAATGTTGCTTTAAATCATGTGCATGATAATCTCTTAACCCCAAACTTTGACTTACATTTTGTTTTAGACCGGAAAGTTAATTTTGTCAAATTGTAATGACTAAAATGTTTGGAGGAATATATTCGTCCAGGTGCATACGGAAACAACTTAGTTTGGACGAACAGATTCGGCTGTATGGACAGGAGGGGTTAATACTAACCCTGAAAATGTTGAAGTTAAAAGTATAATTATAGTAGTGCAAGATGTATATTTATTTTTTGAAAAAATCCACATTTATTCGCTTTAATGTATGTAAAGCTTTTCGTCCATCTACGATGGACCTCTTCAGACAATTAATTACGAAACTGTAAATAAACAGTACGAGAACATAAACATCGGTATAACTTAATAAAATATAATGTTTAAATAAAAAATATACAATTTGTAACACAACATTGCTTACCAAAATGGATTTTCCAACTTCACATTTGATTTTAAATATTAAAAATGTAAAAAAAAATATATAAAAACGTATAATAAGGAGGAAAAAAGGAACAGACTTTTTTCTCCAATTGGTCTGAGATTTTTGAAGACCACATTTTGTATAAAACTATTAAAACAAAAAATAAATTGTCAAACGTGAACAGGCACGTGTCACAGATAACGGTCAATTAAATATATTTAAAGAGGAGCGTACGCCCTCTTTTGTAGGTATACAATTCAGAAAGTCAACAGTCAATATCAACGTGATTACCTGAAAATGATAAGAATGAGATTTACTATGCCGATGTGCTATAATTAAAATATGTAAATTTAAAAGGAAACCGGTGATTATTTTAAAATGTGTTAATAATAAGACTGTGGTAAATGCGATTTAGTGCAGTTAAGTCAGTCTTCTTATTAAGTCTTTACATCTATATCTATAATTATAGTATTTACTGTCTAAAAGATTTTTTGATCAGCTAATACGATTTTAAAATTGTATTTAACAAATTCAAAATGGCCGGCATAGAATAGCTACAACATAAAAGTAAAAAAGTATTTTATTTGAACGTGATTCATTATTATCAACGTTCCTTTTAGTCTACTAAATTGGATATTGGAGTTAGTCACTTGAAATTCAAAATGATTAAAACAATATGGTTTTATATATATACTACTGTAATTCTCGTCAATAGATGAACAGATATTATGAAAAAAGAATAGAGCATCATCTGTTAAATAATGCAGACCTATAGTATTTTTGTGAAAAAGTTTGTTGACAAAATAAACGATTAGGATACTTGCTAATCAGAAGAAATTAATTGTTTCTAACCAGTAAACACCACAGTAAGTAGAAACATCTTAATATGTATTGTAATCATTGCTAAGACATTTAAAGTAACTTATACTTTCATCATCCATCTTAATCATTACATTTTTTGCTTACTTTTTGAAAACATCTTAGAAATGACTAAGAATGTATTCTTAATTAATGTGCCAACTTTTTCAGTAATTATCGTGAATAAGAAAATTTACAATTTTGAATAAAATTGTACTCCACCATGATTTTCAGAAAAGAATACAATGTATTAAGCTGTCAGACATCTGCGTCATGCAATGTGTGTAAAAACTTCTCTAAATGAAATAAACGATATAGAAAAATTTGAAAAGTTTATTATTTAAGAAGAAAAAGGTTTATCAAGTTCACATTGACAAATTCATTAATTAGGTATTTATGAAGTTATGAAATAAACCAGGTTTCATGTTAATAAATAATTTACAATGTGTCCAATAATCTAACAACGAGCTGAAAAAATCGAATTCAGTAAGCCAAGAAAGGTTAAGATAGTAAAATACATTGATTTTAGAGAGATTTTTTAAATCTTGTCAACCATATTGTTAAAATCCTTTTAAATTTCAAGTGACTAACTTCAAAATCCAATTTAGTAAACTAAAAAGAACGTTAATAATTTATTACATTCAAATAAAATACTTTTTACTTTTATGTAGTAGCCACCCTACTGAAAAATCCTATATAGGATCCTACATAGGATCCTATATAGAATCCATATGGATTCCTATGAGAATCCACGTAGGATCCTATATAGGATCCTATATAGGTATTGTCCTATAGGAATCCATGTGGATTCTCATAGGAATCTATGTGGATTCCTATAGGTCGCCTATAGGACAAGTCCTATATAGGATCCTATGTGGACTCTCCTATAGGAATACATGTAGGATCTCATATAGGATCCTGCATAGGCGTCCCAAAAAATTTTTGTACACCCTCCTACCCCTTCCTCATGCGCAGTCGTCTTTTACGTATTCTACAATACTTACGCCTGCGCAGTAAATATTTTTGGTCCTTATAATGGTGCTTAATGTATATTTCAATAAAGTTGTTAAAAAAAAACAATTAATTCTGTGTTCATAATTTTTTTTGGGCGCCCATAAAAGATCCTATATAGGATCCTATATGGGAACCTACGTAGGATCTTATGTAGGGGGGTGTACAAAAATTTTTTGGGACGCCTATGTAGGATCCTATATGAGATCCTACATGTATTCCTATAGGAGAGTCCACATAGGATCCTATATAGGACGTGTCCTATAGGCGACCTATAGGAATCCACATAGATTCCTATGAGAATCCACATGGATTCCTATAGGACAATACCTATATAGGATCCTACGTGGATTCTCATAGGAATCCATATGGATTCTATATAGGATCCTATGTAGGATCCTATATAGGATTTTTCAGTAGGGCATTCTGTGTCGGACATTTTGAATTTGTTAAATACAACTTCAAAATCGTATTAACTAAACAAAAAATCTCTCAGATACTGAACACTAATAATATTTTTAACTTTTCAAATTTGATGCGTCCATATTAAACTAACCATTTTGAATTTTGAGAAATCAATTTTGGAATTATATTTAAAAGCATAATATCACAATACAGTTATCTCAAAAGTGCTTTATGGTTAATTTAGTAACAGGTATGAACAGTTTAATGCATTTTTACCAAAAATGACTATCTTTAGTCGATGGTTCTTGAACATCATTTCAGATTTCAAAAAAAGGGCCAATTAATTCAAATTCTGTTGTATTGAATAAGTAAGTGTATCAAGTTTCATATCTTTTCATTCAAAATTGAGGTGGTGACAGATTTTTGTCCAAAAACTGAGGGTTTTGCCCCACGGTGCGTCCTCTTTAAAAACCTCAAAAAATTAATAAAATAATTTCTGAAAAAATAAAATCTTATAGACGTTTAAAAATTACTAAGTTAGTAAACGTTTTGGACAACACGATTTCCAATGACTGCAGCCAATGACTTAAATACAGCCGACTGATAACTTCAAATTAAATCAAATAATTATACTTTCAATTTCGTAGTATCTAACGAGGATGCATGTAATTATACCTTTAATTGTACCTTTGAATAGATTCTGTGAGATATTGAAGCATGTTGAATAAAGGCATAGAACGATGATTATGGTATTCTAATGAATAAATTTCTTATATGTTGTCATAATAATTTTAAAGAAAGTATACCCGTGTGGAAAAAGCCCAGGTTGGCCCTAATACAACAAAGTTTCTGGCGGGGTATACTAGTTTTGTCGTCATGTATTACAAATTGAATAAGTCAAAATAATAAAACATAACCTTAAATTGTAATACATAATAGAGATTACTTGTTTCAAGTAATCTTATAAAACACAATACTTTCCATTATGTGATAATAAAGTATTTAATTATTATTTAAGATAAAACAATCTAATGCATGTGAAATAATTGAATTACATGTAATTACCGTAAAATGGGGTACAGTCGGCCTGTCATGAAAAGTCGGCCAGTCGGTAACCTATTTTAAAGTATTTAATTATTCTTTTTTTAAAAAGAAAAATTAGAGATATTGTTTTGTTTTTGTTAATAGAAATGTCAAACTTGAATTTAAAAAATACTTGGTGCAAATTCATGGGTTAGTTCTAATAAAAATAATATTTTTGTGTGCATGCCTATTTTGTAAATTATTATTGAAAATTTTTTAAGTCAAGTCAAACTGTACATCGCGTTACTTGTGTCTCTGACATAATTTACAAATAAAAGTAACCTTTATAGGTTTATTAAATTTTGTGAAAAATCATTTTTTCTAAAAATTTTACTTTTGTAGGGAAAAGTCGGCCATGGTTCGAATTTACAAAAATATTGTAAATCATTTTTTTCCACATGTTTCCAATGTCCAAAATGTAAGAATAGAAAATGTTGTTTCTGAACTAAAACTTAAAAATGAAAAGGGTGCATGGAAGATATTATTTCTCTAATTTGAAACTTTTAATAATTTAGATTCGTTACTTTTTTTTGTTCAAGTTATGTTAAAAATCTGACAAAGAAATTTTGTCAAATTATAAAATGAAATTCAAATAAATATATATTGCATGGACTATAGATATTGTATTTCTAATTAACTTCATTTCTCATGATTCTAGATAATGTTATTTTTTGTTAAACTAACATATTGTACCTGTTTATAGTGGTGGGCGACTTTACCCCACATTTAGGGGAAAATTTGGCCATGACAAAAAGGATTATTTTAAAATTAAAAAATGAAAGACTGAATCATTTTACTAAATGCAATTTATTAGTAAAACACTTTATAAACTAATTATCTAAAATTGACAGTGTTACTCTGTGTGTGGTCTGTAGTAAGAATGTCTTCAAATTTCTTATGAAACCCTACAACGTGCGTTGCGTAGGTAGTTAGTTAGGGCTGCGGACTGTTAATGTTAAAGTCGTGCGTTCAATCCCCAGCGAAAGGGGATTCTTCAGTTAGGTAGGCGATTTTTAGTTAAACCAAAGTTAAACGTAGTTAAGGAGACTAATACTAATACTAATGCTGTTTGTATGATTACAAAATTGTTCTTTTTTTTTTAATTGTAGTTTGGGAATAGTTTGTCAACATTAGTATGATGCAATTCCACGACGATGTCTTAGACAATAAATGGTCATAGTCCACAAATTAATTTAGTACTTAAAGCTATAAATTCGTTTAGTTACACATTACTTAGTGATTGAATTAGTACCTTCTGACTAATTCACAGTCAACAAATCCGTCCTATTTGAATTAGTCACTATTGACTAAGAATTAATCATTTTTGACTAATTCAAATTTAAAGAGCACTTATTGAATTGAGTACATTTAATTTTCTTAATCCAAATTATTAAAAATTCTGTCACTAATTTAATTTATTAAAAATTTCTAAAATTTCTAAAAATTTATTGTAACTTAACACCAAAAATTTAGTCAAATATTAAACAATTAATTTTAAATTAAATGAAATTATTTTTAATTATTTAATTAAAAAGTCCAAATTTTTCGAAAATTGTCACTAATTTTTATTTTTGATTAATTTTTCATATATTTAGATTTAAAAAAAATTTATTTATGAATAAAACTTAAAAATAAAAAATAAAAATCGATTTCTCTCATTTCGTTAAAGCGTTTTAGAATGTCAATAAATAATTTTTCATTTTTATCTTATTACAAGTTTTTAAGGTTCATTTTGGTTTAAATACAATTTGTCACAATTCGTTTAAGTAAAATTACATTTAAAGTTTGTTTTTTTACTTCACAAAGCAAAATAATGACTTAAAACATAACCTCCTAACATAACCTAACGATTCCAAAAGGAATCGGACATAACTGTCCGATTTTTCCTTAAACTTTTCACGAAAATGTTTAATTCTAACTGTAATCAAAAATACTTTTAATTTCCTATAAAAATAGCGTGTAAATAAATAATAACAATAATAAATTAATATTGACTTAGCTATGAGTCCTAATTATTTTGAACTAGAATATAAATAATGGGTATCATGACCCATAGCCAATTTGAGTTTCTTGACCATAGCCTACTTGGGCTTTTTGACCATAACCCAGTTCAGATTCCTGACTATAGCCCACTTCCGAGCAGAACTTTACTAAAAAAATTAACAGTATACAATTCTGATTAACTCACTCACCTGTGCAACGAGATCCTGAAACAAGTGATCGTGGCTTCACCCCAGATTCTCTTAGATTGCTTCAACACCTGTTTAAGAAGAGAAGAATTCTTCCGTGACTGGAAAAGACAGAAGCTTGTCCTCCTAAGGAAACGTAACAAACCTCTAGATAACGTCTCATCCTACAGAACAATATGCCTGTTAAATGCGATGGACAAACTTCTAGAGGACATGGTTCTGCAGAGGATGCAGCTTCACTTGACCGAAGAGAATAGTCTATCCGAACACCAATTTGGTTTCCGTAAAGCCCTGTCCACAGTAAATGCCATACAAAAGGCAATGGAGATAACCAAGGAAGAAAAGGACAAATTGGTCCGGAGAAGAAAAAGAGCTTCTGCGCATTGATAACCATAGACATACGCAACAAGTTTAATACCGCGGGATGGAAAGAACTCATCAAGTCGATGAGAAACATAGGAATACCGCCATACCTGTTGCGGATAATGAATAACTATCTTAGCGACAAGTGGGTAATATACGAGGGAGACACCTGCACTCTGAAGAAAGAGATGCAAAGAGGCAGAGGCTCTTGGAATCTTGGTGAACGAATTTCTTTGACGATTAAAAGCTTAATGGTTGCCAGAGGTCTTCAAATGGCCCTGGTCAAAACCGAAGCGCGCTCATGGTCACAGACAGACGTAAATATGAACTTCCCTGGATTGAAGTAGACGGACTCGAGGTCAAGTGGAGAAAATATATAAATTACATACAGCGAGAAACCTTTGGGTCGTCTGCACACTTAGTGGGTGAAAATTCATGGGACGACTGTGCGACCGAAATTCGAAAAGCCTGAGCTCCCACTTTGGGGGTGCGGTAGCACCGATCTGGTATAACAGCAGAACCAAAGCACTGGGACGTCTTTCCGCCCATTTCGTGGGAGCTTAACATGTTTTGGTTAAAACACTTTTTGTGACTTGTTTCGTATGATTATTAAATAATTTTTATAAAGTGAATGATCATATTGACTGTTGAGGTTTATTTATTTAATAGTTTATACCATCCCACTTGAAAAAACGCATGCGGAATTGTGTTTTATGGAAATTCCGCATGCGGAATTGTGTTTGATGGAAATTCCGCATGCGGAATTGTATTTTACGACACTTACGCATGAGAAATAAAATTCAGAATTCAGAATTCTTATTCAGAATGTGGAATATGGAATTTTCAAAGAACACTATTCCGCATGCGGAAAGTGGAATTTTAAAAAAAAAATTCTGCATGCGGAAAGCGGAATTTTTAAAAAATACTATTCCGCATTCAGAAAGGGTAATTTTTACAAAAAAAATTCCGCATGCAGAATTTTCGAAAAACGCTATTCCGCATGCAAAATGTTAAATTTTCAAAAAAAAATCTGCATACGGAATGCGAAATTTTTGAAAAACACTATTCCGCATGCGGAAAGTAGAATTTGGAAAAAAATTCCGCATGCGGAGTGCGGAATTTTCTGTAAACAACATTCCGCATGCGATATTTCTATAAAAGACAATTCCGCAAAACAGTCAATTCAAGTTTGTGGTGATATAGTGTTCACACGCGAATTCCTTGGAACTACTGTGTCGCACCAGTACTGGGTGTACAGATGACCCAAAGGTTTCTCGGTATAGGATAAGGACTTGACAAGTTCCTAAATCTTAAGCATCACATCTCTGTGGCTTCCGACAAGGCTGCTGAATGTGCGCTAAGTTTATAACAGTAAATGCCGAACGTCGGTGGACCATCAGAAAATAAAAGGAGATTAGTGGCGAGTGTTTTCACTCAAAGTTGCTTTACGCAGCACCTGTGTGGGCTGCCTCCCTGCAAACAGACAGAAGCAAGACCATCTTGGACAAGATACTGTCCGTGCAAAGGATTATTACCAAGCGTATAATCCCTGCCTACAGGACAGTATCTGGGAGCGCTGCTCAGGTCCTTGCCAACGTCCCGCCAGCAGACCTTTTGGCGCAAGAAAGGGAAAAATTTTTCCTCCTTTTTAGAAAAAGAATGTCTTCCCGTTACACGGATGAAAATAGACCCAGCAAGGACCAAATCCCCCGAGATGCGAGAAGCAGACTCGTCGAAAGATGGCAAGCATGATGGAGCGGGGAGGAGAAAGGTCGATAGACACATCAGCTGATACCAACACTCGGCACTGTAAAATGCAAATTTACACCGGGGAACATGGTCCTGTCAATGACTCGCTCCAAAGAAAATTGGCGGCACATTGAGACCTTCATACAATATGTTTTGAGGGTTTAAGATCTCGATGGCCACCAACAAAGGTGATTTCCGAAGGATAAGAGAAGATATTGTCTAGCCAATAGAGTCGGGATACAGGACCACTCCTGAAGGTGGTCTGGCTTTATAAACTATATTTAGATAAAGTTTTAAATTTGAATTTATAATTTATTTTTATTTTTTTATTTTTAGATTAACAAGCGATTTTACAACTAATAAACTAAATAAACGAATAAGTTTTACGTATTTTATTTGGATATTATTAATAAATTGAAGTGAGTAATAGAATTAAAATTATTTAAGAAATATTTAAAGCTGAATGAGAACAAGTTTGAAAAAATAACAATTTAAGTTAGTATTTATAATTTGTAATAATAGAAAGAGATAAGTATTTGTTTTATTTTGAATAATCTTGAAATCCTTCCCGAAAGGAGGGACCTTCAATGTCCCTCTTATGGCAAGAACCTTGACGTGGTGGGAAGGCTTATGCGTTGAGTGACGTCTCGAATGAATGAGGTGAATCCTGGGCGCGCTATAAACGCGTTGTCCCAATGTTTGGAAAAGGACAGCCAGAACCAAATGTAAGGCATGTAAGGAGTATGAAAGAAGAAGGTAAAGCCTATAAACGGCTCCCTTCCTGTCTGGATGGCCTCCTTTATCATTTTTATATTTTTTATAACTTTTCTAAGGGAGAGCCAAAAGTGGGTTTGTTTGAGAGTATAAATGCGGAATAAGAGTAGCCTATAAACGGTCTATTCCTTGTATGAGTAGTCTCTTCCTTATAGGATTGCCGCGGTTCACCGTTGAAGGCGGGCAGAGAACTCGATTGCACGCGCCGAGGAAGCACCGGGAAAGGCTATCCAAACAACTCGTTTTCCCGAGTTTGCGGCTTTCTTGGGTAAAAGAGACTGGTATAAATGTGGAAGTGCAGACTATACACGTCTCCTTCCTTGATTGGATAGCTTACTCTTTCTAAGAGTAACGCTATGAATGAGGTACGAGAGAGGAACCTTTAGGAAGGAAGGAAGGAACCTTTAGGATTGATTGATCCAAAGAGATCAGTGTGAATGACGGAAGAAGGTACTAGAATGAAAGGGCATTTATGCCCCAACTCCATGAAGCTTTGTTGAAAGCTGTCAAGGTGAAGGTTGGCTGGATCAACTGCAGAATCCGGGCCAGGTTGGTAGTAAAGAGGTGTTTTATGTGCCTGGGCTACGGCCACCTGACAAGGACCTGCAAGGGCACGGGTAGGAGTGAAGCCTGCTGGAAGTGTGGAGGTCCCGACCATCAGAGCAAGAGCTGCAGTGCCGAGTTCCACTGCACTGCTTGCTCTGACAAAGGAATGACGGACGTCAAACACCGTTCAGGGAGCGGGTCCTGCCCTATTTATACAGCAGAACTTAACAAGATGTAAAGAAGGAGCTAAGCTGTCTTCAGATTAACCTTGGCAAGGGGAAGCTAGCGAAAGATCTAATGTTTTTGTTGGTCATTTAGAGATCCTATAAAAAGAATTGTGACACAAGTGTGATAGTTCGTGATTGGTTGCGATTAAACCGGAACCAGAAGTAATTTTGTAATGCTGCAACATAACCTCAAATCGCGTCCATTTAAATCAATTCAAATTTTTCCATGTAAATATTTCGCGCCTTTGACTGGAACTTCTGGTTCCGGTTTAATCGCGATGAGCAGAAACCAACTGTGTCTCAACTCTCTTTATAGGATCTCTAGGTCATTCAGAGGGGGATTGATATACTTTTCAGTGAACTGTGTAGGAAACCGAACCACACTGTCTGGTACCAGGATAAAACATGTAGATCTGGGATTCAAGTGTGCAATCAGGATCTGAGCGTCAGCGATTTCCTGGAAACCGACAAGGAGTTTGTTTGGATAGAGGTGGCAGGTATACGTATGTATAGCTGCTACTTCTCTCCGAACGATCGCCTTAAAGATTTCGAGGCCGAAATGCAATCTCTTGAAGAAAGCATAAAAGCTTTCGGCGGGAGGACCCTCATAACGCGAGACTTCAACGGTAAGTGTCCCGAATGGGGAGAAACCCGTTTAGACAGGAGGGGCACTTTGATAAGCGAAATGGTGGCCAGAAATGACCTGGTGGTAGCGAACCAGGGCTAGAAACGACCTTGAGCGATCACCAGTATATTGAGTTCGTTATCTCAATGGAAGAGCTTTTGAGGGGCAAAAGACCCGGTAGTCTTAGTAAGAACCCCCTCATGGAACCTCGGTACGCTCGATCAGGATAAGGCAAGAAAGTACCTTGAAAAAGCCAAGCTGATCTCCGAACTTGGCTGGATAAGGGAACCGGAAACAGTTGAGGAGAGAGTGCGTTCCGCAAGACGTGAGGTGATTGCAGCTTGCAACCACTCGATGCCCTGACGTAGACGCGATTACTGCAGGAAGAGCTCAAATTATTGGTGGAACGACGAATTGGCAAAGGTAAAAACAGAGTGCAATAAAGCGAGACGGAGATATACCCGCTCAAAGGGGAATTCCTCGCTAGAGCAGGAATGGCACAAAGCCAGAAAGGCTTTTAAACAGGGAATAAGACGTAGCCAACGGAAGTGCTGGAAAGACCTAATCAGCGACGTTGAAAGCGACCCATGGGGACTGGCGTTTAAGATTTTGACCAAGAAATTGGTTATTAAGGACTATTCTTTTTTGTCTAGTACGGAGCGAAGGTCTTTTCACTCTTGAGGAGTTAGGAGCCGCGGGAAAGGGGTTGAAGACTGGCAAGGCGCCAGGGAGAGACGGACTACCCAACGAGGTCCTGAAATTTGTGATCGATGTGTACCCTGAACTTCTTCTTAACCCTTTGAACGATTGCCTGAGAGTTGGAAGGTTCTTTATGGACTGGGAAAAGCAAAAGTTAGTTCTTCTCAGAAAAGGAGACAAGCCTCTAGAAAAGACGTCATCCTATAGACCCATATGTCTTCTGGACACAATGGGTAAACTTCTAGAGGGTATGGTTTTGCAGAGACTTCAGGGTCTTCTGACTGGCGAAAATGACCTATTAGAAAACCAGTACGGTTTTCGCAAAGGCCGATCCACCGTCGACGCTATTTCGGCGGTGGTAGAAGAGGCAAAGAAGGCCAGAGAAGGCAAGGGGAAAATGAAAGGATTTTGCGCATTAATAGCAATGGACGTACGTAATGCGTTTAATTCCGCGCGATGGAACATCTGCATTGAGTCAATGAAGAGGAAAGGGATACCGACTTACCTGTTGCGAATGATGGATAACTATCTTAGCGATCGGTGGATCCAGTATGAGGGCAAAACATTTCAGATTCGCGAGGAGATGACTTGTGGAGCCCCCCAAGGGTCGAGGGTAGGGCTATTCGTGTGGAACGTCATGTATGATGCTTCCCTGCGGATGAAACTACCTACGGACACCAAATCATTCGGCTTCGCGGACGACAAAATTATCGTATGCGGTGCGTAAACTACAGAAATCCTCTGCATAAGAGTCAGTGAAGCTCTGCGACGAGTCAAGCGCTGAATGGACGCCAATGGTCTGGAAATGGCCTTGGAAAAGACCGAAGCACTGCTTGTCACGAACCGGAGGTCCTTTGTTGCCCCACCTATTGAGATTGATAGGACTGAAGTAAAATGGAGTAACACCATAAAGTACCTGGGCGTTGAGTTGGATAAGAAGCTTAGCTTCAACCAACATTTAACATATGCAACAATCAAAGCCATCCAATGTGGAGGAAATATTGCCTGGCTTATGCCTAACATTGGTGGTCGCAGGGAAGCAAAAGGAGATTAGTAGCGAGCGTGGTACTCTCGAGATTGCTTTACGCAGCTCCAGTGTGGGCATCAGCCCTAGAAAAACACAGCATCTCTATGAGACTATTTTCAGCCCAAAGAATAGTATTGTTGAGAATAGTCTCAGCCTACCGGACTATACCTACTAGCGCTGTGCAAGTCCTAGCAAGCGTTCCGCCGATAGATCTATTGGCTAAGGAAAGACAATATGTCTATCTTCTCGCCAAAGATCGGGCAAGCTTGCTCCCAGAAGAGGACAGGCAGCGTCTCAAGGCCCAGATTTGTAGAATCGCGAGGAGTGGCAGGTGAGATGGAATAAAGAATCTACCGGAAGGTGGACTTACCGCCTTATTCCCCACCTCGCTAAATGGATAGAAAAAGGGCACGGAGAAGTCAGCTACTACTTAACACAGGCGCTGACAGGTCATGGTTATTTTAACGAGTATTTGAAACGTTTTAAATTAAGAAGAGAGCGATCGTGCTCGTATTGCGACGCCCCTGTGGAGACCGCGGAGCACACCCACTTTGTTTGTAGATGTTGGGAGGAGAAAAGGCAATACACGTTTCGGTGGTGGGTACTGAAGTCACCCCTGAAAACATGATTGACCTTATGTTAAGGAATGTGGACTTGTGGCAGCACATTGAATCCTTCATTACCCAGGTAATGAAAACCGAAGACATCAATGGTCGCAGGGGAAGAAACCAGGGTTAATCTGGAGACAAAGGAAAGTAAGAAGGTAGGAAAGAAATCCGTATAGAATCCGCCACCTGTCATTAGTTTGAAGCCCGCCGTTGATCGGTGGGGGTTCTTACCCCCAACGGTTTGTCGGCTGATCGAGATCTGATGCTGGGCTGAGGGATCTATGGGTATGGGTGGAGTTAGCACTCGGTGATGTTGGTTGCTTAGCTCAATCGTTCCGCTAAGTGTTAAGTACTCCTATGAAGCGAGGAAGGTTTAGTGGGTTTTACCCAGAGATAAACTTACTGGGGAATATTTATATTCCCAAGTAAACAAATCTCTGGGCTCGAGTCCCACACACGGAGAGCACCCTCCTTAAATGATGCGTGCATCATTCATTGTAAGAAGTTCTTTATGGTGCGTAAGTGCATTTTCCAAACCTCGTAATAAAAAAAAAATAAGGGTGTGTTTTTAGCAGGTTGGCAGGTCGCCATTCCTCAGTAATACAGGCTACACGGTACGTGTAAGCTGTTTTTTACATCCTACGCAAAAAAAAACACTCGCCTATACGATGTTCTTATAAATGTGATGCGTGATTTGTTCTGTTTTTCAAAAAAGCATTTACGAAGGACTATTATTATTATTATAAATTTAAATTAAGAAAATTTGTTAAATAAAGATACTTTTTAATCTAAAAGTTTAATAATAAATTTCATTCGATAAGATTTTTTTGTTATGAACTTACACAAAACAAATCTTAAAAAAAGTTAAATTATCTTAATTAAATGAATAGTTTAATCAAATAACAAAAATTAATTTCTTAAAAATACACTTCAGTTTTGTGATTAACAACTTCAAAAGTAAAAAATGTATTCAACTTATTTATAAAAAAAGAAAATAGACAAAAGTCTATAAACTAACTTCAAAATATTAAAATTCAGTACAATTTATTTTGCGACAAGCACTTAGACAATAATAGTAACAATGTAATATTAAAGAAGAATTTTAGTTGTAATTAAGGGCCGAATTCTATAAGGTGTTACGCGTAAAACCTTATGGACTCCGGAACCTCAATCAATATAAATTAATTTTAAGAATTAAAAATATTCCACTTATTTTTATCTAAACTAGAAATAATTATTTTTATTACTAAAAGGCAACATCATTTCACTAATTCAAATTTATTAGTACAACATATTATGAATTAATTATCTACATTTAACAGTGTTACTCTGTGTGTAATATGTTGTAAGAATGTCTTAAACTATCTTATGAACCAGTGCAGCGTGCGTCGTGTAGGTAGTTGGTTAGGGTTGGGGACTGTTAGTGCTCGAGTCGTGCCTTCGATTCCCAGCGAAAGGGGATTTTTCAGTTAGGTATGAAATTATATAAATTACAATAAATATATAAGTACCCAAAAGTTTATATATTGGGCTTAACTGAAGGCTAAAATAGAGCTTATATTAAAATATCCATAATGGGCATATATTAATTTTGAGACTCGGGCCGAAGTGACAGTCTAATATTTACAGGCGGAGCCTTGATTTTATGTGCGATTCCCACTCGTACGGGTATATACCACACAGGTCCGCCTACGGTTCCTTCACGGGGTTGGTTACGTCAACCACGCGCGGTATGTGTAGTACAAGAAGGAATTCATGCAGCTGGGCTTCTGGTTCTTTTAGGTCACCTTTAGCCACCCGCTCAACTTACTTGCCCCGATCACTAATTCTCGTCGGTACTTTCAGTTTACTAGGGCGGTTACTTAGATCGTCGCAAGAGCAGCCTCCCAGACTCTACACCACCTACCGAATTTCACACTGAGGTGGATCGCCCTCAGTGTGATCCCTCGGTTTGGAGGCGGGCACTTTCCAGGCCCTCACGATTTTTGCACAATCGCTAAGCCGAGTCAAGACATGCAACTCACACATCGACACGTCAGACGCTGACTCCTTAACGTCAGTAATCCGTCAGGCTCAAGCATTCCTCAGTATCTTGCTCAAGCATTGAGCTTTCAACCACTACCACCACGAGTCCGACCTCAAACGACCGGGGGGAGGACTCACATCCTCCCGGGCCATCCCGATCTCCCATGGTACCATTATACCCAGGTATGGGTACCTAGGTGGGAAGCAGTCTAATATTTACAGAATCATTGGCCCAATGTTAATCCCCAATATCGAAACTCTTGCCGATGGATCACTGTGCATGGGCTTGGGCTTCCTGACCATGCGCCAGCTGGCCGAGCGTGACGCTCTTTACCAGATTCCAACTAAGTAGCCCGAACAGTTCCTAACTCAAAGTATTTATGGACAAAAATTTATTTTTAAATGCACATAAAGTCCAGTAGCTAGAAGACCAAAAAGAAACTTACTGCTCAGCCATAAGTACTACAGAATTCAACTGCGCTACTTATAAGTTTCACAAGCTTGAACCAAATTTCCTACGCAAATTTGCTAGGGTGAGAATATCTCACAAGTTGCAGCAAGCTTTCTGCTAGTTTGTCTGCTAACTGAATAATAAAGCTTTGTATTATTTCTAAGAATAATATTAGCATGTATGTGACTGCATCTGATAAAAAGATGCTTATGACCAAAAAAATTTTTTCCATCGGAACTGGTCGTATTACATTTTTTAGACCTTAAAATACTTAAAACCGTCAAAAGCAAAACAACGATTTTTTTGGTCATGAGCATCTTTTTCTCAGACGCGGTCACATATAGAATACTATAAACTGTTGTAAACTTTACAAACAAGAGTTTACTTTCTCTGAGTTCAAAAGTAAGTTAGGTTTTATGAGCTAAATAATCTTAACCCTGTCAATAAAATTTTTATTTTAAAATCATAATATTAATTAGGTGGTGTAAGAGACATAGAACTTGTAGACGTGAAGTGATAAAAGAAAGCGCATATTGTTATGTAGAAGGAAGCTTTTGTCAAAGGTGGATGAGTACCAAAGTTCACGTCACTCAAACTTTCGATCAGAATGGTAAATATTATTACTATATATTTATATTTTAAAGTAATGAAATTTTTAATTTTTATTATGGTTCAGTTTGGGTCTATATTGATTTATTTCAAGGCTCATTGTTTCTTAAAAGTTTTTGGTTTTGAAACGAATACTGTTTGACCTACAAATAGTACAAAATCAACCAAACCAAATCCATGCATGCATTAGCAAAAAAGTAGCAGTAGAATGCAGTGGCGCAAATTTGAATTATAGCAGGGGGGGCCAGACCAGTTTCCGGGATACCACCCCCTTTTATGAACCCTAATTTTGACAACCAAAAAAAAATGGTTCACATAATAAAATTATCTATACTCTCTAAATTTAAGGGGAGATTACAGTGATTTTTTTTTTCATTTTTGGTTAGTATAATTTTCTAAAAAGACGGAAAAATTCTCTGAAGTAAAAAAAAATTACATCGAAAATTTGTATTTTTTATTAACTAACTAACTGTAGAATGTTTATTTTTAAATTTACAGTTTTTCTAGTGCACCGCTTGAAAGAGTAGTTCGTAAACTATAAGAAATGTATATTGTTACATAAGAAGGGTTATATGTATATATAGTAAACTATTAAAAAATATTACTGAACTTTAAGTTAAATTTTTGTTCATTTGGTCCTTCAAACTTTAAACGCGTTTTTCTCGAAACTGCACATTTTCAACTTGTTTAAACTCTTATTTTGACACTATTCAACGAAATAACTTGAAATTTAGACAGCATGTTCCATGAATGTGTAGTTTTCGCGTAAACCAGGATTTTTAAGATCCATTAATGTTTAAAAAAGGTTATTAACAATTTAAGTTGCAAAATTAGGGTTGAAAAATTCAAATGTCTATCATTCGGTTATTTTTCAATAAATATTTTTTATCCTAGTTTACACGATAGCCAAAATGGTACAGATTAAGAAACTATTTAATTTTTTTATTTCACATTAACCGTTGCAGAGAAAAAGTGTAAACAACTTTTAGAGAGGACCTTTTTCGGCAGCTATTTTTAAAGACTACATTAAAAAAAATGTTTTTGATTACTTTAAGAGTTGACACTGTGACAAATCCGTAGAGATTATTGTTAAAAAAAGTCTAGTTCGCGCCTGTAATAGTTCGCTCTGACGCATAGTCTGCAGAAAATCGAGTTTTTACCGAAGTTTGTTTTGCGAAGTGGAACATAAAAGGGCAGCACAGCACGCAGTGGCCTTTGTGGTGCAGAAAAGTTTATAAGCGACAGAACCTCCGAACTCCGAATCGAACCATTCATGATTTTAAAGAAAAACAGGAAATCATTGTACATGAATCTGCACTCTAATTTAGGAATATCCAACAATCGTCTCAACTCATTATAATCATGACTCTGCACATTAAACTCAATATGCAATTGATAAGCTGCGAACCGCTAAAACCGATTCTTCACACGCTCAAGTCTCAAAGTATGGAGACCGTAATAAGGACACTATATTACAGATCTATACTCGAGAACAGATCTTACAAAAGAGAAGTATAGAACCCTCAACGCGGACAGATTTCTAAAATTCGTGGCGTTACGTTCAATGAAGCCGAGAGATGTAACCGTGAAATGGTATTCAATGGTCAAGACCATTTCAAATAATATTACCGTAGAAATAAATATAAATTAATGAATAAAATGAATAAAAATAAAGAATTTAATAATAATTAAATAGTAGAATATAAATATAGAAAGAAAAAAAATATGACATGTGATGGGGATTGATCTCTCGACGTGTGGGCACACTGTGCCTGAACCCAAATATTATCTAACAAAAATGGATCCAAAATCTGGTTGTTGGGGATGTTTCTGCATCATATCAGAAGTAAAAATCCGTTGAGATCAAAATCCCAGCTGCTCCTTTTTTCGAGATATCAGTATTTCCGTTTATTGAATTTTGCGAATTTTTGAAAAACATTCAGTTTGAAACTTTGTAACAACATGTAGGCAAACTAATTATACAAAAAGTATTTTGAATACTTTTTTATATGTTAATACATGTTAATATCTTTAAAATAAGAACTAAATGAAAAAAATTATTCATTATTTGTCAAAGATATGGAATTTTTTGGATACCGAGCTCAATTAAGAGTTGGTTTTGAACTTTTTTGATATTTCAGGTAATATCTCCAAAACGTTTATATTTCTTATAAATATATTTGTCTTATTGTAATACTTGTTTGCACAAAAATTAATTTATTTGATTAAAAAAGTACGATAGAATGAGATCTTTTTATTGCATTTGGTAAAGGTTAATATTCATATCATAGCATACGCAAAAAACAAGATAAATAATTGTCAAACTAAGCAACAGATTTAAAACTGAAACGAAATAATATTTAAATAGATATTTACATCAACTATAATCAGTATAATAGAAGTCACTTGAAAATAACAAGATAAAAATTCAAGAACTGCTCGCATGAGTTTGAATTATTATTTTTCACCTTTGATTAAATTAATTTCTTAGCGCTCTGGAGTTTCAAAAATTCACAATGGACCAAGTCACTATCCTGTTTAAACCAATATCACATATTCTTTTGTTATTATTATTATATATTTTATTTATAAAAATAAATAAGTTCAAAAACAATAAATTTCCAACTGATAACGAATAAAATTCATAAGATTTGCAAATAATACAGTGGAAATCTTTTAGATTGAAGAAATAATTTAAAATTTAAAATAGAAACAACAAATAAATAGACATTTTACATGAATATCAATCCTTTTTTAATATAATACTCACTTAAAGGTGAAGGGATGAAAATTCGACAACTGCTTGCATAAGTCTCAGTGAATATTTTTCATCTTCGAGTGAATTAATTTTATAGCGTTCCCAAGTTTTTAGGAATTCACGATGAATGGATTCACCTGCCTGCTCAGACCAATAACCCAAACCGTCATTGTTTCCTATGAATGCCAGCATTTCTGTCAGATGATCGAGTATTGCGTGAATTTTTAACGTTTCGGAAACATCAAGACTGTCAAAGGATTTTCGTAATTCCGATAGGTTCGAGGACAAAGAAGACTTTACTTTTCCCGAAGTAAAGGAACAATCCACTAATTTGTTCATGGCTTTGAATGCAGCAATGTATGGAACAATTTTCAGACGTCCAACTTCGCCATAAATTTTCGCATCGTCGAGTTGATCTGCTTCTTTTAAAAGCTTCCTACATGCATTTCCTTCAAAAATATCACCATGGTAGTTTTTTGAAATTATGTTAATCTTTTTTGGCCAAATCAGTGCGGTATCTCTCCCTAAAAGCGGAACTAATCCCGTCCAGAACAAATGGTTCACAAAACCTTGGAGGCTATGGAGTTCAGGAATGATACACTTTTGCAAGACAGTAACATCGTCGCCTTCATTAAATAGCGGAGGATTCACTACGCTGTGACATTCCATGGCTCTCTTTTTATTTTTACCAAGAAGACAAAATTGTTCGTAGTCATTTCTCAAGTCTTTGTATGTCTTTAGCACCGCGTTTTCGCAACAAGATTCGCTGAATGCACTTGCGCTTGAATTTTTCTCAGTTTGAGAAGATTTCCTCAAATCATGCAATGAGATATGACAATACGGACAGGGAAACGTGGCAGTAGCTGTCTGTTGACCGTTAATAATAAGAAGAAGCTTATAATCTGCAAAAAATTTGAAGGGAATATTGTTAATACTAGTCAAGTCGAATAACAGTTTCATGTTGTTATAAGTTTCTTTCACTTGAGGAACGATGCACAATAGTATTAATTTATTGACACTTGTAAGCTTGTTTTTTTACTAATTGTACCACCTTCCGAGTAGAGTTTTCTTTTTTTAATAGTTTCTTCATTTTCTTCGAACATTAATTCGTCGTCAGATTCATGAATAACTTTGTCAAATTTCGGTGAGTAATTTTCGGGTAGGACGGTCATACATATTTTGAGAAATCCTTGACCTCCATCTGCCATGACCTTGATTAGAACATTGCCTTCAAAATTTCGTTCTTGAATTATAGCGTCAAGCAGCTCTTCAGCATCTGCATAAATTACTGAACGTTTCTTCATGTTTTTATCTTTACTTGTCCCATTTTCACATTCAAATTCATGTTCCGATGCTTTATAAATGTCCTTCAAAGTTTTTGATTTTTTTGACATGTGATCTCGATAATAAGGAACAACAGATTTCATGCCAATATAACACCTAAAAAAATTTGTGATCTTCCTCATATTATTTTGTGACATACCCAAATTAACACGTAAATTATCTAAAGCATCTTCTTTAAGTTGAACATCTTTTTTAGAAGAAGGATTAATAACGATTCTTGTTTTTTTCCCATTAGTATTAGATAAATTTAATGGAACGTTTGAATTACTTCCAATTGGCTTGGCATTTTTTGATTTATTTTGCAATATAGCTGATAAAACAAAATCTTGTTGTTTCTCGGACAAGTTTTCTACAATTTCCACAACATTTTTTTCGGGATGTTTACAAATATGGCTTAAGCCTCTACCTATTTCCTGAAAGCATTCCTTGCAGCGGTAAGATGCATCACGAGACGAATTTTTTTCTGGTTCTTTCGAACTATGTTTTTTTTCTTCTAAATTTGCGAATCGACCATTTTCCGTAGTAATAACATTATTTAATTTTCTTACCTTGCTTGCTCCTCTAATGACTTTACTGTGTCCCTCAAATCTAGCTGTCAAACATATGTAGCAATTACAAATTCCATTTTCAGCACGAGTTTCCCTCTGTAGTATTATATCTTCATAATTCGGAAATTTTTGTATAGGCCTGTTGAAAACTCCTTTTTCAGCATCCAACAAAGTTAAATAACAAGTTTGACAAATACTTATAGGAAACTTATCATCATTCAAATCAAAAGTGTCACTAACAAAAGTTTTTATCAATTTTTCTGTTTTACTACTTATTGAAAATTTCTCTGCTTTCTTTTTTCCGAAGATTATTTTATTCCCACAAGGTGCACAAATTTTCTTTCTATTCTCATGATGAGAACACTTATTCGTAGGATGAGACATCTTTTGATACAAGGCCAATGTTTTTCATATTAATAATTTGACAGAAGATGGTTTTGAATTGAATTAAGCTACAACACTTTTTTGTTTATATTAAATGGAATTTAAATAATCTAAACGTGTATTAAAATAAAACCACCACAGAATATTTTTATCGCACGCAATATATTACTGTGAATTTTGTATACAAAAAAACCCTATATCTCTGAAAAATATTAATTAATTTTCTTCATTTCGGTCTTATTTTAGAGATCTTAACCTGTATTTCCATATAAAAGAAAATTTAAGATATTTTTGTATAATTAGTTTGCCTGCATGTTGTTACAAAGTTTCAAACTGAATGTTATTCAAAAATACGCAAAATTCAATAAACAGAAATACTGATATCTCGAAAAAAGGAGCAGCTGGGATTTTGATCTCTACGTATTTTTACTTCTGATATGATGCAGAAACATCCCCATCAACCAGATTTTGGATCCATTTTTGTCAGTTAATTTTTTGGTTCAGACATAGTGTGTGGGTTTGTGGTCGTTGCGCCTGGCTGCTGAGCCACGGAGATTGAATGGGTCGATTTTAAAGAGAAATTAAGAGAAAAATGAGTAAATGATGAAAAATTAATAATTTAAATAAAATAAATAATAAAGTTATGTATATAAAAACATGAAATTATAGTAAAATTGTTATATAGAAAGAATTATAAGAGTAATTTAAGTTAATTTAAGTCTAAATAATAAAAGTTTCGTTTAGATTATTAGAAAATTAATAATAAATTAGAAAATAAGTTGTTTTTAATAAAATAAAATATATATAATACAAAGAAATAGCTAGTTTAATAAGAATTGAAAAGTTTTAGCAATAAATAATTAAAATAAATTTGTTTTTTTAAAAATTGTAAATAAAGATGGGAAATACTGTCTGAATTTTAATAAAAATATAGTCAAATGATGGGAAATAAAATAAAGTAAAATAATCTAAAATCAGAAATTGAATAAGTTAATTATCCTTTGAGAAAATAAATAAATAAGTTAAAATTCGTTACAGAATGTTCTAGAAAGTTCTAGAAGCTTTTAAAATTGTTTACTTTCCGGTTTCATTTTGGAGGGAAGAATAATTATTGGTAAAAGGGATTGTCCAAAATAAATAAGAGCAAATTAAAGTAATAGAAATAGTTTGCGCCAAAAATATCTAATACGCGGGAGATATTTGACTTTTAGTATTTCCGGGGTCAATAGTATATAAACAGGCGATTTTACAAGGAGGGGCTCTCTTCCTCTTCTGATATTATCCGAAGGTAAGGTGCTGCAAAAAAATATTTCAATTAGAAATATTTTTAAAACTAGGAAGAATTACTATTCAAACAATTTTAAACATTCAACGTATGTCAAACATTCTTCGAAATTATTGGATCTCACTGTCTCTTGACAATGTGTATCTTTTATATTTATTTAATATTAATTTCTATTAATATTTAATTAAATATCCCCTGTTTTGGAGCTTTGTAGGTTCTTAGTTAACATACCGGGTAACCATCCAGGATTGTTTAATTTTAAAAGATTCCTTGTTGAATGATAAAGTTTCAATAAACGATTTAACAAAAAGTGGAGTGTTGTGGGGAATGGCCGAGCCATGCTCATGACATGTACCAAAAATTTTGTTAAATCTATGATCCCAGTCCTCCCAGTAGAAATAGGATTTTGCTGTAGGTTTGGCGACAACCACATTCTGAGCATAAATAATAAAATTAGGTTGTCAATAAACCATAAAAAAATATATATACAGTGGATACCCCATTATCCGGACCCCTATTATCCGGATTTTCAATTATCCGGATAAATTTCAATTTTTTTTTTTAATTGTAAAGTTTATTAGCATTTAATACCATGAATATTTTAAAAGTTAGTATTTTGATATTTAAAGTACAAGAAACCATAAAGTACGTGAAAAATGTATATCCTTAGGGTAAAATTTCATAGCTGTGGAAATACACAAAGCAGAAAACTGTCAGCTTTTAAATCATTGAAACATTAAAAAGATTTTACAGAAAAGAACTTTTACACAGATTATTGTCAATTCTAATATATCTGTGAATTTTGAATTTTCACACGTTGTGTTTTTATCTGGGTCAAACCATTATATTTCGCACGGTCATTTTTTACTAACTTTTAAAATTAATGAAACTTAGCAAAAGTGATTTTGGAAGTATCTAGAACACGAAATGTATATTATTTTGACAAATTTTTTATTATTTTTCGTAAAATATGAATTTGAAATGAAGAAAGTATGGAAAACTGTCACTTTTTTAGACATTTGAAAATATTTAAAAAAAATATTTAATTAGCGTTAAAATAGTAAATAAATGATTGGTATTTATTCAAAATGAGTCAATTTACTGTTTTTAACTGATTAAAGTACATAAAGATGTAAAATAATGAACAAAATATATTTTTAAAGTTTATCTGTCAAACGTCGAAATTTCGTAATTTTTAGCAATTAATTATGGACACTTTAAATTATTAGAACGAATTCAAACTTACCCGAAAGATAGTATTTGATGTAAACTTTTAGTTTTTCTTAGCACTTTTCTTCTTTTTAATTAATAAACATTGGAATATTTAAATCAAAAGTTTGCACTTTATGAATTATCCCGACTTTCAAACGCGAATAATTCTTCTCAAAGGAAATAAAAAAATTCCAAACTTTGGGACTATTTAAATGACCACTAATTAAACTTGTACCAAAAGTTTCGCGTTGGTCCCGAGACTAAATCAATGCGATTCAGTTCTTTGAAAATTTTAACCTTTTTTGTGGTTAAAAGATCTACTTGTTTATAACTTGAAGTTGGCTTATACATTTGATTGAATATCGATTGTCTGCATTTTGATATTATTTCAAAATTTAATCTTACTTTTAAATTACTTTTTGTAATTTAAATATTTGTAATTCAATTTATTATTTAAAATTTACTTTTAAATTACAAATAGTAATTTAAAAGTAAGATTAAATTTTGAATTAATATCAAAATGCAAACAATCGTTATTCAATCAAATGTATAAGCCAACTTCAAGTTATAAACAAGTAGATCTTTCAACCACAAATAAGGTTAAAATTTTCAAAGGACTTAATCGCATTGATTTAGTCTCGGGACCAACGCGAAACTTTTGGTACAAGTTTAATTAGTAGTCATTTAAATAGTCCCAAAGTTTGGAATTTTTTTATTTCCTTTAAGAAGAATTATTCGCGTTTGAAAGTCGGGATAATTCATAAAGTGCAAACTTTTGATTTAAATATTCCAATGTTTACTAATTAAAAAGAAGAAAAGTGCCAAGAAAAAACTAAAAGTTTACATCAAATACTATCTTTCGGGTAAGTTTGAATTCATTCTAATAATTTAAAGTGTCTAGAATTAATTGCTAAAAATCACGAAATTTCGACGTCTGACAGATAAACTTTATAAATATATTTTGTTCATTATTTTACATCTTTATGTACTTTAATCAGTTAAAAACAATAAATTGACTCATTTTGAATAAATACCAATCATTTATTTACTATTTTAACGCTAATTAAATATTTTTTTAAAATATTTTCAAATGTCTTAAAAAGTGACAGTTTTCCTTACTTTCTTCATTTCAAATTCATATTTTACGAAAAATAATAAAAATTTTGTCAAAATAATATTCATTTCGTGTTCCAGATACTTCCAAAATCAATTTTGCTAAGTTTCATTAATTTAAAAAATTAGTAAAAAATGACCTTGCGAAATATAATGGTTTGACCCATCTATTTTTATATTTTTAAGAAAATGTTTCTGTAAATATTTCGAAATATTTCTAACTAAACATTTATTAATGTTAATTTTAAGAGTTTTAGATTGTTTCAGTTTTATTTAAATTCATTGGAAATAAATACCTAAAATTATAAATTGAAAGATACTGTATTATAAAAAAAAATATAGTTTAGGGCATAGATTTATCCCCAAAATTAGGGTCTGTAGGCCGGTTTGAAATTTAAAATAAATAGAGAATTTTTAAATTGAATAATCAGAAATTAATTGATAATGAATTTGTTTTAGATTGGAGAAAGTAAAGATTGCTTTAAATAGATTCTGTTTGTTTGGCTAATCGTTATTTTTGTTTCGATAAAGTGAGTTGAGATTCAAATAAATACAGTTTAAATTGTTTGTTTTGTTTCTTAAAAGACATTTAAATTTTCTTATTTTAAATAAAATAAAGATTTCTGATTTCTTAAATTATTAATTTAGAATAAAATATTTAAATTCATTAATTATTCAAAATTTATTATTTATTTATTCAAAAAGATTTAAAATTAAAAATTTTATAAAATTATTATTTTATTTGTTTAACTTTTAAATGTTTATTGTTCAGGTAGGTTGAGGAATCAATGATGAAGCATGATAGTAAATTATATATTATTAATAAAATCAAATCTGAGATTCCTAATAAAATCAAATTATTTGAACAATAAATAAAATATTGAAAATTGGAATTATTAAGGTTGAAATAAGAATAAAATTAAAATAAAATTTGAGAAATCAGAATAAAAGAAAACAGGTGGCTAATTTTTCGTTTAATTTCTTATATGATTTATGGATTTAAATGTCCATTCTTTGAACTTATGTCCTTTTCTCTCTAAGGTGCCTTGTCTTTCTTCTGTTTAAGTACAGATAACCGATTCCCCGGTTTAGGAAAATAAGAGAGAGAACGATATATGCTTCAACCGCTTTGCCCACAGTGTCGGAAATGTGTTCATCAAAAGACATATTAATACAAAGGTTAATACCCAGATACCGCACACTTGATACACGATTAATAAGAGCACCATCAATGTAATAGTCATTCCGGATTATCCTTTTGCTTCTAGAAAAGGTAATGCATAGACATTTTGGTACATTTAAAGACATTCCATTTATGGTACACCATTCAAAAAGATTAACCAAATCCGCATGTAACTTTTTACAGTTATCGTGACTATATATAATTCTATACATTTTTAAATCGTCCGCATAAATTAGAATAAATACAAATTTAAGAACAAGATTAATGTCATTAATTTATAATAAAAACAGTAAAGGGCCCTGATTAGATTCCTGTGGAACCCTTGAAGGAGCAGTGAAATCAGATGAGTACTGGTTATCAACTCGAACAGATTGTCGCCTATCCGATAAATAACTAATGAACTAATCAATCAGTATTAACAATATTATTTTGTTGCTCTTATTTGGTTGAACCAAACATAATTTAGTTTTGACAACCAAACATAATTTGGTTGTGACAACTAAACAATTATTAAAAAAATGGTTAGTAAGTAAGCTGCCAATAATAATATAAATAAAATCTAAATAAAAACTAATACCAGACGTTCGGCCGAACCTGGGTCTGATAGTTGGGCCAACGGTGTGTGTTACTGAACTGTATAGCTATATGGTTTATTCCTTATTGGTCATTCATATCTCTCATGGGCTGGTGTTTAGCCTACTGGACTGACAGCTGGAAAACCCGGGTTCGAATCTTCATTACTAATGAAATTTTTCTGTTTCAGGTTTTCATTAATATATTTCTACATTCTCGTCTGATTATATTTGTGTAATTAAATTTATAACATGTGAATTATGTAATTATATGTGTTGGCTGACCGGAAATTCGCACCTGGGTTAGTTAGCTTCCAAATAAAAAAATTTTTTATGAGAACCAAAATTTTTGTTATCCCGAAAAAAAAATATAGTTGTGACAATCAAGAGTTTTTGTTATGCCAGCAATCAACACTGAACTAAATAATTTAGTTGCCTCAACCAAACAGTTTGGTTGATTAAATAACAACCAAATAATTTGGTTCGCTCAACCGAATTTTTGTTGCTATGACTAAACATTTTTCTCAGTGTAGTTGTAAAAAAGGTACGTATTAACGTATAACCTAAATTTTATTGCTCGATTTCAAGAAAAACATTTATTAATTAAATATTTTCTTTATATCGTATACTTTTGTTACAGTTAACGTTTAAAGAAAAATGCACTTTTGATGTAAGCTTAAAGTAGCACAATTTTTTTTATATTTCTAGTTAAGATGTAAGTTTTTCTAAACAAATTATAATTTTTCTAGTAAAACATATCAATATATCGAAACGGTTTTCTTGGTTTTGTTTTAAATCACAATTGAAATTATTAAATTTGTTTTTTTTTTCGCTTCCTGTAAACTGTTCTTTAGTTTTCAACTATTTTCTTCTATATTCAAGAATTCACAATTTAATTTTTAAATTACTTTTTTAATATTTAATTTTATTTTTAATTTTTCTTTGAATTGTCAATTATTTTTTTCAAATTTCATTGAAAATTTAATTTACTATTATTTTAATGAAATTTTCAACTATTTTCTTCAATTTTCAAGTTTTTTTCAAATTTTAATTATTTTCTTTAATTTTCAATTAAATTTTCAATAATCAATAATTATCGGCTTTTTTAATTGTTTTTTTCAATTTTAAATTATATGATTCAAATTTCAATTCGATTTTTCAGTTTTCAATTAGTTTCTTCTATATTCAATAATTCTTACCTTTTTTCAATAACATTCTTCAAATTAAAATTATAATTTTTAACTTTCAACTCCATTCCTTAATTTTTAGTGATTTCCTTTAATTTCAAATTATTAACTTCAATATTTATTAATTCTTGGCTTTATTTAATTTTATTTAAATTTGAATTAAATTGCTCAATTTCATGCATCCATTTTTAATTATTTTTTTCAATATTCAATAATTCTCGGTTATTCTCAATTATTTCTCTATTAAAATTTTACAATTATTCATTAATTTTTTAATTACTTTTAAATTGTCTCGATTATTCAGGCCTTTTTGAATTTTTTTGAATATTCAATAAATATTATCATTTGTCAATTATTTCTTCCATAATCAATAATTCTATGTTTTTAACAATTATTCTTTCAAAAATCAGATATTTTCCTCTATTTTCAATTATTTTCTGCAATTTCACATAATTTCCTACCATATTCAATAATTTTTGTTTTCTATAATTATTTTCTAAAAAATTTAAATTCCATTCTTAATTTTTCAATTATTTTCTGTAATTTTCAATTACTTTACGATTTTTATTTAATTTTTCACTGTTAAACAATTCTAGGCTTTTTCCAATTATTTTATTCAGTTATAAAAAATAGTTTTTAAATTGTAATTCAATTATTTAATTTTACAAATATTTTCTTCAATCCTTATTTATTTTCTTTAGATTATAATACCATATATTTTCGAGTATCAATAAGTTTCTTTAATTTAGGAATATCAAATACAATTGTCTTGAATTTCAAATTATTTTCTTCGATTTTCAATCTAATTATTCAATTTGCAATTATTTCCAACGATTATTCCTACAATTTCTTTAATTTTTCAATTTTAAATGATTTTAGTTTAATATTTAAACTTTTAAATAACCAACAACAGTGAAAAGATTCTGGCGCTTGGGCCAGAAATGCGTTCATTTTGTTATTTGCAATAGGGTACTCTTAAATTTTTTTAGGAACATATTAATGATTAGAAATATAATTATTTAAAAATTTATGGTTATACTCGAATGTGAAAACTAATATTTCAAAGACATTCTAACTAAAAACAGCTACCGGATTAAATATTAAGTTTACAATTATATTAAAATCAAATTAACCATATTTCATATGTACGTAAGTTCATGAGGTGTTTGAATTCCGTACTTTTCTGATTATATTGTTACGTAAAATCAAATTTATTATTTATATTTTTTACCATCCTCCTGACACCATCCACCCCTCGACCAGGGGGGGCGGCCGCCCCCCTCTGCTACAGCCGATTGGGCGCCACTGGTAGCATGTATGTGGGGCGAATTATCGACTCCCTATTAAATCAAAAAGTTCCTTAACTACTGCGTGTTAAGGAATAAATAAATTAGACTTTATTCAAACAGTCACTTTATAATTTAGTTAATCTAAATTTCAAGACTAGATTTGATCGTGGTTTCCACCTAAATAATGACTCGCGACGAATATCCGCACAAAGCGAAGAAGGGACAATCATGCATCGCACTCATCGCGATCACAAGAAAGAGAAACGGTCTCGTCGTTCTGTCTTTTTCTAAGGTGCGAGCGAGAACGCTCTTACAAAATCTTAGAAACAGAAATCTACTTCAAACTCCACACAGTACTTCCCCTAAGTGCAACGATATCATGTCGAAAAATGGAAAAGAAATAAACATATGCACTTGCTATTTGTACAAAAAAATAAATAAATCGTTTTATAAATTTTAATAATAATAAAACCACTAAGTGAATTAATGAAATGAACGTTTAACATTAGTATTAGATAATGTCATTGTGAAAAATATTTAACAAGATATATTAGAAGGTTATATAAAATACATATAAAAATACAATTTTCATGCGTGATTAAAAACAAA
The DNA here is from genome assembly GCA_037103525.1 of Ganaspis brasiliensis. Taxonomy (NCBI): domain Eukaryota; kingdom Metazoa; phylum Arthropoda; class Insecta; order Hymenoptera; family Figitidae; genus Ganaspis; species Ganaspis brasiliensis. The sequence goes on from JAZKLR010000700.1 coordinate 955,469, forward strand.
GGGAAATAAAGTCCCATATAACTTAAGGATGAGCTCATCTTTTAGAATTCTATTTTTTATTTTCCGCTGTCAATTTTTTCTTATTTACATATGTGCGAAAAATGTTATTTGGTACAGTCAGTCTTATCACAACTACTTGGTTGCGAAGAGAACTGAGGGTTGTGGTTAACATTACTAAAATTGGTTCCAGCGTATACCGTTTTTAAGTGCAAATCTAATGTGCAGGAGGTCTAGGTCAACTTCTTCAAGGAAGTTAACCTCAAAATGTAAAAAATACCTGCTACACTCTTTTCAAGAGAAAATTCGATGACCAGGTCGTTCGGGTCAACGTCTTTGGGAAAGTAAACCTCAAATTATAAAAAATAACTGCTACACCTTTTTTAAGAGAATATTCGATGTCTAGGTCGTTCAAATCAACATCTTTAAGAAAGTTAACCAAAAATAAAAAAAATAACTGCTACACCGTTTTCTAGAGCAAAACCGATGTCTGGGTCGTTCCGGTCAACATCTTTAGGGAAGTGAACTGCAAAATGTGAAAAATAACTGCTACACCGAAAATTCGATGACTAAGTCATTCGGGACAACGTCTTCTGGAAAGTTAACCTTAAAATATAAAAAAGTACTGCTACACCGTTTTCCTGAGCAAAACTGGTGGCTAGGTCTTTCCGGTCAACATCTTCAAGAAAGTTAACCTCAAAATGTAAAAAGTAACTGCTATACCGTTTTTAAGTGCAAATCTGATGTACAGGAGGTCTAGGTCAACTTCTTCAAGGAAGTTAACCTCAAAATGTAAAAAATACCTGCTACACCCTTTTCAAGAGAAAATTCGATGTCCAGGTCGTTCGGGTCAACGTCTTCGGGAAAGTTAACCTCAAAATATAAAAAATTACTGCTACACCGTTTTCAAGAGCAAAACCGATGGCTAGGACGTTCAGGTCAACATCTTCAGGAAAGTTAACCTCAAAATGTGAAAAATACATGCTACACCGTTTTCAAGAGAAAATTCGATGACCAGGTCGTTCGGGTCAACGTCTTTGGGAAAGTAAACCTCAAATTATAAAAAATAACTGCTACACCTTTTTTAAGTGAATATTCGATGTCCAGGTCGTTCGTGTCAACATCTTTGGAAAAATTAACCTCAAAATGAGAAAAATAACTGCTACACATTTTTTAAAAGAATATTCGATGTCAAGGTCGTTCGTGTGACCATCTTCGGAAAAGATAACTTCAAAGTATAAAAAATTACTGCTACACCGTTTTCCAGAGCAAAACCGAAGGCTAGGTCGTTCCGGTCAACATCTTCAGGAAAGTTAACCTCAAAATGTGAAAAATACATGCTAGACCGTTTTCAAGAGAAAATTCGATGTCCAGGTCGTTCGGGTCAACGTCTTCGAGAAAGTTAACCTCAAAATATAAAAAATTACTTCTATACCGTTTTCCAGAGCAAAACCGGTGGCTAGGTCGTTCCGGTCAACATCTTCAGGAAAGTTAACCTCAAAATGTGAAAAATACCTGCTTTACCGAAAATTCGATGACCAGGTCGTTCGGATCAACGTCTTCGGGAAAGTTAACCTCAAAATATAAAAAACTACTGCTACACCGTTTTCCAGAGCAAAACCGATGGCTAGATCGTTCCGATCAACATCTTCAGGAAAGTTAACCTCAAAATGTGAAAAATACCTGCAACACGGTTTCAAAAGAAAATTCGATGACCAGGTCGTTCGGGTCAACGTCTTTGGGAAAGTTAACCTCAAAACATAAAAAATTACTGCTACACCGTTTTCCAGAGCAAAACCGGTGGCTAAGTCATTCCTTTGAACATCTTTAGGAAAGTTAACCGTAGAATGTCAAAAATTTCTGCTACACCGTTTTCAAGAAGACATTCGATGACAATGTCGTTCGGGTCAACTTCTTCGGAAAAGATAACCTCAAAAGGTTAAAAATAACTGCTACACCATATTCAATAATTCGATGTCTGTAGGGTCTATAGGTCGTTTAAGTTAAATGTGCCGCCCTAGGCAGCTTCCTACATTGCATATCTAGTTAGTCCGCCACTGTTTGTATGGAATAATGATAAATAATCATTAATTCATAATTCGCAGGGTATATTCAAATGTTTAAAAAATTTTAATTTGTTTAAACAATTTATGTTTCTTATGGTTTCGAAATTAAAAAGATTTTTTAACAGACATTGATTCTTTAGTAACAATTGACAGAAAATTTGTGCAATAAATATTTATTGTATTTGTTTAAACAATCGAAATTTTAAATAATTTTTTTTTATTAAATTCTCTTAGAAAAATTTTGCTTACTAGTTCTAGTGCTTAAAATAAAATGATCAACGAAAATAGTTTTTTTTACAGTCATGTTTGACAGCTTACAAAGTACCCTAAGTTACTTACTACCCTAAGTTAAATGTATTTTAGTTTAAATTCATTTTAGGATATAAAAGTTTAAGACTATATGTATTTTAGGTTTAATAGGTTTTAGTTTACTTGGATTTTACTATTAATGCCATTTATGTTTCATGCATTTGAGGTTAAATGAATTTTTAGACGGTTAAATACATTTTAAACGGTTAAATACATTTTAGACGGTTAAATACATTTTAGACGATTAGATGCGTTTTAGGCTATAAAAATTGTAGGCTTTATGCATTTTAGGTTTAATAGGTTTTAGGCTACATGCATTTTATGCTCATCAAGTTTTAGGCTTAATGCATTTTAGGTTAAATGGATTTTAGACTACTTGTATTTTAGGCTGAATGAGTTTTAGGCTGATTGAGTTTTAGGCTTAATGCATTTAATGTTAAATCGGTTTTAGACAACTTGCATTCTAGGCCTTATGAGTTTTAGGCTGAATTTATTTGAGGTTAAATGGAATGAAGGATGTATGCATTTTAAGCTTAATAAGTTTTAGGCTGCCTGCATTTTAAGTTATATGTATGTTGGTTTAAATTCATTTAAGCTATATGCAGTATAAGCTATATGCATTTCAGGTTATATGGGTTTTAGGCTACAAGCATTTTAGGCGAAATAAGTTTAGTTTTAATGCATTTTGGGTTAAAGAGGTTTTAGACTACATGCATTTTAGGGTGAATCAGTATTAATTTATTCTAGATTAAAGGGGTTTTAGGCTACATTCATTTTAAGCTGATTTAGTTATACGCTTAATGCCTATCAGGTTAAATAGCTTGATGACAACCTTTCTGTCTTTTTCTATTTCAATTCGGCTGGCTTAATGAGTTTTAGTCTTAATGCATTTTCGGTAAAAGAGGTTTATCGACAAATGGTATTTAGGCTGAATGGGTTTTAGGCTAAATGCATTTCAGGTTAAATGGGATTTAGTTTAAATACATTTTAGGTTAAATAAGATTTAGACTTCATGCATTAAGTTTTAGGCTAATTACATTTCAAGTTAAATGTATTTTGATATTTTAAATGAACTTATAATTCAAATGTATTTTAGTTAAAATTTAATCATGTTATATGCATTTTATGTCAAATGGGTTTAAGGTTTCATGCACTTTAGGTGAAATAACTTTTATGCTCAATGCATTTTTGGTTAAATCGGATTTAGGCAATATGTATTTAAATACATGTAGCCTAAACCCATTTATTGTAGCTTAAAGAGATTTTAGACTACTTGCATTTTAGGCTGAAAGAGTTTTTGGCTGAGTGCATTTTAGGCTTAATGCATTTTAGGTTAAAGAGGTTTTAGGCTACATGCCTTTTAGGCTTAATAAGTTTCAGGATAAATGCTTTATAGGTTAAATATATTTTAGGCTATATGCGTTTTAGGTTAAATGGGATTTAGGCTACATGCATATTAGACTGAACAAGTTTTAGGCGTAATGTATTGAAGGTTAAGTTGGTTTTAGACTACTTGCATTTTAGGCTAAATAAGTTTTATGCTGTATGCATTTTATCTGGTTTTGAGAATATAAAATATAAGCAATATAATTTAGTTGGTTTAATTGGATTTTAATATAATAATTTTAATTTCAAAGTTCAAATTTAATGTAAGGAGTTTTTTATTAAGTTAAAAATTACAAATTTCAATAATAATAATAAATATTTTATATAAATTAAAACTAATTCTTACTATTTATTTCAAATTATTTCACTTTTTTCTTCGGATTGTAATGTTTCAATCAATTTCAATTTATTATTGAAGTTAAAAGAAAATTAACATATAATTGCTACTTTTTAATATTGAAAAACTGTCAAATAATATAGACCTCAATGGCTCTGAGACTGAACCCAGGACCTGCCAATTGGCTGTTGAATGCTCTAATACTGAGCTACGTAGGGTTACTGATCATATTCGCTCACAGTCCATTTTGTTTTTTAAGCTATTGCGATTATTTCAAAATACCCCCTACTACTAATTCCCATATAGGATCCGATTTAAATTTAAAATAAAAAATACATTTAACTTAAAAGGCAATCAGCTTAAAACTTATTCAGCCCAAAATGTATTCAGGCTAAATCCCATTTACCTTAAAATGCATTTAGCCTAATACACATTCAGCCTAAAATGCAGGTTGTCTAAAACCAACTTAACCTAAAATGCAAGTAGTCTAAAACCTCTTTACCCTAAAATGAATTAAGACTAAAAACACATTCAGCCTAAATCAATTAAGTCTAAAACCTCTTTAACCTAAAATGCATTAATACTAAGCTCATTTAGTCTAAAATTCATGTAGCCCAAAACCCATATAATCTAAAATGCATATAGCTTAAAATGCATATAGCCACAATAAATTTAAACTAAAATACATTTAACTTTAAATGCAATCGGCCTAAAATTTATTAAGCCTAAAATGCATGTTGCCTAAATCTCATTTTGCCTAAAATGCATATAGCCTAAAATGAATTGAAACTAAAATACATTGAACTTAAAATACAATTAGCTTAAAACTCATTCAGCCTAAAATGCAAGTAGTCTAAAACCCACTTAACCTTCAATACATTACGCCTAAAACTTGTTCAGTCTAATATGCATGTAGCCTAAATTCCATTTAACCTAAAATGCATATATCCTTTAATTCTTATAGCCTAAATCATATTTAACCTATAAAGCATTTACCCTGAACCTTATTAAGCCTAAAATGCATGTAGCCTAAAACCTCTTTAACCTAAAATGCATTTAGCCTAAAATCCACTCAGCTTAAAACTCTTTCAGCCTAAAATGCAAGTTGTCTAAAACCTATTTAAGCTAAAATGAATGGGTTTAGGCTACATGTATTTAAATACATATTGCCTAAATCCGATTCAACCTAAAATGCATTGAGCATAAAAGTTATTTCGCCTAAAGTGCATGAAACCTTAAACCCATTTGACATAAAATGCATATAACATAATTGAATTTTAACTAAAATCCATTTGAATTATAAGTTCATTTAAAATATCAAAATACATTTAACTTGAAATGTAATTAAACTAAATTCCATTTAACCTGAAATGCATTTAGCCTAAAACCCATTCAGCCTAAATACCATTTGTCGAAAAACTTATTTAACCTAAAATGCAATAAGCCTAAAACTCAATCAGCCTAAAATGAATGTAGACTAAAACTCCTTAAACCTGAAATGCATTCAGCCTACAATTCTTTTAACCTAAGATGCAAGTAGTCTAAAACATTTTTAACATAAAATGCAAGTAATCTAAAACTTCTTTAACCCAAAATACATTATGACTTAAACTCATTAAGCCTAAAATGCATGTAGCCTACACATCTCGGCTGGCTAGCTGGCTGGGCAGCCAGCCGACATGGAACAGAAGAAGACAGAAATAAAAATTTGAATTTTTTCTCTCCCTTCATCTCACGAGAATAAAGAATTAAAGGTGAGAAAGTACCTTAAAACCTCTTTAACCTAAAATGCATTTATTTTAAAATGCGTTCAGCTTAAAATGCAAGTAGCATGAAACCCATTTCACCTTAAATGCATTTAGCCTAAATCCCATTTAACCTTATATGCATTCAGCCTAAACTCATTCAGCCTAAACTGCAGGTTGTCTTTAAGCTATTTAACCTGATAGACATTAAGCGTATAACGGAATCAGCTTAAAATGAATGTAGACTAAAACCCCTCTAACCTAAAATGAATTAATACCAATTCAGCCTAAAATGCATGTAGTCTAAAACCTCTTTAACCTAAAATGCATTAAAACTAAACTTATTTCGCCTAAAATGCTTGTAGCCTAAAACCCATATAACGTAAATTGCATATAGCTTAAAATGCATATAGCTTAAATGAATTTAAACTAAAATACATATAACTTAAAATGCAAGCAGCCTAAAACTTATTAAGCTTAAAATGCATACATCCTAAATCCCATTTAACCTAAAATAAATTTAGCCTAAAACTCATAAGGCCTAGATTGCAAGTTGTCTAAAACCTATTTAACATTAAATGCACTAAGCCTAAAACTCAATCAGCCAAAAATGAATGTAGACTAAAACTCTTTAACCCTTGAACGCCGGGACGGACGCTTTTTTTCAGTCTTTTTCAACGTTAATATTTTTTGGTATTAGGCACGTAGAAAATTTTCGGAATAACATTTCCTTACGTAATTTTTATCGCTCTTTCAGAATCTGTCATCAAAATTTCAAAAAAAAAAAAAATTCCAAAAGCTATGGCCACTTTTTTGGAAAAAAATGCAAATTTTTGACATTTTTGATTCAAAAATGATTTTTTTTTTCATGTAAGCAGTAATGACAAAAATTCTTCACCTTAAAATATCGCGTCCGCAATATCCAAGCTTCAAAGTTATGGACCATACATTTAAAAATTTCAAGATAGCGGATCCAAAATGGCGATGACAGAGTATTTTTTCAAAAATTTGACACCCAGTGGACACTTCTTTTAATTCTCATGTTATCTGTATAACAATGAGTGCCTGAACGTTTTTAGGGTCGCTGATTGTGAATCTAAAGTCAGATTTCAAAAATTAAAAATGGCGGATCCAATATGGCGGTCGATATTGTTGAAATTGATCGGATTCATTTGAAACTTGTTACTCGGGGGTTTTTGGGGTCGCTGATTGCGAATCTGAAGTCAGATTTCAAAAATTAAAAATGGCGGAACCAATATGGCGGTTGAAACTTTCGAAATTGATCGGATTCACTTGAAACTCACTGAGAGAAAAAAAAGGTTACTACAACGGAGGACACAAGTAGGAATTGCCTGAGTGACTCGGGTAGTAGAACTCAAGTTAACGCAACTTGGGACTCCGGTAAATACTGCTTGGGTCTCAAGTCGACGTAATTGGAGACCCAAGCAGTATTTACCGGAGTCCCAAGTTGCGTTAACTCGAGTTCTACTACCGGAGTCACTCAGGCAATTCCTACTTGTGTCCTCCGTTGTAGTAACCTTTTTTTTCTCTCAGTGCTTGCTACTCGGGGGTTTTTGGGGTCCCTGATTTCAAATCTAAAGTCAGATTAACAAAATACAAAATGGCGGAACCAATATGGCGCTCGAAACTTTTGAAATTGATCGGATTTGTTCAAAATTCGTTAGTTAAAGGTTTTGAGGGTCAATTTTAGGAATAGAAGACTAAATTTCATTAGAGCATTAGTTTAAATTTATGTGAGACAAAGTATCATACATTTATTAATAATGTATTATAATAGATGCATTTTGCACGTTCTTTAGCCATTAAAATTATTTTAATGTTGCCCGACTCAAAAAAAATTGTGAGTGTTGTCAAAGAAAGTACAAGTTTATGATATAGATAAACATATTATAATTACTACGTTTTCAGGGAAATAGAAAAGAAATATGAAATGCTGTCAAATGAATGTGAACTTAGTGCCATTACATCGTAAATTACATTAAAATGCTGTTTTCAAGGAAGTAAAAAATAAATAATGATGTCAAACTAGTGCAACATTAAAATACTTTTAATGACTTCAGAACATACAACCATGTTTCTAATACTTAGCCCAAGATGACAAACTTCATGCAAATGAGATCAATATTGAAAATATCGACAGACATATTAGATCTGACATTTTGAATTTTTCATATTATGACTTTACATTTGTTTTTGACGGACCAAAAAACCTCTAACTAACGAATTTAAACAAATCCGATCAATTACAAAAATATCGACCGCCATATTGGTTCCGCCATTTTGAATTTTGTTAATCTGACTTCAGATTTGAAATCAGGGACCCCAAAAACCCCCGAGTAGCAAGTTTCAAGTGAATCCGATCAATTTCGAAAGTTTCGACAGCCATATTGTTTCCGCCATTTTGAATTTTGAAAATTTTTGAAATCTGACTTAAGATTTAAAATCAGCGACCCCAAAAACCCCCGAGTAGCAAGTTTCAAGTGAATCCGATCAATTTCGAAAGTTTTGACCGCCATATTGGTTCCGCCATTTTGAATTTTGAAAATTTTTGAAATCTGACTTCAGATTCGCAATCAGCGACCCCAAAAACCCCCGAGTAACAAGTTTCAAATGAATCCGATCAATTTCAAAAATATCGACCACCATATTGGTTCCGCCATTTTAAATTTGGAAAATTTTTGAAATCTGACTTCAGATTCACAATCAGCGACCCTAAAAACCCCCGAGTAACAAGTTTCAAATAAATCCAATCAATTTCAAAAATATTGACCGCCATATTGGATCCGCCATTTTTAATTTTTGAAATCTGACTTTAGATTCACAATCAGCGACCCCAAAAACCCCCGAGTAACAAGTTTCAAATAAATCCAATCAATTTCAAAAATATTGACCGCCATATTGGATGCGCCATTTTTAATTTTTAAAATCTGACTTTAGATTTACAATCAGCGACCCCAAAAACCCCCGAGTAACAAGTTTCAAATAAATCCAAACAATTTCAAAAATATTGACCGCCATATTGGATCCGCCATTTTTAATTTTTGAAATCTGACTTTAGATTCACAATCAGCGACCCTAAAAACGTTCAGGCACTCATTGTCATACAGATAACATGAGAATTAAAAGAAGTGTCCACTGGGTGTCAAATTTTTGAAAAAAAAACTCTGTCATCGCCATTTTGGATCCGCCATCTTGAAATTTTTAAATGTATGGTCCATAACTTTGAAGCTTGGATATTGCGGACGCGATATTTTAAGGTAAAGAATTTTTGTCATTACTGCTTACATGAAAAAAAAATCATTTTTGAATCAAAAATGTCAAAAATTTGCATTTTTTTCCAAAAAAGTGGCCATAGCTTTTGGAATTTTTTTTTTTTTTTGAAATTTTGATGACAGATTCTGAAAGAGCGATAAAAATTACGTAAGGAAATGTTATTCCGAAAATTTTCTACGTGCCTAATACCAAAAAATATTAACGTTGAAAAAGACTGAAAAAAAGCGTCCGTCCCGGCGTTAAAGGGTTAAACCTGAAATGCATTCAGCCTAAAACTCTTTCAGCCTAAAATGAATGTAGACTAAAACTCCTTAAACCTGAAATGCATTCAGCCTAAAATGTAAGTAGTCCAAAATCCATTTAACCTAAAATGCATTTAGCCTAAAACTTGATGAGCATAAAATGCATGTAGCCTAAAACCTATTAAACCTAAAATGCATAAAGCCTATAATTTTTATAGCCTTAAATGCACATTACCGTCTAAAATGTATTTAACCGTCTAAAATGTATTTAACCGTCTAAAGTGCATTTAACCTAAAATGCATGAAACCTAAATCTCATTAATAGTAAAATCCGAGTAGTCGGAAACCTATTAAACCTAAAATGGATATAGCCTTAAATTTTTATAGCCTAACAATAAATTTAAACTAAAATACGTTTAACTTAGGGTAGTAAGTAACTTAGGGTATTTTGTAAGCTGTCAAAGATGACAGTAAAAAAAACTTTTTTCGGTGATAATTTTATTTTAAGCACTAGAACTTCCAAAGCGCGCTACTCGCGCAAAACTATGCTCTTCTCGTTTTTTTATTTTTTAATTGTCAAATTTTATATTTGACTAATATTATTTAATTTGACAATTTCCTAATAAAAAAATCTCCAATTTTTCTATTTACAAATTTTTTTACTTTGACAATTTATTAATAACCTTAACTTCCTAATTTAACAGTTTGAACAATTTTCTAATTTGCCAATCTTCCAGTTTATCATTTTTCAATTTCTCCAATTTTAAAATAACCACTTCTCCAATTTCCTAATTTTCCAATTTTTCAATAACCAAATCTCCAATGTCTTAAATTACCAGCTTACAAATTTTTCCAATTTTCTAATTTTGTAATTTTCTAATTTATCAATGTTTTTACTTTGCCAATATTCCCATAACAATAATGTACTTTTTTTAATATTTTCCAGTTACCCCTCTTCTACTTTTATAAAAAAATCCCAAATAAATTTAAAGCTTAAGCATGCTGCTATCAAACTGTACCTATCTTATTATTATCTAGCCTGAATAATAATACTGTATGATATAAATCTTTCTCTAAATTAACCCTTTGTGTCACGTTTTTTTCAGAAAGAATTGATTTCTTGAAACATGTGCTATATATAGTTTTCGGGGTCGCTGATTACGAATCTGAAGTCCGTTTTCAAAAATTCAAAATGGCGGATCCAATATGGCGGACGAAAAATTAAAAATTGATCGGATTGGCTTGAAACTTGTTACTCGGGGGTTTTTGGGGTCGCTGATTACGAATCTGAAGTCCGTTTTCAAAAATTCAAAATGGCGGATCCAATATGGCGGACGAAAAATTAAAAATTGATCGGATTGGCTTGAAACTTGTTACTCGGGGGTTTTTGGGGTCGCTGATTACGAATCTGAAGTCCGTTTTCAAAAATTCAAAATGGCGGATCCAATATGGCGGACGAAAAATTAAAAATTGATCGGATTGGCTCGAAACTTGTTACTCGGGGGTTTTTGGGGTCGCTGATTACGAATCTGAAGTCCGTTTTCAAAAATTCAAAATGGCGGATCCAATATGGCGGACACAGAAATCAAAATCGGTCGGCTTGTCTTGAAACTTGTTACTCGGGGGTTTTTGGGGTCGCTGATTACGAATCTGAAGTCCGTTTTCAAAAATTCAAAATGGCGGATCCAATATGGTGGACACAGAAATCAAAATCGGTCGGCTTGTCTTGAAACTTGTCATTCGGAGGTTTTTGGGGACGCTGATAACGAATTTAGTGAAATATTTTTAAAATTTAAAACGTCAGAGTCAATATGATGGACACAAAATCATAAATTGATTGAATTATCTTGAAACATGTTATTCAGGGGTGTTCGGAGTCGCTAATGACGAATTTTTTGACACTTTATGAAATTAAAAATAAAAAGTTTACCACAGTTGACACTAAATTTAAAGTGCATTTAGAATAGACTGCTGTATAATAATAAGGATAATAATGATATAAAAGGTATAATCATATTTTTTTAAGTTACTGGAAAACAAAAATTTATAATTGTTATTATGTTAATTTTATTAGTCAGAGTGTAATAACTACATATTTAATCAATTTTAGCACAATAAATTAAAATTTTTTTAGTGATGTAATTAATTACTTATTATGACTTTCTGCGAAGAAAGGAACCTTAGAAGCGATTCTCCGATTTTACAGGACTGTAAAAAGAAAAGACGAGCGTGCATAGCAATCTGTGCAATCCGCCGATGTTTGATTTCTCATAGTTCGAAAAATATTCAATTAAAACATTATCTGATTTTAGAGTATGAAAAAATAACCTTCAAAAGAAGAAAACACCTTGCATTCTCTACTTAGGGTAATTTACATTTCGAAGAAGCAGGTTGTAAACAATTTAGAGTCTAACATCCTTCTTCTTTACAACCAAGCAAATAGGTAGAATGATAAACTAAGAAGCAATAATAGATCATAGGATTATAAAAATATATATGTATAACAATTGATGTTGCATTGCAGCCTTATTTATGTAACATGGCTGTAGATTGATAGAGAGAGCATTGAGACAACATAACTGAATTATTGTTAGAATATAACTCCATCATTTCTGCAAGGTACATCATTGATACATTGATGCATAATTGATAAACTATTGATGCAACATTATTGAGTTATTGCGACAACATTACTCTATCATTTCTGCAAAATACATTATTGGTACATTGAAACATAATTGACAGAGCATTGAAACAACATTACTGAATTATTGTTACAATGTTACTGCATCATTTCTCAAGATACATTATTGATACATTGATACACAATTGACAAAATATTAATGGAACATGACTGAATCACTGCTGCAATATTACTGCATCATTTCTGCAACATCAGTACATTAATACTGCATCCTTCTTAGCACATTGCTGAATAATTTATGTGTCATATCTGCATCACTCCTACAACATTACACTCTACTCTAGTAGTCTCATTTTCAAACAAACTTATGACTCGACAGTAATTACATTTTAAAGAACACAATTCTTCAATGAAAGTGTTTCCTGCTGTTTTGACTAGATATAGGAGTCAGTACTAAAAGTTAACACTTTGAGACTATTTTGGCTTGGTACATATCAAGTTACATTTTCTGAACTTGAGCTGCATCTACTCAAAATGGATGATGATACAGAGTTGGTAGAAATACCAAGTGATTGCGAATCAGAGGATGACCTTTGCGATGATGTCAATGATGCAGATGAAGATACTCATTCTGAAAATTCCACAAAATATCAATACAATGACGATCATCTTGTGGAAGTTTTAAGCAGTGAGCAAGATGATTATGATGATTTACCTTACAATCAGCGTTTATCCGACTTGGATCAGATTTGGGAACAATGCAGTAGAAAAAAAGCTGACATTGAATTCGCCAAAACTGTAGGATCTAATTTAACAACTGACATTAAATCTCCCCTTGATATATTTCTTTCCTTATTCCCTGAAAGTTTGATTCAACATATTGTTGATCAAACAAATTTATATTGTTCTCAAACAAAAGGAGAAAATAATTTTACGCCTGTAACTATGTCTGAAATGCAAACATTTCTGGGAATTAATATAATGATGGGGATAAAACGATTGCCCTCTTATAAAGATTATTGGTCAAATAATGTTCAATTGAAAGATCCCTACATTAGCAGTTTGATGTCTGTAAATCGTTTCAGTTTTTTGCTGGGAAATTTTCATTTGAATGATAATACGAAAGAGGCAAAGAAAGGGGATCCAGCATATGATAAGCTCTATAAGTTACGTTTTGTAATTGATAAATTGAATGAAAATTATAAAAAAATGTGGAATCCTCACAAACATCAATCTATTGACGAAACTATGGTAAAATTTAAAGGCAGAAGTTCCATAAAGCAATATATGCCTGCCAAACCTGTCAAACGTGGGTACAAAGTATGGATTCGTGCTGACGAGAAAGGATTTGTTTGCGAATTTCAAATCTATACTGGGAAATCTGAAGGTAATAATTCTTATGGATTAGGCGAACGAGTTGTCCTTGATTTAACAAGAGAATTAGTAGATGGAAATTACCACGTCTATTTCGATAATTTTTTTACGAGTGTCAATCTTATGCACTCTCTGAAAGAAGATAAAATTTTTGCGTGTGGAACAGTTCGCAAAAATCGTAAACTTTTACCAAAGAAACAAGTGCGAGACAACAGTATGGCAAGAGGAGAAAGTGAATATAGAACTTCATTTACAGGCTTACGTTGGGTCAAGTGGAAAGATAATCGTGCAGTACAATTTTTGTCTAACTTTCATGATCCAGGAATTATGGGTCTAGTAAATAGGAGGCAAAAAAATGGCACGTTGCAATCTTTAAAATGTCCACTGATGGTGTACGATTATAATAAGAATATGGGGTTTGTAGATAAGGCGGATCAAATGAGATCAACATATTCGATAAATCGAAAATCCAAAAAGTGGTGGCCTAGACTTTTCTTCTTTATGCTTGACACAGCTGTCCTGAATGCTTTTATAATTTATAAAGATCTGCATAAAAATTCACTCCAAACATCCAAAGACTTCAGACTACATCTTGTTGGGGAGTTGGTTGATTACAGCCTAAAAGGTAAGAACGGAAGAAAGTCTAATCCAACTGAGATTCCTTCTTCAAAGCCACAGATTCCAGAAAAAATGCGACGTGAAAACGCTAAACACATGCCTTTGAGCATACAAAGCCACAGACGTTGTACTAATTGCAGTACAAAAGAAAAACCAAATTTTACTAACTGGATGTGCAAAACTTGTGATGTTCCTCTTTGCTTGTCGTCAAAGAGAAATTGCTTCATACTTTACCATAAGTAGGCAGTTTTTACGATATACATTGTTATTTATTGTCATAAATAAATGTATAAAATTGTTTAGTAATGTACCAATCGTTGTTGTGATAGGTACATAAAATAATATTTATAGAATTTTTTTGAACGCATGATTAACAATTTTAAAAATAGTAAGTAGAAATAACATTTTTTAAAAAAACAAAACAAAAAACAAAAAAAAATTTAAAAATTAAAAATTAAAAAAAAAATTTAAAAATTTAAAAATTAAAAAAAAAGAAAAAGAAGGGACTAGAAGCTTGCCACATCCACGTTGTTAGTTCCGGGTAACGCAAAGAGCAAGCAAACAACAAAATTAAAATTTTCATATCGCATATTAAAGTTTAAAATCTAGACTTAGAGTTGGTAATTACTGCCTCCACGAGCGATATTGAATCTGACATTTCGAATTTTAAAAATATTTCATCAGATTCGTTATCGACGATCCCAAAAACGCCCCAGTAACAAATTACAATACGATCTAATCGACTTTTGATTTTTGTATCCGCCATCTTGGATCCGCCATTTTGAATTTTTAAAATCTGACTTGTAATTCGTAATCAGCGACCTCAAAAACCCTTTAGTAACAAGTTTCAAGAGGATCTGATCGATCTTTGATTTTTTTTTTATTTCGCAATTTTCAATCCGCCATTTTGGATCCGCCATTTTGAATTTTTTAAATCTGACTTGTAATTCGTAATCAGCGACCTCAAAAACCCCCTGGTAACAAGTTTCAAGAGGATCTGATCGATCTTTGATTTTTTTTTTATTTCGCAATTTTCAATCCGCCATTTTGGATCCGCCATTTTGAATTTTTTAAATCTGACTTGTAATTCGTAATCAGCGACCTCAAAAACCCTTTAGTAACAAGTTTCAAGAGGATCTGATCGATCTTTGATTTTTTTTTTATTTCGCAATTTTCAATCCGCCATTTTGGATCCGCCATTTTGAATTTTTTAAATCTGACTTGTAATTCGTAATCAGCGACCTCAAAAACCCCCTGGTAACAAGTTTCAAGAGGATCTGATCGATCTTTGATTTTTTTTTTATTTCGCAATTTTCAATCCGCCATTTTGGATCCGCCATTTTGAATTTTTTAAATCTGACTTGTAATTCGTAATCAGCGACCTCAAAAACCCCCTGGTAACAAGTTTCAAGAGGATCTGATCGATCTTTGATTTTTTTTTTATTTCGCAATTTTCAATCCGCCATTTTGGATCCGCCATTTTGAATTTTTTAAATCTGACTTGTGATTCGTAATCAGCGACCTCAAAAACCCTTTAGTAACAAGTTTCAAGAGGATCTGATCGATCTTTGATTTTTTTTTATTTCGCAATTTTCAATCCGCCATTTTGGATCCGCCATTTTGAATTTTTTAAATCTGACTTGTAATTCGTAATCAGCGACCTCAAAAACCCCCTGGTAACAAGTTTCAAGAGGATCTGATCGATCTTTGATTTTTTTTTTATTTCGCAATTTTCAATCCGCCATTTTGGATCCGCCATTTTGAATTTTTTAAATCTGACTTGTAATTCGTAATCAGCGACCTCAAAAACCCCCTGGTAACAAGTTTCAAGAGGATCTGATCGATCTTTGATTTTTTTTTTATTTCGCAATTTTCAATCCGCCATTTTGGATCCGCCATTTTGAATTTTTTAAATCTGATTTCAAATTTTTAATCAGTGATCCCAAAAACATCGATTACATAAGTAATTGATAGCTGTTAATGACCTACATTTTTCACAAACGATTTTTTTTTAAAAAAACATCATTTTTTTCACTTTATTTGTTTATAATTATTTATTTATGCATAATTAAATTGTAATAATAACTTTGATCGTTAGATACATGCCTGCTATGTAGGAAAATGTGAAAATTTACAAATAATATCTTAAATTACTTTATTTATAATAAATATACTGTACTGTTACAGGTGTTACTTATACGTAACACTGTGACGCAAAGGGTTAATATGCTGTTTATTAAGGAAAATAAATTTCTGGCTAAGTATGAGATAAAAAAGATTAAAAAATCTTTCTTTATGAGTTATTTTAAAAAAATTAGTAAACGTCTAATATGGGAAAATTAAATTGTTTCCACAAATATAAATTGTTTAAACAATCAAAATATCTTGAAAATTGCAGACGAAAAAATTCGTGATTTTTTTTAATAATAAAAGTCGCAAGCAAAATTTTTCTAAGAGAATTTAATAAAAAAAAAATTATTAAAAATTTCGATTGTTTAAACAAATACAATAAATATTTAATGAACAAATTTTCTGTCAATTGTTACTAAAGAATCAATGTCTGTTAAAAATTCTTTTTAAAAATCTCTTGCTTTTAGAATCACAACTATGAACTTTTCTTACTAGAGGGCGCCAAATGCAAGATAAAAAGCATGTAGCCTAAAACCTCTGAACCTACAATTAATTTAGCCTAAAACTCATTCAACCTAAAATTCGAGTAGTTTAAAACCCATTTAACTTAAAATGCATGTCTAAAGCCACTTGTTTTAGGCTATACCTTGAATACATGTAGCCTAGAACTCATTTAGCCTATAATGCAAGTAGCCTAAAACGAATTTAACCTTAAATGCATTAAGCCTATAACTTGTTCAGCCTAGAATGCATGTAGCCTAAAACCCATTTAACCCAAAATGCATAGGGCCTAAAATTCATATTGCCTAAACTGCATTTATCCTAAAACTCATGTAAAATAAATCTCATTCAATCTATATTCCATTTAACCTAAATCTCATTTATCCTAAGTCTCATATAATCTAAAATGTATTTAAGCTAGATCGTAATTTACCTAAAATGGAGTAAGCCTAAATACCATTTAACCTAAACGTTACTTAACCTAATTCCAAGTTAAACTCAAATGCATTTAACTTAACTTCCATTTAACCTAAAATGAGGCTTTACAAGCCGTAATGTAATAGTGTGATACACTGGTTAGTTTCCCGCCCGGCTACTGCGGCGCTTTTGTCGCTACACACAGTTGTAACATTTGTATAACGACATGGCAGTAATGTGCGTTAGTAAATACCAACACATATAACTGCCATGTCGCTATACAAATTTTGCATCTGTGTGTAGCGACAAAAGCGCCGCAGTAGCCGAGCGGGAAACTAACTAGTGTATCACACTAATATATTACGGCTTGTAATACCTGCCTAAAATGCGTATATCCTAAAAAGCATATAACCTAAAACTCATTAAGCTAAAATGCATTTAACTTAAAATGCACTCAGCCTACAACTTATTCAGCCTAAAATGCTTGTAGCCTAAATGTAGTTAACAGAATATAGATTAAATAAGATTTAGGTAAATGGGATTTAGGTTAAATGCATTTTAGGTTGCATAAGAATTAGGTTAAATGGGAATTATGTTAAATAGAGTTTAGGCTAAATAGCATTTTTGATGAATGCATGTTAAGTTTAAATGGGAGTTAGGCTAAATGCATTTTAGGCTTAACAGAATTTTGGATAAATGTATTTTAGGTTAAATGGGCGATAGGAAAAATCGGCGTTAAGCTGACTGCATTTAGGTTAAACAGGATTTAGGCTGAATGCATTTTAGGTTAAATGAATTTTAGGCTGAATGCATTTTAGGTTAAATGGAATTTAGGCTTAATTCCTTTTAGGCTATATGGTTTAGGACAAATAGGTTTTAGTGAATATTCATGCTCCTACTCGGTTTTGTACTTCAAATCAGAGTAGCAGTTGTTTTTCTCATTTTAAGGTTCACGTCCACACTGAGGTTGTCCCGAAAGATCTTGACATTCTAGACATCGGTTTTGCTCTTGAAAACAGTGTAGCAGTTATTTTTTTTTATTTTAAGCTTTACTTTTCCGAAGACGTTGACCTAAACGACCTATAGACCCTACAGACATCGAATTATTGAATACGGTGTAGCAGTCATTTTACACATTTTAAGGTTAACTTTTCCGAAGACATTGACCCGAACAACCTGGACATCAAACTTTTTCTTGAAAAAGGTGGAGGAGTAATTTATTCTATTTTGAGGTGAACCTTGCTAAAGAGGTTGACCGAAACAACATGGACGTCGAATTTTCTCTTGAATACGGTGTAGCAGGTATTTTTTTACATCTTAAGGTTAACTTCCCCGAAGAAGTTGACCCAGACTTCCTGCATATCGGTTTTGCTCTTGAAAACGGTGAAGCAGTTATTCTTCATATCCTAAGGTTAACATTGCATTGAAGTATATAACGTTAAAAATAACAAATTTTTTTTTTTTTTTTTTAAATAAAAACAAAATATTTAGAAACATTATATACGTTTAATAAAAAAATACATTCGTTAAATCACAAATCTACGGTATAACAGTAAAAAACAATAAAAAAAACATCATTGACACAGATTTTCGCCCTTATCTGGCAGCACAATTAAATGTAGACTTTCTCACCTACGTGGTTCGAAAGCAAATAAAAAATCGAGTTATAAAAATGGACGACTTTGGAAATTAAGTTAGCGGACGGGCTTCGTTATTGGCAAAAATCCAAAATTTTGACAAATTTTCGACTTTTTCTGGCACAAAAAATAAAATGTAGACATTTTCTCCTATGGGGTTCAAAAGCAAATAAAAAATCGAGTTATAAAAATGGACGACTTTAAAAATTAAGTGAGCGGACGACATCGTTCTTGTCAAAAACCCAAAATTTTGACAAATTTTCGCCTCTTTCTGACAGAAAAAATAAAATGTAGACTTTTTATCCTATGTAGTTCGAAAGCAAATAAAAAATCAAGTTGTAAAAATGGACGACTTTAAAAATTAAGTTAGCGGACGGGCTTCGATATTGGCAAAATTCTAAAATTTTGACAATAACGAAGGCCGTCCGCTAACATAATTTTTAAAGTCGTCCATTTTTTATTTGCTTTAGAACCAAGTAGGAGCAAATGTCTAAATTTTATTTTTTCTGCCAGAAAAAGTAGAAAATTTGCCAAAATTTTAGATTTTTGCCAATAACGAAGCACGCCCGCTAACCTAATTTTGAAAGTCGTCCATTTTTATAAGTCTATTTTTTATTTGCTTTTGAACCAAGTAGAAGCAACTGTCTACATTTTGTTTTTTCTGACAGAAAAATGCAAAAATTTGTCAAAATTTTGGGTTTTTGCCAATAACGAGGCCCGCCCGTTAACTTAATTTTTAAGTCGTTCATTTTTATAAGTCGATTTTTTATTTGCTTTTGAACCACGTAGGAGAAAAAGTCTACATTTTTTTTTTGTTGACAGTAAAAGGCAAAAAATTGTCAAAATTGAAGGTTTTTGAAAATGACGAAGGCCGTCTGCTAACTTAATTTTTAAAGTCGTCCATTTTTATAAGTCGATTTTTTATTTGCTTTAAAAGCACGTAGGTGAAAAAGTCTACATTTTATTTTTTGTGTCAGAAAAAGTAAAAAATCTCTCAAAACTTTGGGTTTTTGCCAATAAAGAAGGCCGTCCGCTAACTTAATTTTTGAAGTCGTCCATTTTTATAAGTCGATTTTTTATATGCTTTTGAACCACGTAGAAGCAAAAGTCTACATTTTATTTTTTGTGTCAGAAAAATTCAAAATTTTGTCAAAATTATTGGTTTTTGCCAATAACGAAGGCCGTCCGCTAACTTAATTTTTAAAGTCGTCCGTTTTTATAACTTCATTTTTTATTTGCTTTTAAACCACGTAGGAACAAATGTCTACATTTTGTTTTTTCTCACAGAAAAAGGCGAAAATATGTAAATATTTTGGATTTTTGACAATAACGAAGCCCGTCCGCTAACTTCATTTTTAAAGACGACCATTTTTATAAGTCGATTTTTTATTTGCTTTTGAACCACGTAGGTGAAAAATTCTATATTTTATTTTTTGTGTAAGAAAAAGTAAAAAATCTGTCAAAATTTTGGGTTTTTGCAAATGACGAAGGCCGTCAGCTTACTTAATTTTTAAAGTCGTCCATTTTTATAAGTCGATTTTTTATTTGCTTTAAAACAACGTAGGTGAAAAAGTCTACATTTTATTTTTTGTGTCAGAAAAAGTAAAAAATCTCTCAAAACTTTGGGTTTTTGCCAATAAAGAAGGCCGTCCGCTAACTTAATTTTTAAAGCCGACCATTTTTAAAAGTCGATTTTTTATTTGCTTTTGAACCACGTAGGTGAAAAATTCTATATTTTATTTTTTGTGTAAGAAAAAGTAAAAAATCTGTCAAAATTTTGGGTTTTTGCAAATGACGAAGGCCGTCAGCTTACTTAATTTTTAAAGTCGTCCATTTTTATAAGTCGATTTTTTATTTGCTTTAAAACAACGTAGGTGAAAAAGTCTACATTTTATTTTTTGTGTCAGAAAAAGTAAAAAATCTCTCAAAACTTTGGGTTTTTGCCAATAAAGAAGGCCGTCCGCTAACTTAATTTTTAAAGCCGACCATTTTTAAAAGTCGATTTTTTATTTGCTTTTGAACCACGTAGGTGAAAAATTCTATATTTTATTTTTTGTGTAAGAAAAAGTAAAAAATCTGTCAAAATTTTGGGTTTTTGCCAATAACGAAAGCCGTCCGCTAACTTAATTTTTAAAGTCGTCCATTTTTACAACTTGATTTTTTATTTGCTTTTGAACCCCATAGGAGAAAAAGTCTACATTTTATTTTTTCTGCCTGAAAAAGTAAAAAATCTGTCAAGATTTTGGGTTTTTGACAATAACGAAGCCCGTCCGCTAACTTAATTTTTAAAGTCGTCCATTTTTATAAGTCGATTTTTTATTTGCTTTTGAACCACGTAGGTGAAAAAGTCTACATTTAATTGTACTGACAGATAAGGGCGAAAATTTAGTTTTTATTAAAAAATCAATGCAATAGGTTAACTTTCCATCAAAGGTTGACAAAAACGACCTAAACATCGACTTTTCTCTTAAAAATGGTGTAGCAGTAATTTTTTTTATTTTGAGGTTAACTTTCCCGAAGACGTTGATCCGAACGACCTGTTCATCGAATTTTCTCTTGAAAACGGTGTAGCAGGTATTTTTAACATTTTGAGGTTAACTTTCCCTAAAAAGTTGACCCGAACGACTTAGCCATCGGTTTTGCTCTGGAAAACGGTGTAGCAGTAATTTTTTATACTTTGAGGTTAACTTTCCCAAAGATGTTGACACGAACGACCTGGACATCGAATATTCTTTTAAAAATGGTGTAGCAGTTCTTTTTTACATTTTGAGGTTAACTTCCTCGTAGAAGTTGACCGGAACGACCTAGACATCGGTTTTGCTCTGGAAAACGGTGTAGCAGTTACTTTTTACAGTTTGAGGTTAACTTTCACTGAAGAAGTTGACCGGAACGACCTAGTCATCGGTTTTGCTCTGGACAACGGTGTAGCAGTTATTTTTCTTATTTAAGGTTAACTTTCCTGAAGATGTTGACCGGAATGACCTAGCCATCGGTTTTGCTTTGGAAAAGGGTGTAGCAGTAATTTTTTATACTTTGAGGTTACCTTCCCAAAGATGTTGACACGAACGACCTGGACATCGAATATTCTCTTAAAAATAGTGTAGCAGTTCTTTTTTACATTTTGAGGTTTACTTTCCTGAAGATGTTGGCCGGAACGACCTAGCCATCTATTTTGCTCTGGAAAACGGTGTAGCAGTAATTTTTTATATTTTGAGGTTAACTTTCCTAAATACGTTGACCAAAACGACCTTGTTATCTAATTTTCTCTTCAAAACGGTGTAGCAGGTATTTTTCACATTTTGAAGTTAATTTTCTTGAAGATGTTGACCGGAACGATCTATCCATCGGTTTTACACTGGAAAACGGTGTAGCAGTTACTTTTTACATTTTGAGGTTAACTTTCACTGAAGAAGTTGACCGGAATGACCTAGTCATCGACTTTGCTCTGACAACGGTGTAGAAGTTATTTTTCTTATTTTGAGGTTAACTTTCCTGAAGATGTTGACCGGAACGACCTAGCCTTCGGTTTTGCTCTGGAAAACGGTGTAGCAGTAATTTTTTATACTTTGAAGTTATCTTTTCCGAAGATGGTCACACGAACGACCTTGACATCGAATATTCTTTTAAAAAATGTGTAGCAGTTATTTTTCTCATTTTGAGGTTAATTTTTCCAAAGATGGTGACACGAACGACCTGGACATCGAATATTCTCTTAAAAAAGGTGTAGCATTTATTTTTCACATTTTGAGGTTAACTTTCCTGAAGATGTTGACCGGAACGACCTAGCCATCGGTTTTGCTCTGGAAAACGGTGTAGCAGTAATGTTTTATATTTTGAGGTTAATTTTTCCGAAGACGTTGACCCGAACGACCTGGTCATCGAATTTTCTCTTGAAAACGGTGTAGCAGGTGTTTTTTACATTTTGAGGTTAACTTCCTCGAAGAAGTTGACCCAGACTTCCTGCACATCAGATTTGCTCTTGAAAACGGTGTAGCAGTTATTTTTCACATTTTGAGGTCAAGTTCCTCGAAGAAGTTGACCCGAGCGACCAGGATATCTGTAGTGTTTTTTTAATCAAAGTTTTTGCGAAATCTCGTTGCGGAATATTTTTGCGGAATTTACCGCGGAGTTTACCGCGGAAACTCCGCAGGAATTCCGCACTTTTTTTCTGAGTGGGTGTTCTCTAAATTCTTCCAAAAAGAAGTAGGGGAGAGTAGTCAGAGTTGGATATAGTTTTGACATTTCTCTATAACTTCTCTTGTAGGCCGAATTTTGCGATGTCTTTTATATTATTGGAAAGTTCTACTAAAATGCAATGTTTTTGTTAAACATTGCAAAAAATTTGGACCCAAAGTTTCGGAGTTATAGGCAATTAAAAAAAAAAAAAAAAGGTAGTCAGAGTTGAACATGGTAGTCAGAGTTGGGTCACTGTAGAAAATCAATGAAATATGAAGATAAATCATTGAAAATGACAATATCTTTGCCTTCGCATGATAGAATGGCACTCAAATACATTTGGAAATGACAAAAGGAAACATGAAATTGAAATAAATCATATTTTCTCTTGTATCGCAAAATTGATCTGAAAGTGAAAAAGTATTACCAAAAATTTGAATTTTCTTTCTTTCCAATAGAAATGAAGTTTTGGACACCTTTTTAAGTTAACAAATTCATTTTCATTACAAAAATGCTTCAGAATTGCAAAATTTTTGGTGTACCAACCTTGACTAAAGCGTCGTTCAGCATCATATCACACACACACCATAAACGCTTTATACAAACACCAAATTACGTTCCACATTTTCGTATAACATCTTAATGAACAATTTTAGTCAACTTAATTTGTCTTTAGCATATTTCTTCTACATTTAATTATCTAATTTTGAAACTACAAAAACGTTTTTTGTTGAGCGTATAACACGGACTCGTTTTATACGTCTGTATAGTTCGCACACTTCACCGCAATCCATCTAAAAAGTTTGCTGGCATTGCTAACAAGTATTTACACACAACGACATATAGATCTACTGTAATAAAACAAAATAAACGCGATGATTCAACTCTGACCACTGTCCAACTCTGACTACTCTCCCCTATCTTTTGACATTTTTGTCTGTCAAAAATAAAAAAATAAAATTTTTCTACTGTGCCTGTTTTATCATTAGAGGTCGCCAAAGTCAAGATAAAAAAAATAAACCATAAATCGGAGTACAAGCTACAACCTCACAGAAACATCCGATCTAAAAAATTCAAATGTGGGTTTAAAGCTGATACATGTGGTTAGGCATCCCCCCTAACCCTGATAAAAAATATTTTCATAACGAAGAAATTGATCGAAGGTTTTTTTAAATCGATTAAAAAGAACTCGAGTTATGCTGTCCGCCAGTTTAAAAAACATGGTTTTGAGAAAAACGCGTTTAAAGTTTTGTGTGTAATGAGCCGATGTGCATATGGACCAGATCGCGGACTGTTACGTTACATTTGTACGCACATTTCAACAAAAAGTTTCCAAAACCACACGAAATAGAATTGTTTTAATATCTTTTATGCATGCATCTAAAAGTATGCTTCTCTAATAACATTTTTTACTAATATAAACATTACCGTATGTTTTGTTATTTAAGAGTTATGAATGTTTTAGTACGGACTGTTACGTTACATAGTTTTGGAAGTGAGCTTTAGAGCTGTCCTACATTGTTGAAAAAGCCTGTTCTTCTAGTGGATTATTTTTAACGTGTAGTAGATAATTTCGTAGCTTTTGAATGCAAGTAATAAAATAAAAGTAAATAACACTAAAAAAATGTATTAAATTTTTTAAAAACAAAAATGTTTGGACTGTTACGTTACACGAAAAGACTGTTACGTTACCTGTGCGATTTATGTTCATGTAAAAAGTAGAAGTAGTATTAAGTTAATATACAGCGGAATTGAAGTGGATGTGAAGTGGAAGTGAAATGAAAGAGAAGTGGAAGTTAATTACATTGAAGGGGGACTGAAGTGGATGTGAAAAGTTTTATCTTATGCGGTAATTTCGCCGCTGAAGGCCTTTAAAATAAATAAGTTTTAGATTTGTAAATAAACTTAAAATAATTTTAATACTTAATTTAAATAGTTTCATGTATAATCATATAATTAATAATTAAATTTATATTTTTTCATATTTAAGGTGGTTTAAGTTTAATTTTCCCCATTTTTGGTACATTTTTTAAGGGTGCCCTCAACCGAACCAAAATTTTATTTTTGCAAAAAATTACCACTTTGGTAAATTTAAAAAAATAGTTTTTCTTTTCGACGAAATCTATTTAGTTTCTTTGCCAGAAGTTAGCTAAGGCCTCTAGCTTTCCATACATACATTAGTGTCCCTATCATATTTATTGGGCACAAGTTATGGGTCAAAAACAAAAAGGGTGCCCACAACCGAACCTATTCCTCTACTAATTTAGAATTTTTAATTTCTACTTCGGTTAGAAGTAATTCCGTATTTTGCTTTTCAAAAACCTGAATCTTACGATAACATTTTTCCTATCGAGTATTCAGATTTTTGCAAATATTTCTAGCTTTTTTCTTCAAGTAAGCCTCCAATTCATTAGAAACAACACCAATTACTTCCAATAAATAGTTGTAAATAGCATTTCCTTTACTTTCCTTATCCTGTTCTTTTTTCTGACAATCGTACAAGTTCGCATAACCTATCCGTAGTTGCCTAAGAAACAATTAATTATTCAAAAAACGCAAATCTTTATAAAAGTTAGAAGGCTGTCAAACACCGCTAATTTTTTCTAAGTCTTCAAAAAGTTTAGGTTTAGAAAATAAATTAACTGAAATGAAGGACGTTTAAAAGTATGTATATTTTTTAATATTTTGAGTTAAAACAGTAAAAATAATTTAATAAGTTATTTGAACTGACTTTTCGCTTTCATTTTTAAAAACAAATAAATTAACATTAAATGATTTTAGGGAAAATCTGGTAATGCAGTTCTTTCCTTTATGATTTCAATTTGATGGGTACACGCAAATTTTTTTATTTTTGAAAAAATTAAATTAATAGGTTTTGAACATAAGAAGGGTAAAATTACCCACTGTGCATTGTCAGAAACGAAATTTTTTTTAGAGTTAAATATATAAATAAATCTTTAGAAAGATAAAGAAATTGTCATATAAAAATATTTAAGTTTTAGAAGAATAGTTCATGCCTAACAACATTTATGAAATAAATTTTTATAACTGCATTAATTCAAGTTTTTGTTTTTGCTACAGATTTATTGATTGATGAAATTGAAAAAAAATTGAATACAGCAAAATATTTTAACCTTACAAAAAAAAATTCAACTTGGAGATGTGGCATCAATAACTACCACAATCAAAGGTCTAAAAACTCTTATTCAACTCGAATCGTTGGTGGACGACCTGCGTTACCAGGAAGTTGGCCGTGGCAAGTTGCAGTATTAAATAGAATTCGTGTAAGTACATATTGTTTACAAAATAATCCCATTTTCGGTTAATTTTTAACATTTTAAGTAAAAAATGTTTAAATTTTGGAACTCACACTCGAAAAACCGTTCTGATTAAAGTTAACTAATGCATTTCGTTAAACATGATCTGATTTAATTAATGTAGGATACGTCCAGGGGAGATCGACATAGTTTAAAGGCTCATTGTTAAAATAAAATTCACATATCCATTAATTGTTTAAACAAAGGTAAATATTGGTTAAAACAATTATAACAAAAAAAATCAGAATTTGATATATTGTAATCTATTATCTTGTAATTTTATAAAATTTTTATTGCAAATATTCTAATTTTAAATGTTCTAACTTTCATACATTGTAATTTCATATATTGTAGAAATCAGAAAATTGTTTAACAATATAAATTCAACAAACTGAATAATGTTGTAAAACTCGTATTTGTAAAGAAACCAATTTAAAAATATTGCACAAGACTCAATGATTGTTGTCCCTTTGATTTTGGGAAAGAATGGATTTTCTAACTCTTAACTTCTAAAGGAATGGTACTCAAAATAAGATTCAGCATGGAACTGACTCCTGCACGAAAAGAAAATTTGACAGGATTTACGTCGATTATTTTCAGGGTAAACAGCAACGATATACCATCGCGGTAATACCAGTGGAAGAACGACGTAAAGAAGGTTGATATTCGAGGCCCACTATTTCGATAGTCTATCGGGGCGTATGTTCTCAACGATCAACTTCTATTGCCTCGACGATCAGGTGAAAATCCGCCAAATTTCGAAGCATGGGAACTTGTGAGCGCCTCAGAAGGGAGGGATACGGAAAGGGTGACGGGAAAAGAGATTATCTCACTTTCTTTCCGTCTCACCTCCCTTCTGAGGCGCTTACAAGTTCCCATGCTTCGAAATTTGTCGGATTTTCCCCTGATTGCCGAGGCAATAGAAGTTGATCGTTAAGGCCATACGCCCCGATAGACTATCGACATAGCGGGCCTCGAATATCAACCTTCTTTTCGTCGTTCTTCAACTAGTATTACCTCGATGGTATATTGAAGCTATTTACCCCGTTTCAGTTGACATAAATCCTGTCAAATTTTCTCTCAGTGTAGACATAAGTCATAAACTGTGCTTGTGTCAGGCCTGGATTGGCCAGTCTGAACACTGGGAAAAATACCCATGGGCCGCTATTTATTGTGTAGTGGGTAAGCCATTATTTCTTTAGAGCTTATACAGAATAGGTCCGCTTATAAAGCGTCCGCGTCGTCCCGATTGTGTTTCCCACACCGCATTCAAATCCCAATTCGGCCCTGGTATGTGTCAAACTCAACCGACACGTGCTACGTGCCGGCAAATACGAGTTCGAAAAAGTGAAGGGAAGCAAAAAGCAACGCAGTCATTGGTATAGGCAGTCACCAATACACTCAGTCAGTTGAATAGCAAGCAGTCAATTACAGTTACGGTCACTGTAATACCGCAATTAAGTCATTAGCAGTCCACAATCGGTCAGTGAAC
Source organism: Ganaspis brasiliensis (assembly GCA_037103525.1). Lineage (NCBI taxonomy): Eukaryota > Metazoa > Arthropoda > Insecta > Hymenoptera > Figitidae > Ganaspis > Ganaspis brasiliensis. The sequence goes on from JAZKLR010000700.1 coordinate 983,151, forward strand.
AATCAGTCAGTCAAGTAATTGATAAATCAGAAGTTCATCAAGTGAAAACAAACGGTCAGAAATTATCCAACAACAACGGTCAATCATCTGATGTAGCATAAAGAATAGAGTCTCTCCCTTATAGAGCAACAACCATACCAAATATGGAACAGCAGCAGTACATAACCTTTAGTTCGGCAGCTCTCCTATAAATGGCGCAACTGCTGCTCGGAGGTTATAGTGTTACTGCATCACTAATCATAGTTCCGATGTTGCACTATAATTTTTTCAGTGTAACGAACATAATAATTTGTTTTCCAGATGGGGTTTAAAAAATCCTATATTTCATAAATTTCTAAGTGTAAGAAATGTTTGATGGTATTTCACAAAATTCACAACACTTTTTGATTTCCCAAAGGATAGTTTATTCTTATTAAAAAGTGAGAATACGTCATATTTATTCACCCGTCATAAAAAAAATTAGACAGCTAGTTATGGAACCGCCGTAAAATGCAGCCGAACTTCCACCAACAATTCAAGCTCCATCCGGTAGAGAGAGAGTGAGAGAGAGTAGGCATGGCCACAGAACAGGAAAAAACCATCTTCAATAGGAACGCCAAACTCCATTTAAGATTCTATGACAGATTACAGGACATACAGAATACATACATCATAAAATTCCTCAAGTGATACCGTCTCAAAAATAGAAGTTTAAGAATCGGTTTGCTGCTTAGTTAAATTATAGTCCTAGTGGACCCATATTCTCACACCACTTTACCACAACGATTTACCCGTATAACGAGGGATTATCAAGATATAGGGGCCTGAGATCTTAACTCTTGTGCCCAACATCTAAACTTTATATTATTATAAATTCTATAAGACTAATCCCATTTAACATTTATTATAAGGTTTTAGAAAGGTTTTCTTTCTACTTTTAGATTATAAAATCTAAATTTAAAAACGTTTTGGAAAAATGAAACTTTTTTTGAAATTTATGATAAACATCCAATTTTCTTCTCTTATAGCCGGGTTTATATTTTTAGTTTTGCTTTAAAAAAATCTTTTTTATCCCACAGGCACAAACATGGCGCTTTTAGATGCCTGTAGGCAGGGTCTAAACGCATTCATTTTTATACGGTCAAACAAGTGAATGCATTTAGACCCTAAACTACAAACATTAAAAAGCACCACGTTTGTGCCATTGGAATAAAAAGTATCATAAGCAACACGGGTTTAAAGTCAGTCCAATTTGTTTACAATGATGTTTGTGTACTCGTTTACGTCTCGGGCTTCGCTCTCGACTGTCACTCGTACACAAACATCAGCGTAAACAAATGGCTGCCTTTAACTACTTGTTGCTTAATATACTATATTTTGTCATATTTAACCTTAGAAATTAGCTAATCTCATTTTTTTAAATATGACTATTATGTATATAAAAATAACTATTTTTAATATGAACATATCTTTCCAAATCCTTTATAAGAAATCAGTTAGTGATAGCTATAGATATACTGCTGTAGAAATTCGAGTACGAAACAGAAAAGAGCTTTCTCAGTAGGCGGGGCATGACACGTCATCGGCAAAAACGTACGAAACATGAAGGAGAGTTCACAATGTCTCCTAGAATTTCCTAGAATTTAAACATTTTGAAAATCAAGTAGGCGGGGCATGACACGTCATCAGCAAAAGCGTACGAAACATAAAGGAGAGTTCGCAATTTCTCCTATTTATGTATTTGAATTTAAAAATTTTGAAAATCAATAATTAGGATATCACCACGAGGAAAACCGATTTCCAGGTGACTTTTGGTGAAATTCTTCAAGGTAGTTAACCTCAGAATTTAAAAATCAATAATAAGGACAACAATAACTGCAGAATCCATGTCCAGGTAAGTTTTGTAGAATTTAACCTCAAAATTTGGAAATCGACATTTAGTTAAACACCAAGTGCGGAACCGATGTTCAGGTGACTTTAGGTCAACATCTCCGAGGAAGTTAACCTCAAAATTTAATAATAAAAAAGTATAGGAAGACAAAAATTTAAAAATGCATAATTAGGAATACGCCAAGGACAGAACCGATGCCCTGGTAAGTTTTAGTGAACTTCTGGGAGGAAGTTAACCTCAAATTTTAATAATCAAAGATTAGAAAAACACTAAGTGCAAAACGGATGTCCAGGTGACTTTTGGTCAACATCTTCGAGGAAGTTAACCTCAAAATTTGTAAATCCATAATCAGGAAAACCCTAAGTGGCGAATCGAGTCGCAGGTTACTTTTAGGTCTACTTATTGAAGACAGTAGATCTGAAAATTGAAAAATCTATAATTAGAAAAACAGGAAGTGCAGAAGTGATAGGAATAGGAAGTTAATCTCATAATTTATTAATCAAAATTTAGGAAAGCACCAAGTGCAGAAATGCAGAAAGCAATAATTAGGAAAACATCAATTGCCGCAAAGACATACAGGTGACTTAACTTAAGCTAACCGCAAAATTGAAAAATCTAATGTTAGTAAAATTTGAGACGCTTAATATGCCCATGTTCGAAGCTTCATAACAAGAAATTGAATTCCATAAAAGAAGGTTATCTTCTCTAAAGAAGTTGAACAAAAATCACCAGGATATCGATTCTGTACTTGGTCTTCTTCGTAATTATGGATTTTTAAATTTTGATGTTAACTTTTTCGAGGGAGTTGAACAAAAGTCACCTGGTCATCGGTTCTGAACTTGGTTGTTTTTTAGTTATTGTTTTTTAACCGATTCGGAAAGTCCGATATTATTTGAAAACACATTAAACTTTTAATTTGCAGGGAATCTTTCCACGTGGGGATAAAGACAAGCAGGGCCGGCGAAACAGATTCTTTCTATATGGGGAAATCCATCCCTCTTACCTCCTACCACCTGTGTTCCTTTATAAGAAATTAGCTAGCTTTCAGAATGTAATGCTGGGCTTTCAAAAGGTAAGAGAGAATAAGGTATAGAATCTACCTGGGATAGATAAAGAAACAATAGCGTGCGCAACGCAAGGAGAGTTCACACTTGTAGTTCTAAAAGCAAAAGAGAATAAGGCTAGCTGGGATAGATAAAGACACCAATGCGTCCGAAACGCAAGGGGAGTTCACAGTTGTGATTTTAAAAGGAAGAGAGAATAAGGTTTTCTGGGAAAGATAAAGACAACAATAGCGTGCAAAATAAGAAAGAGGAAAATGTATAACAGGTGTCTGCACCCTTAGGATAAAGTATGTCATTAAAAAAAACAGCAGAACGTGATGTAAATTACTTGTAGTTATTTCGCGACAACACACAAAAAACAACAGGAAACAGCACAGCCAAAATAGTAAAATTCACACAAAATTAAATAAAGAAATAAAAATATAAATTAAATCAATAATTAATTCAAATACATAAATAATATTGAGTAAATGTAACAGTAATAATTCGAATAAAAATTAATAAATAAAAAAATTGTTCAATGAAATAATTATCATTATTTTGTGATGATTGTTACTACTTAATTATATTATTATCTTGGAAGTCTATTGTAATCTTTAAATATTTATACTTATTTATTATGTTTAACTATAAAAATGGAGTTTTATTAAAGAAACAAAATATTGTCACGGGTACAAATAGGTAAGGAAAGAACAGTTTTTGTTAATTTAACATTTTTATTATAATTTGAAATGGTGACAGAAAAATGATATAAATTGTAACAAAATTAAACTCACTTTTAAACATTGTTATTTTTCAAAGGTCGTCCATTAGCGTTTCCACACTTTGTCCTCAGAGTCATCCTGAAAAGCTTCTTCACATTGTCAGAATTCCCAAATTTAGAAATGGTAAGTTCTGTAAATACATTGGAAATTATTATTTTTATTACAGTAAAAATTGGTTTTTAAACTATGCATAAATGAATTATAAAATTTTCGTAAATATCTAATTAATGGAGTAATGATTATTTATTAAAGATAAGAATTTACAAAAGACGAATTAGAAAAGTTATATGAAAAATTATAACTTTAAATTTCGTCAAAAATAAAACATCTCGACAGATTTTATAAATTAAACGTTTACTTTATATAGATTAATCGACTTCTCTTTTAACTAAAAACTTAAATTTATTAACTGCATTTTCAATATGATAATATTTTGCGACAAGAACCGCATTTTAAAGAATGTACTGCCAATGTAATTTTTTAAAAAAATCTGACCATTACGGGTTACACTTGCATCAAAATCTAGGGTTCCGTACTCGAAACAAAGATGTTAGGTATATTAAAAAACATAGAGTTCAAATTTGGTACTCTCTAAATTTGAATCAGTGAAATATCACTGGTGAATCAGTAAAACTTTCAATGGAATTTCACTGATTCTCAGTCAGAATAAAATTATGATTGAATCAGTGAGGTTACTGATTCAATCAGTAAGATATTTCACTGAGAGTAAGTTAAATTTGATTGAAAAAAATATAACTAAAAAATAGTTTAAATTTGACTAATTGAATTAGTAAACAAAATTTTACTAAAATTTTAGTAATTTTGACATAACCTAAAAATGAATTTGACTAATAATTAGTTAATTTTCACTAAATGGTTAGTAGAAAGATAACTATTTTATTTAGTGACTGAGTTTTTGCTTTCAAATTAGTTATTTTTAACTAATTCAGATTTAGAGAGTGAGATCCGACATAAATTTCCCAGATAGCACCAAAGTTTCTAAAAAGTTTCCAAGCGAGTTTTATTAAAAGTTTGTAAGGAAATCTGAAGAATGATTAAAATGAAAGTTTCTCTATTGATTTGAATTAGTTAAAAATCGTTGACTAATTTAAATCAGTGAAAGATTCTACTAATTTTCTGTCACGTAAATTATTAAAATTTATTAATTCGAATGGTAAAATTGTACAAAAAATTGTGGCTAATTTTCGCTAATTTAAGGGTGTTTCAAGGAAAGAATTAACATAACCTTAAAACATTTTTCCAGGCAGCGTACAATTTCGACACTTAGCCAATTATTTCAGAAACAGAAAATGTAATTAAAAATATGACCATGTACCCATGATTTAAATTTTATGCAGATTCTAAAACTAATTTGACATTTTAGACAAATGTATTATTTGGGCTTCAGTTTCTGAACAAAATATTGAAAATTATGAACAAAAAAAGTACACAATTTTCAATATTTTGTTCAGAAACTGAAGCCCAAATAATACATTTGTCTAAAATGTTAAATTAGTTTTAGAATCTGCATAAAATTTAAATTATGGGTATATGGTCATATTTTTAAATACATTTTCTGTTTCTGAAAAAATTGGCTAAGTGTCGAAATTGTACGCTGCCTGGAAATGTGTTTTTAAGATTATGTTATTTCTCTTCTTGCAACACCCTTAAAATAGTGGCTGAATTTAGTTGCTTAAGTGGCTAGGTATATGTGCTATTCTCGAAGTGTTATGCAAAAATCACGGAATAAATTTTTTCCGTGTACAGAACTCAGTTCTATACAGATGACTATATCCATCAGTCCTAAAAAAATTACGTATTAAAATTACGTACACTTTTAATTTTTTCAGTGTGAAAATTCGAAAATTAAGCTAAGGGGGAACAAAACACAACGCCAGATCAGAGCTGAATTGCGAATCATAGAGATCCATTAGGCTCCTCTCGGACTCTAAGTTGTATCAGACACCAAATTTATGTTAGACATTTTTTGCTTAGATGGTCTAAGAAAATTATTAGTTTTAAATAATAATGTACCTCAGTTTCTTTTTCACGACTACTAATTTTGGAGGGTTTTAAAACTTCTTTGTCTAATTTCGATAAGTTTTCAATCTTTTTTAAAAACTCTTTGACGTTTGAAGTCATTCCTTGCATTTGCGTCCAATCTAATTAAAATGTATCTTAAATTAATTGCTTTTATAGTTAGAACATAAGTAGTATTAAATAATTAATTATTTCTTTTTTTATCATTAAATTGACTCTTAACACAAATAGGATACTGCTTCTTAAAGATATAGATTAATTACCTTCAATTACTTTTTCTTTTGCATATGGTCGATTCTTGCGTAACTGCCCGATTTCAAGATAAGTTTTGGTAAAAAAAAAAAATTTTTTTTCAATGTTTCTCTGCACTAATTTTTCTTATTACGGTGTAATATAATTATATTTTAAACGATTTTACTACAACTATAATTATACGAAAATAATAGCAAATTTTTGAAAATTGGCTGCCATGTGGAGCTGAACCGCATCCTTTTATTGCAAATATATTGTACAAAATAAAAATTTCTTTTTGATATTTTGCTAAAACGAAAATAAATAATAAATTCATAAATTATTAAATATTCTAACAGTATTTTAGATATTAGTTAACATATATAAAATTTTATAAAAGAACAGCAAATACAATATTTAATAATCAATATTTCGTTTTATTTTGTTGATAATTTGAAATCGAGATCGAGCAGTGTAATCCGGCATTGCTAAACTACTTTATAGAATAATATTTTAAAATAACCAACACAGATAAAAAAGTTTTTCTGCATGAAGCACACTGAACACTTCACATAGGCCATGGAGCTGAAATTTTACGTGATACCATGGAGCTGAAATTTGACATTTATTCTAACCTCACTTCTACAATATTGCAAAATAAATCTATTCCTTCTGCAGATCGCTTTTTTCACACGAAAACTGAAAGAAAATGGTAACAATACTATCAAATAGTTGTTACAGTAATATAATAGTAATGACATGGAACTGAACGCTTTTTTTGTACCCATTCGATTTTCACAAAAATAAGTTTTTTTTTAATCAAAAATTTTTCTTTTTTAAAACTTTTTTCACATGTGATTTAGTGCTAATGAATCAAAATTGAGATTTAACTTATTAGAAGGCGTAATAACTAAACACATGACACCTTAATTATAAGTCTACAGATTGCGTTCAAAAATTGGAAAAATTGAGGGACAAAATATTTTTACAGATTTTTAAGTATGAAAAAGGTATTATGAAGTGCAATATAAACCTAAATTGTTCATAAATATAGACACTTTATGCTTGAAAAAGGCTGAGTTATAATAATGATATTTTCACCAAAAATTATTAAATTAAAGTTAACATTTTGCAAAAGGGACACGCCACGGAGCTGAAATTTCAGCAGTTATAGTGTAATATAATAGAAGTTATAATATATATATTTATGTATATTTGGTTTTCAGTTACTCTGATATATACCTTTAAACTTCACTAATACACTTTAGAATATATTTTTAATTTAGGTGTATTTTTTCAACGCCGCCAAGTAGGGCAGTTACGTAAGAATCGACCATATAACTGATCGATTTTCTTTCTCAAATTCTCATTTTCCAATTGCAACACTGCTATGTATCCTTCAAGTTGCTTTATCCTTGTGTTGTTCATATTACTGTTCTTACTGTTTAATGCTGTCGCTACTGTTTCTTAATTGAGTGTTGATTGGTGGATTCAAGAAAAGTGTGTTTTAAATTTTTGAAAATATTTTATAGAAATTAGCATCAATTTAATTTAAAAAATTATCAGTCCCGATATAACCGATTTTTATAAAAGTTATCAAGGGTACGCTCAGAACTTAGCACGGATAACTTTAATATATTATTAATTTACCGATATACTTTTAAATGTAAATATTTAAAAACTGCAAATATCCGCAGGAACAATTTTTGACTAATTATTATTTCAAACTGCAAACAAGTATTTAGTTATTGAAATATCCTCGTAGATTTATCGGATTTGGTTTAACTCAAATCTTTTGGAAAATTAACTGAGTACTAGTTTAAATACAAGGTTTAAGGAATTGTGCAAAAAAAAAACAATAATAATAAGGAATACCAATTTTTTACTTTGAGGGATTTCTCCACGAAATTTGTAGAAAAATTTAATTCTTCTTCGGTCAATAAGCAAAAAGTTTCTTATTTCTGATCTTATTTTGTTTAATATTTTATAACATGCACAAGTTATTGAATATTTAACAAAATAGACCAATAAGAACGATTTACCTATCGTGAAAGTGAAAAATTCACATTTTACAAAACTTTTTACACGAACTTTGTAGAAAAATGTACTTTATATTCGGTCAATATGCAAAAAATTTATTATTTCTGATCTAAATTTGTTAAATATTCGATAACATGCCCAAGTTATTAAATATTTAACAAATTAGATGTATAAAATATTTATCGAATGCTCTGTTTTTATTGAATTTTAAAAAATTAAAAGAAACACTTATTTCAGTTCCTATACAATATCTATTTCCGATCTCCTCTGTAAGTCGGGTTGCATTCTTCTGATAAACTAAATAAGCCCTACTGTTTTTCCTTCAACTCTTAGATTTTAAAAAATATTTTAATTGTTTAGAAATTATTAATGCATGATTTACAATAAATTATGTACCTGTTGCATTTGAATGGTTTAAAGTATTTTAAATGCGTCTTTTCAATAGAGCTAATTTCACTTGAAATAACAAACAACTTTTATTTTTTGTAAAAAGTTAGCAAAATTATGTTTGGAACTTGACATTAATTCTTCATATTAAATTTTTACAATTAATATCTAAACATTGAATTTTATAAATAGGTTGATTAATATAATGAATATAATGTACTGTCTATAATTTCAAAGGCGGCGCCGTGTGAATTAGTACCCGAAAATGCCGTATCAGAACAGCGCACGACAAACTATATTCTGCTACATTGTTTGACATTTTCATTGATGAAATTGAAAAAAATTTACTTTTCTCGAGAGATTGACGCGATTTAAAAACTCAAATACTAAAAACAAAAGAAGTGAAAAAGTGCTAATTAAATTTATATTTACACTACGATGACCATTTGCGGAAAAAGTTTTGGATTTCGCAGAAAAAAATTGTCAAAGTGGGAATCAGTGAGTGAAGTGTCAAGTGATTTTGTATTTCCTCGAGAGACTGACGCGATTTAAAAACTCATATGCCAAAAACAAAATAAGTGAAAAAGTGCTAATTAAATTTAAATGTGCAGTACGATTTTCATTTTCGGAAAAAGTGTCGGGTTTTATTAGAAAAAATTGCAAAACTTGGAACATCATTGGAGGTTGTTTTCATCACACGAATTTCCTCGAGACACTAAAGCTCAGGAAACACTTGATTTATCAAAAGTAAGTATTTTTCTGAATCTTTATTTCAATAGAATTTGCAGTACGATGTTCTTTTGTGGGAAAAGTGTTAGACTTTGTCGCGAAAAATTCCTAAGTCTTCAAAACGCATGGGGACAGTCTTTGAGAACCACTGCTCCCCCCTACAGATTCTCTGCGGACTCTGTGTCTCCAACGGCCTTAACTGTTTCGCAATTATAAAAATTAATAATTAAAGTCTTTACATTAAGTTGCAATGTAGCTGTAAGCAATATTTTTCCGATGTTGATGTTCACACTTTTCCGTAGCGAGTTTTAAAAGTTAGAACTCTTTATTTTTAATTATATTTAAGGTTATGTTTGACACATAGAAGGAGCTGTGAGAAAAAGTATTAAATTGAATTGAATTTTTTCTTCCTTACATTCTTTTTATTATAAATTCACAATTAGGAATTGAAGTAAATTAAAAATATTAATATTATTTCATGTAATCTTACCTGGTAGTTACACAAATATAAACATTATGCTCGCGAAGCATGTTACAACTAACCCCAAGAAACTCTTACAACCTGCCCCAAAGCACGAAGGTTTAGGTTAATTGAATTTTTTAATATTATTTTGTTATTTTCAGTAAAATTTAATATAGCATATTAAAGACAGATATATTTAGAATATCTATGCTCAAAATAGAGATAATAAAATAATATTGTGTATTAAAAAATCAAAGTTTACGAATTTCATTTTTCCTTGTTTACCTGTTAAAACTGACGCATACTAAAAAAATATCTTATTATGCTTTCTGGTAGCCTACTGGTAGTTTTTATCTATTTTCATGGTTCTAAAGATAAAAAATAGTCGAATACTTGAAGTCATAAAGTCAAATATACTGTGAAAATTGAGTGTTACTTCTTACCCCTGTTACAACTAGCCCCGGTCTCCCCTACTTAAAATAATTTTACCTATGTTTAATAGGCAAGTATTTAATAGTTAGGAGTAATTTTAAAGCAAGTAAACACTTTTAAAATGATAAATGAGCCTAATACCTCATTTTCTACAGCATAATCTTCAGCTTTAATTGAAAAGACTGGATCTGCTGAAGTAAATATGTCTTCCTCTTCGCTAGGAAACTCTTCTGAATTTAAATTTATTTTGTGTTTGATGCTTTCAGAATCAGCCTAATGAATTTCAAAATTTGGTTCCGCCAAACTAAACATCTTCTCATTATGATAAGAAAATCTTTCAGTAGTTAAATTGCTTTCGTTTGGGATGGTGTTTGGATCGACCTGATGATTTTCACATTCTCTATCATTTTTTCTAACTTTTCTTCTTAGCAATTCTTTGTTGCTGTCATGCTCATCTATAATCTAGAAAAAAATTTCGAAACAACAATAATGACAACAAATAGCAATAATGACTAATATATTTTTAAATCTTAACCACAAGTTTTTAATCACAGACCTCAAAATCCACATGTACAGAAGATTGACTAGACTGCAGTTTTAATTTTTTCTGCCGAGACCGAAATGTAGAATCAGGAACACCCTCTAAATTTTCTTTGAGATACCTCTTATAGGGTCCTCTCTTACTCATCTTACGACTTCTTGCTGGACTGTCTTGCACATTTAACACTCAAATTATACCTTCAGGCACTACACTCTCTGTATTAATTCCTTTATAATTGATATAATTAAATATTAAAATTTTTTAACAAAAAGAATGCACAAAAATATAAAATTAAACTATTCTATCTCTATGGTAACGGATAGCTAACTTCACTAATTTCAGACGTTATAAGTTATTTAAAATGAAGATGGCTATGATTTTCACTATCAACATACACAATAGCTTGCATGATTTGTTTAATTGTAAGTCACTGCAACTTCCAACGATTTTCAGCTTATTCTTTATCTCAGTCTTTGCAAATGTCAACCACCTAAAGATTTTGAAAAACAGTAGTTTATTTATACCGTTTTATTGTGCGTGAAATCCCAGTAAATATGGAAAATGTAAAAGACTCGGAGGCCATTCTTTTCCAATTCTTAGGTGAAAATAACCTTTTACAAGTTGGATTCCAAACGTTTGTAACGAATGATCCCAGTAAGGAAGAAATAATTCAATGTATCAGCCAAGAAAAGGTGATTACTGTAAAGTGGCCATTATGTGAAATGGGACCAGCTAGTAAAATGAAAACTAGATTGAAAAATTCAACAGAATTCCAATTTAAGGTTGCTAAAATCGTCGCGTTTGGTGGTAAGATATATGTATATGTATAATAAATAAATATATATAGTATATCTTATGCGGCTTAACTCTTGTTTTATGAATCTTATGAAATTGTTGTCTATATGGTTAAAACTATTTTGTAGTTCTATGTATTTTCTGCTTTCTGATATGTCTTGTCTAAAAGAATACCTTTGAATTACAAAAAAATAAATCTTAATGTTACATGTTAACAAAAATTTTAAAATTACAGGTATTGAATTATTTAATATCTGACTTTATTTATTTTTTTTTAAATTAGTTATGAGAATAATTTTGGAAATAAGCAGAATAAAAAATTCTTAGCTTCAGACATTTGTTATCAATATGTTTATAATTATTGTTTTGAAAATTGTAAAATGATTAGAAATCTCGTAAGCATAAAGAGTTTTTGAATTCTTCATTTACATTATTTATAAAGTACTTCATTATTGTATTTTCATTTAAAATTATCAATAAACCTATAATAATACAATAAATAAACTTTTCATTTTAGAATATACAGAGATGTGTAGAAAGAAGTTCAACTTAATCAAATATAATACATTGGAACCATCTCGAAGCATGAGGGGAAAACGTCATCTAAAAAAATTTAATTCTTTTTTAACCTCATGTCAAGAAAAAGAAAATAAGAAAAAAAAGGTTTCTTTTCGAAAATGTTTTATAATTTTTTATAATTCAGAGCATCTCTATTTCTTCATTTTTAAATTTACTGTTAATAATATAATATATAATAGATTTATTTTAAACAACCTTTTCATTCTTGATAGATTGCAAGTTTAATACAAAAAACCCTAAAAGAAAATTAGTTGAAGCTAAAGAACAGTCACAGAAATTAGTTGACGAAATAATTTTTAAGAGATCAAGAAAAGAAACTCACGTTAGTTTTTATTTTTTATATTTTACGATCATAAAAGTCGATTTAATGAACACTTTTATGATATTTTCACAAATACTATTTTTGTTTAAAGATAAATCTTGAACAATCATTAATGGACGCTCACGTTAATAATACAAAGAAGCACTAAATAAATTTCAAAAAGTCGAAGAAATTTTGGAAAACTATGGTTTAGGAAACGAATCCGATAAACTATCAGGAGCAGAAAGTGTCGCTTCAGGTTCATAACTTTAAATAATATAACAATTTTTTATACTCTTAAAAAATATTTAAACTTACAATCTATGTACTTTCATTTAACATTTTTAATTTACGAAAGAAGATCTGGAAGAACTTTTAAAGGATGATCATTTACAAGACATCGATGGACCTAGTGAAAAAGAAATCCGTCAAAGTAAAAAATTGGTATTCCTTATTATTATTGTTTTTTTTGCACAATTCCTTAAACCTTGTATTTAAACTAGTACTCAGTTAATTTTCCAAAAGATTTGAGTTAAGGTATTAGTCGCGTAAATGCTCCCGCAAAACTCCCGCAAAATAAAAAAAACAAAAAATAAACTTTTATATCAACTCACTTGCTTCCTCGTGACCTCTTCTAATATAATATATGTAATTTTCACGATTTTGAGTCAGGTACTATAAGTTATCGTGATGTATTGCTTACACGTTTTCGACATTTTTCAATGAAACCACGTGAAAATGAAAAATTATGAATTTTTAAATTATTGTATTTTTTATACGGCGTGGTCAATAAAATTAATTTTTTTTTTAAAGGATTTATTTTATCTTAAAGTGTAACTTAGTAGTTTTATTTGAAAAACTGACGACTTGTTTTTTTATAATTGAATATAAGAGACATTTTTTACATGCATTTTGTGCTATTGCATGTAAAAGGTATAAACTTTGAATTAATATTTTGAAGCTCAGAAGTGGTCAAAATTAATAGGATAGATCTCATTTCATAGATAAATACCTCATGAATACAGATACAAAGTTTTAAAAAAATCTGACGAAAATCATTTTACGCGACTAATACCTTAAACCAAATCCGATAAATCTACGAGGATATTTCAATAACTAAATACTTGTTTGCAGTTTGAAATAATAATTAGTCAAAAATTGTTCCTGCGGATATTTGCAGTTTTTAAATATTTACATTTAAAAGTATATCGGTAAATTAATAATATATTAAAGTTATCCGTGCTAAGTTCTGAGTGTACCCTTGATAACTTTTATAAAAATCGGTTATATCGGGACTGATAATTTTTTAAATTAAATTGATGCTAATTTCTATAAAATATTTTCAAAAATTTAAAACACACTTTTCTTGAATCCACCAATCAACACTCAATAAAGAAACAGTAGCGACAGCATTAAACAGTAAGAACAGTAATATGAACAACACAAGGATAAAGCAACTTGAAGGATACATAGCAGTGTTGCAATTGGAAAATGAGAATTTGAGAAAGAAAATCGATCAGTTATATGGTCGATTCTTACGTAACTGCCCTACTTGGCGGCGTTGAAAAAATACACCTAAATTAAAAATATATTCTAAAGTGTATTAGCGAAGTTTAAAGGTATATATCAGAGTAACTGAAAACCAAATATACATAAATATATATATTATAACTTCTTTTATATTACACTATAACTGCTGAAATTTCAGCTCCGTGGCGTGTCCCTTTTGCAAAATGTTAACTTTAATTTAATAATTTTTGGTGAAAATATCATTATTATAACTCAGCCTTTTTCAAGCATAAAGTGTCTATATTTATGAACAATTTAGGTTTATATTGCACTTCATAATACCTTTTTCATACTTAAAAATCTGTAAAAATATTTTGTCCCTCAATTTTTCCAATTTTTGAACGCAATCTGTAGACTTATAATTAAGGTGTCATGTGTTTAGTTATTACGCCTTCTAATAAGTTAAATCTCAATTTTGATTCATTAGCACTAAATCACATGTGAAAAAAGTTTTAAAAAAGAAAAATTTTTGATTAAAAAAAACTTATTTTTGTGAAAATCGAATGGGTACAAAAAAAGCGTTCAGTTCCATGTCATTACTATTATATTACTGTAACAACTATTTGATAGTATTGTTACCATTTTCTTTAAGTTTTCGTGTGAAAAAAGCGATCTGCAGAAGGAATAGATTTATTTTGCAATATTGTAGAAGTGAGGTTAGAATAAATGTCAAATTTCAGCTCCATGGTTTCACGTAAAGTTTCAGCTCCATGCCCTATGTGAAGTGTTCAGTGTGCTTCATGCAGAGAAACTTTTTTATCTGTGTTGGTTATTTTAAAATATTATTCTATAAAGTAGTTTAGCAATGCCGGATTACACTGCTCGATCTCGATTTCAAATTATCAACAAAATAAAACGAAATATTGATTATTAAATATTGTATTTGCTGTTCTTTTATAAAATTTTTATATGTTAACTAATATCTAAAATACTGTTAGAATATTTAATAATTTATGAATTTATTATTTATTTTCGTTTTAGCAAAATATCAAAAAGAAATTTTTATTTTGAACAATATATTTGCAATAAAAGGATGCGGTTCAGCTCTACATGGCAGCCAATTTTCAAAAATTTGCTATTATTTTCGTATAATTATAGTTGTAGTAAAATCGTTTAAAATATAATTATATTACACCGTAATAAGAAAAATTAGTGCAGAGAAACATTGAAAAAAAATTTTTTTTTTCACCAAAACTTATCTTGAAATCGGGCAGTTACGCAAGAATCGACCATATGCAAAAGAAAAAGTAATTGAAGGTAATTAATCTATATCTTTAAGAAGCAGTATCCTATTTGTGTTAAGAGTCAATTTAATGATAAAAAAAGAAATAATTAATTATTTAATACTACTTATGTTCTAACTATAAAAGCAATTAATTTAAGATACATTTTAATTAGATTGGACGCAAATGCAAGGAATGACTTCAAACGTCAAAGAGTTTTTAAAAAAGATTGAAAACTTATCGAAATTAGACAAAGAAGTTTTAAAACCCTCCAAAATTAGTAGTCGTGAAAAAGAAACTGAGGTACATTATTATTTAAAACTAATAATTTTCTTAGACCATCTAAGCAAAAAATGTCTAACATAAATTTGGTGTCTGATACAACTTAGAGTCCGAGAGGAGCCTAATGGATCTCTATGATTCGCAATTCAGCTCTGATCTGGCGTTGTGTTTTGTTCCCCCTTAGCTTAATTTTCGAATTTTCACATTGAAAAAATTAAAAGTGTACGTAATTTTAATACGTAATTTTTTTAGGACTGATGGATATAGTCATCTGTATAGAACTGAGTTCTGTACACGGAAAAAATTTATTCCGTGATTTTTGCATAACACTTCGAGAATAGCACATATACCTAGCCACTTAAGCAACTGAATTCAGCCACTATTTTAAGGGTGTTGCAAGAAGAGAAATAACATAATCTTAAAAACACTTTTCCAGGCAGCGTACAATTTCGACACTTAGCCAATTTTTTCAGAAACAGAAAATGTATTTAAAAATATGACCATATACCCATAATTTAAATTTTATGCAGATTCTAAAACTAATTTAACATTTTAGACAAATGTATTATTTGGGCTTCAGTTTCTGAACAAAATATTGAAAATTGTGTACTTTTTTTGTTCATAATTTTCAATATTTTGTTCAGAAACTGAAGCCCAAATAATACATTTGTCTAAAATGTCAAATTAGTTTTAGAATCTGCATAAAATTTAAATCATGGGTACATGGTCATATTTTTAATTACATTTTCTGTTTCTGAAATAATTGGCTAAGTGTCGAAATTGTACGCTGCCTGGAAAAATGTTTTAAGGTTATGTTAATTCTTTCCTTGAAACACCCTTAAATTAGCGAAAATTAGCCACAATTTTTTGTACAATTTTACCATTCGAATTAATAAATTTTAATAATTTACGTGATAGAAAATTAGTAGAATCTTTCACTGATTTAAATTAGTCAACGATTTTTAACTAATTCAAATCAATAGAGAAACTTTCATTTTAATCATTCTTCAGATTTCCTTACAAACTTTTAATAAAACTCGCTTGGAAACTTTTTAGAAACTTTGGTGCTATCTGGGAAATTTATGTCGGATCTCACTCTCTAAATCTGAATTAGTTAAAAATAACTAATTTGAAAGCAAAAACTCAGTCACTAAATAAAATAGTTATCTTTCTACTAACCATTTAGTGAAAATTAACTAATTATTAGTCAAATTCATTTTTAGGTTATGTCAAAATTACTAAAATTTTAGTAAAATTTTGTTTACTAATTCAATTAGTCAAATTTAAACTATTTTTTAGTTATATTTTTACTAATAATTAGTCTTATTTTACTAATAATTAGTTATTTTTAACTAATTGCAGAAACAAAAACTCAGGCACGATTTTACTAATAATTAGTTATTTTTAACTAATTCAAATTTAGAGAACATCTTAGTATAAAACATGTAGGAATAAAATTTCCATTCTGTCATAAAATAAATATCTTAATTAAACTTTGTATACTGTGAACTTGACACTTTCGATGCATAGCCCAAACAAGTAGTTTTGTCCGTATACGCACTGTAGTTGTAATACATACACTGCAAAATCAGGTGTCTTAAATTGTTTAAAAATGTCTTAAATTAAGACATTTTTCGTGTCTTAGACACAAAAAGTATCTTAATTTAAGACATTTTTGTCCAATTTAAGACACTATGTTTTTGCAGTGTATACGATGTTTGATTAGATAAATATTTTAGGTATTGCCTTCATAAATCTTGTATTTTATTTAGTGTTTTACAACAAGATGAGAAGACTTGCTAAATGACAGGGCCCAATTTTCTTCGAAGAGAATTCAACAGGATTGTCAGTTGAAGGTCAGGATAGACCACGATCCAACTAGGAAAGGCATTGGCCCAGATTTCCAATCAACAGGTCACGTCGATCATCAATTAAGTGACAGAGACGACACAAGCACAGATTTGGAAGCATTTTCTGAAGCTGCTTTAACCACTGGAAACTTAAAAAATGTTAGTAGGGTCTATTTCATGTATTCTGATTAAATAGTACTAGACGGGTTGGTAATTTTTTTTAAAAAAATTTTACACGTTTAAATTAAGTGTTTTTAGGTAGATAAATTACTTTATTTTTTTCCAAATAATTACTGTACATTCAACAAGTAATTATTTTTTAAATCATTGCGCATCGTCCATCATTTTTCCAATTCTTAAAAAATTACTTTTCCATTTTTGATGATATTTTACGACTTTTTTTCAACTAGAGCAGAAACTATTTAAGCCGTAATGAAAATACATATAGTTTTCAAAGGAACTGAGAATTCAAAACTAATCCAGAGTATTTTGTCATTTTTTAAATAAATAATTGTTATTTTGAGTTACTTTAGCCTGGAATTAAATAAAAACACTTTATGTTGGAAAGAAACAGAATGTTCCGAGACGTATGATTGAGTTCTAAAGTTAATTACTTAAAATATTTATATTTCATAGAATTTCATTAGGAAGAATTCTCTTTTCGTTGAAATTCCACATTTTCGAATATGTTTTCAATCGACCATAAGTTAACCCGAATTCTGTCTTAACAGAATTTTTAGGTTGCCGAATTCATATTTAACAGAATTTTCATTTTTCAGAAATCATTTTAACCAACTTTTCATTTAAGGAATTACAATTTAAACGAATTTTTATTAAGAAGAATTTTTATTTTACAGAATTTTGGGTTAAACGAATTTTTAAATATCAGATTTTTTATTCGTCAGAATCTTGATTTGCCCGAAATTGTATTAGCACGAATTGACATTTGATAGAAAATTAAAAATGCAGAATGATGATTTGTCCGAAATTGCAAATGGACAAAAAAGTATCCAACAGAAATATTTTGGCGCGAATTTTGAATCTGACCAATTGCAATTTTCTTCATATTTTCTGATTGGTCAATTCCAAATTTCGCGCCAAAATATTTCTGTCTGATACTTTTTCGGACATTTGCAATTTGGACAAATCAACATTCTGAATTTTAAGTTTTCTTTCAAATTGTATTATCAATTGATGCTAAAACAATTTCGGACAAATCAAGATTCTCACGGATGAAAGATCTGATATTTAAAAATACGATTAATCTAAAATTCTGTAAAATAAAAATTCTTCTAAATTAAAATTCGTTTAAATTGGAATTCTTTTAAACAAAAAATTGGTTAAAAAAAATTTGTGTTAAATATGAATTCGGCGACATAAAAATTTTGTTAGGTCAAAATTTGGATTAATTTACGTTCGATTAAAAACATATTCGTAAATGTGAAATTTCGACTAAAAGAAGATTCTTTCTAATGAAATTCTACGAAATAAATATTCTAAATAATTAATTTTAGAACTTAATCATACGTCCGCGTCGCAAAGTTCCTCTCTTTATAGCGCGAAGCATTTTTATTTATCTTTAAGTAATAATAACTCGAAATGAACTATCTAATTAAAAAATGAAAAGAAGTTTTCGATTCATTTTTTTATATATTTAGGATCTTTTAATATCTAAGAGTATTGTAGAAACACTATTTACATATTCAAAAAGATGTTGAATATGCTTAAAGATTTATAGGATTTCTCAGAATATTTTGAAAGATTTAATAATATTTCATAAGGTTTTAAAATATCTAAAAGTTTCCAAAATATTCTAGACACAAGTAGAAGAGAAAGAGGAAGAAGAAGAAAAAGAAATAGAAGAAGAGTCAGAAGGAAACAGTGATAGAGAAGGAGACAAGTCAGGAGACGGAGAAGAAGCAGAAGCAGAAGGACACGATGACGGAGAAGGAGACAGAGACGGAGAAGAAGGCCGAGCTTCTTCAATGAGAAATGACTTACCAATGGTCCAAGAACAAGAGAGGCAAAATCCTATTTGATACATCAACATCGGTGGAAGAATCTGTAGGCTTTCCAGTTTTGAATTATGCGACAAAACTAGCGTTAGCAAATTCTCACTTTTTTTTAGGACAGAACCCTATTGAATAAACTTTGCCGATTTTCATGTAGCCCCCCCCTCCCACATCACCCACAGCACCTAAATTTGCCTCAACTTTGCCAACCATTCCTCAAGTGTCGTCAACTTTTAGAAAGTTTGCTGCAAGTTTATGAACTTGAGGAAAGGTTGGTAAAGAGGAGGCAAGTTTAGGTGCTATGGGGCCGCCAATCTATTTGACTTTGGGTAAAATCCCATGGACGCGCAAGGCGTCGCGTTTTGTAACTAGACCATGAGTGAGAAAGTAATACAGATATACTCTTGTCACTTTCGCACTCATGGTCTAGTTACAAAACGCGACGCACTGCGCGTCCATGGGATTTCACCTTTAGAGATCTCAAATTTGTCACAGAAATGTAATTCTGCGTTTAGATTACAGGAAAATTATAGAGAACATGATTGGAGAGGTTAATCAAAGCGCTACCAAGGAAATAGCAAGATTTATGAACAAAAATAAATGGAAAATGGACCGCCCCCCCCCCTTCGTAACCACTAAACTATTTGTTGTAGAATATGGAAATTTGGTGTACTGATGTATTTTTACGTGGATTTTAAAGGAAAATTATAGCGAATACGATCTGGATTATTGGGGATAGCGTTGTCAATCAGTGAGATTTTGACTGAGAATCAATCAAATTTAACTGATTCTCAGTGAAATATCTTACTGATTGAATCAGTAACCTCACTGATTCAATCATAATTTTATTCTGACAGAGAATCAGTGAAATTCCATTGAAAGTTTTACTGATTCACCAGTGATATTTCACTGATTCAAATTTAGAGAGTACCAAATTTGAACTCTCTGTTTTTTAATATACCTAACATCTTTGTTTCGAGTACGGAACCCTAGATTTTGATGCGAGTGTAACTCGTAATGGTCAGATTTTTTTAAAAAATTACATTGGCAGTACATTCTTTAAAATGCGGTTCTTGTCGCAAAATATTTTCATATTGAAAATGCAGTTAATAAATTTAAGTTTTTAGTTAAAAGAGAAGTCGATTAATCTATATAAAGTAAACGTTTAATTTATAAAATCTGTCGAGGTGTTTTATTTTTGACGCTAAAAAAATTAATTAACAGGTATTCTAAAGCAGAATTTAATAAGCTTTCCAAATTTTTGAAAGTTAAGTTTCTATCTTAATTTTTAACCAAGATATCGTGGTTTTATTAAGATTGTGTTTTTTCGAACTGTTCCAGTCGATCGGACCAACAATTTCCGGTAATATGAAACTAAAAAATCTGTATTGTTCTTTACAAATAATTGTGGTTTCCCAACCACAAAACATTAAAAGGAATTTGTTATTACAAAAATATATATGCTAAAAGAAAATTGCTACTGCCAGGTTTGTTAGTTGTGTTCTAACAGTTTCGTTTTTCTAATAAATACAAGATAAAAAATAATATAATAAAATTTTGAAAGACTTAGATATCTTGTTAGATGAAAATTTATTAACAACTGTCTCAGAGAATAAAAATCCATCAGGTAGTTTCTATAAAAGTATAAAAAAATAAATAAAATAAAAATAGATACAAAAATGATATATTAAATTGAAATATGTTTATACATATATTTAGATGAAGTAATGACTAAAAGTAAATCCGCTGAACAGGTCCCCAAAAAGGATTTGCAAGTTAATAAGATTTTTAAATAAACTTATATTTTGATAGGGGAGTGGGCCCCAAGATGAACAGGGTACCAAGATGGATATTTCGTATAAAATTTTTGTTTAAAGTGACAGTGCCTTATGCTTTTTGTCATTTTTGTTGTTTGTATAGACGAAGATTTTGATGTATATTGGGAAAAAAACCAGTTGGATTTTCTTCTACACATACCTCGTAATTTTGTGTACAATAGCTTATGCACGGTCTGTTTGTGTGCATTTTTATCATGCAAAGTTTTATCAGGTACAACAGAAATTTAAGTTGAATTAAACTGTGCACAATAGCTTATGCACAGTCGGTCCTTATAGAATTAAAAAGGGTAGAATTGCATTCTTGCTAAATAAATTAATCGGTTTTTTACAAGACATTTTTAAAAGATTCAAAATTACCTAGATAAACAGTATATTAAGCAACCAGGGTGGAAAGGCAGTCATTTGTTTACGTTGGTATTTGTAGCACCAGTGCCAGTCGAGGGCACCATTAACACCCTCGACTACCACTCGCGCTACCAACATCAATGTAAACATTTACATTTAGTCTGCGTTTTTGCCCATGTTACTTACGATATTTTTTATTCCGAAGGCGCAAACGAGGTGATTTTTGATAACCTGATGACAGGGTCTGAAAGTCATTGATTTGTTTGACTGCATAAAAATAACGTTTATTTTCAACCAAGGGGAAAGAAAACACACGTGGCATGCATCTTTTTTGTCCGAGGGTAAAAATAGACGTCATTTTTATGCAGTCGAACAAATAAATGGCTTTCAACCCTGTCTTCAGGTATCAAAAAGCGCCATTTTTGTTTTAAATAATCGGCCGCCATATTGGTTCCGCAATTTTGGGTTTTAAAAATCTGACATCACATTCGTAATCAGCAACCCCAAAAACCCCTAAGTAACAAGTTTTAACCGAATATGGCCAATTATTACAAAATTAGCTGCCATATTGGTTTCGCCATTTTCAATTTTAAAAATCTGACTACAGATTCGTTATCAGAAAACCCAAAAAACCTTAAGTAAGAAGTTTCAATCCAATCCAATTGATTATTTAAAAAATTACGTTCCTGTTAGCCATACTGCTTCCCCCTTTTTAGTTTTTGTAATATAAGTCTTAATTTCATACTAGAAAAAAAAGCGCGCGCCAAAGCGCACGCCAAATTTTATTATTTCTTAAAATAATGTTTCATTTATGTATAATTATGTGAAATAATGGAAATACATAATATAATAAAAAAAGAAAATTAATGATAAGAAGACATTGCAATAAATTTAAATTGATGTGATCATTTGAAAATTTTGGTTAATTAAAAATTAATTAAATAAAATAAAGATAAAGAATAAATTAAAGAATATGAGGAGTAATTATAAAAAATTATGATGTACTTAATACCATTTGAAAACCTTACTTTAAATAGTTTACCGATCAACACTCTCTGCTCTTAATATTTTAGAACCTTCTTCCAATATAACCAATATATGAATGTGTGGTAAACCATGCTTTTGAAATTGAATAACATAAACATAAGACTTTACTTTTCCAAACAGTTTATCATCTACTACACTGTGTAAAAAAATGGTCATGTCGTGTTTATTTCGAAATTCCAGTGTTTATTGAATCTCTAGGTACCAATGAACAAGAAAATATAAAAAAAAAATTTTCAATTCATTCAGTTCCCTAAAAAGGGGGGTTAAAGTTTCAAAAAATGGCTTTTTAGGTACTTTTTGCAGTACTGTCAAAAGAATACGAGATGACATAAAAAGCTTTAATCTAGCTTAAAAGAAAGCATAAACCTTCAACTTTAAGATCCAATACTGAAAAGTCATGGAACAATTGCGTTGAAGCTGTATTTTCTGTGAACCTTCTCACTCATCATCGAAATTTTAGTCAATATAACGGAGGAGGATTCCTAATGTCGGAAAGGATTTCTTTAATCGTAATACACCGAAAAAAATATATTCTTCTTTTCAGCGTATTTCCTCTACAATATGGTATCAAAATTCCATCCTCTCATATTCCGTAGAAATCTGCTTGTTTTAAAAAGAATATACTTAATTTGACAGGAATAATTTTTAATTAAGTGAAATATTCTTTATTTGAGAGGAATATTATTTATTTGAGAGGAATCTTCTTCATTTGAGAACAGTACTTTTAATCTTAGAGGATTTACTCTTGATACTATTTTTAAGAGGATCCTCTGCAATGAAGAGTATCTTCTCAAATGAAAAATATTCCTCTCAAATGAAGAATATTTAACTTAATTAAAGAATAATTCCTGTCAAATTAAGTATACTCCTCTTAAAACAAGCAAAATTTTACTTAATTGGAGAGGATGGAATTTTGATACCATATTGTAGAGAAAGAAGAAAGAAGAATATTTTTTTTTCGGTGTAGTTTGAAACTTTCTGTATGTGTGTTTTTGGTATCACTGATCACTAATTGAAGGTTAGATCAAAAAATTTCAAAATGGCGGATCTAATATGGTTGACGCATTTTTCAAAAATCATTTAAATCGTCTCGGAAATTATTATTTGGGGGTTTCTGAGGTCGTTGAATTTGAATCTGACATTAGATTTTAAAATTTTTAAAATGGCGGATCCAATATGGCGAACAAATTTGCCAAAAATCGTTTAAATAGACTCAGGACTTGTTACTTGGGGGTTTTCGGGGTAGTTGAATTTGAATCTGACGTTAGATTTTAAAAATTGAAAATGGCGGATCTGATATGGCGGAAGAATTTTCCAAAAATTGTTTAAATCGACTTGAGACTAGTTACTTGGGGGTTTTGGGATTGTTGAATTTTAATCTGACGTATAATTTTAAAAATTCAAAATGGCGGATCCAGTATGGCGGAAGAATTTTCCAAAAATTGTTCAAATCGACTTGAGGCTAGTTACTTGGGGGTTTTAAGAACGTTGAATTTCAATCTAAAATTAGATTCAAAACATTGTGATTGGCGGATTCAATATGGGGGCTGATTATTTTTAAAATCGTACTGATGCACTTGAGACTTATTACTTGGGTGTTTTTAGGGTATCTAAATTCGAATCTTTTATCAAATTTAAATCTAATTTCCACTTCAGATTCAACAACCCCAAAAACCCTCGAACACTAAGTTTCAACCAAAATAAACGATTTTTGAAAGAATCAGCCACCATATTGGATCCATCATTTAAAATTTTGTAACTTTAATTTTAGATTCGAAATCACCGACTCCAAAAATTCCAAAGTAATAAGACTCGAGTCGATTAAAACGATTTTAAAAAATTTCGTCCGACTTATTGGATCCGACATTTTGAAATTTTTAAATATAACCTTTATTTAGTAATCAGCGAAATTAAAAACACCCGTCTAGAAAGTCTCAAACTATTACGATTAAGGGGAATCACTTTCCGAATCAGCGACCCCAAAAACCCGCTAAGAACAAGTCTCGAGCCGATTTGAATGATTTTTAAAAATTCTCTTGCTATATTTGATCCGCCATTTTGAATTTTTGAAATCTAATTTCCGATTCAAATTTATCATTCCCAAAAATCCCCTAGTAACAAGTCTCGAGTCGATTTTATCTATTTTTGGAAAATTTGTCCGCCATATTGGTTACAAAAAAACATACAAAAAGTTTCAAACTATTTCGATTGAAGGAATCCTTTCCGACATTAGGAATCCTCCTCCGTTATATTGACTAAAATTTCGATGATGGGTGAGAAGGTTCACAAAAAATACAGCTTCCACGCAATTGTTCCATGACTTTTCAGTATTGGATCTTAAAGTTGAAGGTTTATGCTTTCTTTTAAGCTAGATTAAAGCTTTTTATGTCATCTCGTATTTTTTTGACAGTACTGCAAAAAGTACCGAAAAAGCCATTTCTTGAAAATTTTAACCCCCCTTTTTAGGGAACTGAATAAATTAAAAATTTTTTTTTTTATATTTTCTTGTTTCATTGGTACTCAGAGATTCAATAAACACAGGAATTTCAAAAGAAACACGGCATGACCATTTTTTTGTTACACAGTGCTATAGTTTCGATTAATTTTTTTACTTTTAAATGAAAGACTCTTGCAACATGTCAGGTTTATTAGAAGCTGACTGATTAAGGACGTTGGAACCCGAAAGCTGAGAGTGGCAAGAAACATTTTTTCCTCCTTTGCTAAAAAAATTTCCCTTTTATGAATTTTTTATAAAAACACTGGGCACGTTTTCAAAAAAAGGTCTATGGTAGACAAAAGTATTTGAGATATGGAATTTTTTAAACATTTGTTTTATGCAAACAAATGTGCCTACAAGCGTCAAAATTAACTCTTGTTTTGACATTGCAAGATTTTCCGTAAAAGATGGCCGCCGCCATCTCACTTGAGGCCCATGTCACGTAGCCTGTGCCCAGCTGACGAGCGGCGGCCATCTTTTACGGAAAATCTTGCAATGTCAAAACGGGAGTTAATTTTGACGCTTGTAGGCACATTTGTTTGCATAAAACAAATGTTTAAAAAATTCCTTATCTCAAATACTTTTGTCTACCATAGCCTTTTTTTTGAAAAAGTGTCCAGTGTTTTTAAAAAAAATTCATAAAAGGGAAATTTTTGACCAAAGGAGGAAAAAGTGTTTCTACACCACTCTCATCTTTCGGGTTCCAACGTCCTTAAGTAATAAATTTTCTTGAATTTCTTTCCATTTTGAACTACATGTCATTGTAATAAATAAATCTGGTCTACGATGAAAAGCTACATAATGGTCATTGCATATTGATATTGTTTAAACATGTTACGAGGTGAATCTATGAATGTTGAAGGCAGTATCAACATCTTGCCAACATGTACATTATTTTCAATTTCTTGATTATCTAAATGATCAATTAACCCTTTGTAAATTTTACTTCTTAATTTTGTTTGATTATTTTTACAAAAATGTAAACTAACTTTTTCAACTTTAACATAATTATCAACTAACCATTGCTGAAACATTCTTCCACCATATAAAAATTGATTGAAGGTATGATCTCTTACTTCTATTTTATATTTTATATAAGCAGATCTGGACACAGTTTGATTTCTGGTTGGTTTGTCACTATCAGAACGAATCGTATCGAGACTATAACCCTTGCTTCCTAGAGGATAAAGTATAGGATGTATCCAAGGTTCAACATTTTGATCTAAATGACTAACCAATTGCAATTGTTGAATAGATGTATTATAAATCGTTACATAAACCTCTGGTGTTAAACCTTCAGTATTCATATTAAAAATAGAAGCAAATTCATATCATTACACCTTTAAAAATTGTAAATTAATTTTTTTTTTGGCTAACGCAGTTTCTTTCTCAATGATCTCAGACATCATTGAAAAAGACATTGCCAAGCCATTGCCCCCAATGCCAAGAAGCATTGGGGGGCCTTCTGAATCGAAGAGGAGACTGGTGGCGAGTGCTGCCTTATCGAAGCTGCTATACACAGCACCTGTATGGGCTCCTACCCTGCGAAATGACAGAAGTAAAACCATATGTAAAAGGGTACTGTCCGCGCAAAGAACTGTTACTAAACGTATCATTTCGGCATATCGGACAGTACCGACGTGTGCTGCTCAGGTCCTTGCCAGCGTCCCACCGACAGATCTTTTGGCACGAGAAAGGGAGGAAGTTTTCCTCCTTTTCAAAGATAGTATGTCCACCCGTTATACGGATGACAATAGACCCAGCAAGGACCAAATTCGCCGAGATGCGAGAAGCAGACTCGTCGACAGATGGCAAGAAAGATGGAGCGGGGAGGAGACAGGCCGATGGACGTATCGGCTGATACCAACACTCGCCACCTGGATAAGTAGGAAACACGGAGTAGTTTCCTACTACTTAACCCAGGCCCTCACAGGGCATGGATGTTTCGGCTCATATCTTGAGCGATTCAAGAAGGTTGAAAGCTTAGAGTGTGTGTACTGCGGGTTCCCAGTAGATGATCCAGAACACACACTCTTCAGCTGTAAGCGTTGGGACGTGGAGAGGCAGGTGATGTTCGCCGGTGTAAACTGTAAAGTTGCACCGGAGAACATGATCACGCTCATGACTCGCTCTATCGAGTATTGGCGAACCATCGAGAACTTCATACATTATGTTATGAGGGTCAAAGATTTCGATGGTCGCCAAAGAATGGATGTCCCGTAGGATTAGGTAGGCAATCGCGTCAGTGACAGAATAGGGGATATAGGACCACTCCTGATGGCGATACGTCTGAAATTGGCTAGCCGGGAGTGGTTTTAAGGTCCCCAGATAAGGGTGTGTTTTTAGCGGGTCGGCATGTCGCCACCCCCGCATAACCCTGTAGTACGGGCAACAGGGTACCTGAGAGCAGGTTTTCACATCCTACGCAAAAAAAAAATAAAAAAAAATAATAATATATCTATAGCAAATTGCTTCTTCTGGATCTAACAGGAATAATTGACCAAAAGATGGATCATAATCAATTTCAGGAAATAGGAAATTGTTGATTTGATAATAAATTCGACCTTGAATTATTTATCAAAATGGTCCCCACCTTTTATTATTGAAATTAACTACATTGGCATTTTAAGATGCAAAAGCAAAAAAATTATTGTAAAGTCTTATATTATTCCTAAAATGGCAAAAAAAACGACATTTTACCAAGATAATGTTCGTTATAACTTGGAACATGTATGCTATTAATATTTTTTTCTGCATAAGTAAAATCATGAATATCAATGTTTTCATTCGCATAAATGACTCTATTTTTTTACCTGTATGTTCCATAACATCTATTTTTTCCTCATCGCTTACGTTTCTTTTTAATTTTAATCTTTTACGTTATAGTTTTTGTTATTTTGCGTGACTTTTTTCATTTTCTCATCACAAGTTCTTATATCTTTCTCCTGCATATCTTTTGAATATAGTATTTCATTATTTTCATCCTTATTATGGCACATCTTCTGTTTGCATTTCAATCTTTGACGAAAGCTTTTTTTACATTCTGATCTACTTTTTTTTAATTTTCTGATTAGAGGTGTTAACAATTTTTGTCTGGCTCACTATTCTTTGTAATTTCCCATTCTTATCATCTCCTTATTTTTTAAGATACTTTAACTTACTTTCAATATTTTTTGTTATTCTGCACAACTTTTTTTACTTGTCTCATTACAATCGCTAGAAATTATTAATTTGTCAGAATTATTATCTTTCTTTCCTTCTTTAACAGCACTATTTATGTGTTTTTTTAGAAAAATTTAAATCCATTTCACTACTTAAACATACATCTTCTATAACTGATATTTCTGTTTCTTTGTTATCAATTCTTTTTCGTTTTAATTTCATCATTTCACTATATTCTTTCTAATATTCTGCTCTAGTTTTTCTACTTTTCTCATTAGCATTGCTAAAAAATATCTTCTTGCTACTATTGTTTCTAATATTTTATAATTATTACCTTCTTTTACTACTTCAATAGAATTTGACGCATTTTCCACATGTTTTTTCTTACAAACATTTATATTCTGTCACTATTTACACTTTCCATATTTGTTATTTGTCTCTCTTTCCCATCTCTCCTTTTAACTTAGGCCTTTTACAATACATTTTTTCATATTTGGTACTGCTTTTTTTAGTTTCTTAGTCAGAAATATTAACAACTTTTTTCTGTCCTATTTTTGTATGTAATGAAGGACTACTACTATCTCCTTTCATTTCTGTAAAGCCGTCATTAGTTAAATAATCTAATTTTCTCTTCTGTGTCGCATCTTTTACATTCCTCACATGTAAATTATTGTTGTTTATTTATTTGATAAAAATGTAAAATGTGATTTATTTTTATTAATTGCTTTTATTTATTTCATCTAACATTTTTAAATATCCTGTAATTTGTTTTTGGAAACTACCATCTGATGCAAGTTCCAATAATTCCTGAAACTTATACATGTGATTGTCATTTAGCATTTCCCAATTATGAATAATATCCTGATCTTTATTATTTAAATTTAAATATCTCTTCTTTAACTGAGAACTCATTTTTCAGAAACAATTTTCAAACAAAAATTAACTAAAAATGAATTTGTTATGACTCACGATCTAACTCCATAATGATCTCTTTATCTTACATGTCATCAAAGTATCTATATTTCAAGTCTTAATGTTTTTTTGTTTCTGTATCTGATATGTTTATCTCATATCTATTTATCTCATCTCATTATCTCATCTCTTTACCTGATCTCTCTTATTGTTTCACATGTTTATCTCATAAGATTGCCTTATGCTATTATCTCATATTTTTACCTTATTTCTCTCATTGTCTCATCTGATTATTTCATATTATTGTCTCATGTTATTGTCTCATATCTTTATCTCACCTCATTTATATAATTATATTATTAACACTTCTTTTACATTGTAATGACTTTTTAGAAACAGTATAATCACTTTATTATTTATCACAAGGGTTTGATCGAAGGATAATGACACCCTGCAGGTAGTCTATTGTGTGTATTAAGAAATCAAATTTAAATTTCAAGGTGATTTGTATAATGAGCTGAGAGTTTCCTTTTCCGTAAACTTTTCACTAATACTTTCTCTCTCCAACCAAGAAACCAAGTCTAAAAATATCCTTTTTCGTTAACTGTTAACGCTTTTCCGTTAACTTTATACGCTTACCTTCAGTACTCGTTTCTTATAAAGAATTTGTCATTAATAACAAAGTCTGTGATTTTGTTCTCGGAGATACTTATATTTATCGTTTATCCAAGCACAACATGCGAAAACGATAATTTGACTGTTGAATCCTCAAATTTGCGGACGTTTATAATAGATTTGGACAGTGGCGTAACTAGGGGGCGGGGTGGGGTTAGTGTGCCCCACCCCGGGTGTCACAAAAAATTGTATGATTTTTCTGTAGAAAGGGTGACACTCACAAATAAAAAGGTGATACTTATTAATTTTGCGGGGTGACACCACCACGGGTGACACCTGACCTAGTAACGTCCCAGGACTTGGAAAGTTCTTATGGCTTTCTCTATAATTTCCCTATATTTTATAAATAAAATAAAAATCTGTTTGTTAAAGTTACACGGATTTGAAAATCACGAGGTAATATAAAAAAAATAAATCATTCAAACCTCCCCCCCAACTTCTTCCAAATTTAAAAAAAAAACAAGTGTAACGTCATAAGAAAAAAAATGACGTTTTTTTTATTTCATTTTTCTCCCGTTATATATAAAAAATTCGAAGTCCGTTTTCTCGGTTAAAAAAGGCAACGGAAATACATATCTGGAATCTGCTATTATAAATAAAACTCAGAAAGGAACTTTCCGAGTGATAGTTTAAATTAAAAACAAGTAACTGACAAAGCGCCCTCAAAGCTTCATAAAAATAATCTTGCTAAGCTTATTTACTCAATCGCCGGGAAGTGAGCGCACCTTTGAGAGCATGCACGATCGCCCTATTAGTTTCCAGACAAAAACCTTGAAAATCGTCATATCTATGGTCCTTACCCCTTATATATCATCTACGAGGGACTCATAGTTTGGCAAATAACGTTCTTTCAAGATACAGAGTCCAGCCGATATAAGATTTTCATTTTCCATTGATAATCTAAAGAATTTTAAAAGCTTCTTGGAAAAAGATAATTTCAACGGTCTCGAAAACTTTATCTGGATCTACCGGGTGTAATTTTTAAATGACTAACTAAGTTAAAATAAATGACATCTTTTCTTCCGATCAAATACAAAATATACTTTATTTACTCTCCCTTTTACGGGTTCGAGGGCTCCGCTCCCTTTACATTTCTATTGCAATAACTTCCTTATAACTACCTGTTTACAATATTAATCTACTTAAATCTAAACGTCATCTTAACCTATTTTAACCATTTATCTGCCAAGTTCCTGGGCTTCCATTTCCCGTTGCTTCTGCCAAATCTGGCTTCCTCCCTTTTATCGACCACCCTCTTATATTTTACCATTCTATTTTTTCCATTCACACTTTACACAGTCACTCGATATCCTCTCTTCTCTCACTTCTCCATTTATTCCTCTTTCATTATTCCCAACTACATTTTCTTCCATTCATTAACCTACCCAAGCACTCCATTTCTATACACACTCATACTTTTATTACCTCCCCTGTCTCTTCTCTCACTTTCCATCTTATTCCATTCACCCAGACACAATCTCTCCCCATCCTTACTTCACCTCCTTTCCTTCTCTCTGTCCACGCTTTCTCTTCCTAAAACCACCTTATCCTTCTCTCTCTCCATGTTTTATCTTCATCTATCCTCTTCCCACTACCTCTCAACCTTCCCCTTAATTTCATTACTTCATATTTATCCTCTTCCTCTTCCAACTCTACTATCCACAATTTTGCTATCTCCTGATCTTCTCCCTTAATTCCCTTAACCTTTTTAATTTTTACCTTCGCCCCAATTCCTGCAAGCAATTTTTCTACTCCCTCTTTGCCTTCCCAGTATCCTACTTTCAAACCTCTAATAACGATGTTTCTCTTTCTTCTTTCCTTTTCAAGCAGCTCAACCTGACTAGCTAACTCTTTAATTTTCCTTTCCCAATTATCGTCTCTTACTTCCCCATTCTTCTCCCTACTTTCTTTCTTTCCCTCTATATCTATAGCCACCAAACCAACCTTCCCATTTTTCCCATCTTCTTCACTCCAATCCGATAATTCTTTCTCTAACCCGTTCATTCTCTTCCACATATTTTCTTTCTCCTTTTTCCAATTTTCCTCCCACTTTTCCAACTTCCTTTTAATCCCGTCTATCTCTTCTGTTATTATCTCAAACTGCTTATCTCTACTTTCTTCTATGTCCCTAACAATCGCTATTTTGTCCCACACTTCTGCCCATTCTTTATCAAAAGTTTTAACCAACGTCTTGATTAACTCGAGTAAGTCAGTGCAATCCTCACACTTCATAATTTTTCCGCCATTTCCCCTTCCTATTTCAACTATAGAATTTCGTAACTTCAACATTTCCCACCTGTACTGCTTGAGTCAAGATTCGCCATTAGAACCCTACCTTACCTACACGTCATTCGCTCTCCTCGTCATTCACTCTATCGCTCTCACTCACTCTCCAATTTCTCCACTCAACCTTACAACTCACGCTTTTCTTTTAACTTTCTTTACTTTTCCCATTCACATTTTTGTCTACTTACATTCACTCCAAAACAATCACCTTACTTAGCTCATCATTTTTCACTCACCACACTACCCACCCTTAATTAATAATGATTAAAGTTTCAAAAAAACAATTTCCCCTTCACAAACGCGTGCACTACTCTACGGTACCGGAAACGGAAGCCTGATCAAATACAAAATCAAAACTGACATCATTAGACTACACTCACATAATGACTTACTATATTTTATCTTCTCATTAGTAGAAATTATCTACTAAATTAGATTTTAACTATTACTTTAAAAAAATAATAATGAAAACAATTCTTTTAAGAATAAAATAATATTCTTGGTATGAATTAAATTGATTAAATCAGTCTAATGATATCAATTTAAAATACCCAAATACTATTTACGTGTTTTTTTCTTTTTCCTTGTTAAAAATTCAATTATAATAAGATCCGTTAAATCTAATTAAAAAATTACCAATATGTCTTCAAAATGTTAAAAATAAGTAAACTTTTGATGTGTACTACTTGAATTTTGAAAAGGGTATGTAAACTAAACATAATTGCGAGATATACGATAAATTGATAATAATTTAAGTTAATTTTAATATTTTAAACTATGTACCTTACCAAATAAATGATTAAAAATTTAGAAAAAAGAAGAAGAACCAATTCAAATATTAATTCAATTATTGAATAAATTAAAGAATATATTTTCATTATTTAACAAGGATTATTTAAGGTTAACTTTAATTATATAATTTATTACTATTAGAAATTATAGTAATTATCAATATAAATTACCAATTATTTTGCAAAAGACATATTAATCAAAAGTTTTGGAATTTAGTATATTTAGTTTATAACTTCAAAATTATAATATCTAGATGTTACTAGAATTCACTAGGATTAATTAATAATAGTTTTAATAACAAATTTTTCTAACTTTTCGTAATTTAATCGAAAAATCGGCTGTTTACTTTTATCTCAACTGTGTTGTTAATGAATGGAGGAAAAAATCATTTATTGCAAGTTTAAGCTTAATTTTACTAAGTTTATAAAATAAATAATTTGTAAATTTATGTATTTGATTGAAGGGGAAATTGTGCTAGGAAAATGGTAAAGGTAGTGACATCTATTTTCAAGTCAGGAACTTTTCCTACCACTACACAGTGGTCCAGATCGCCGAAAACCTGGCCAAAAGTCGAAAAAATGAATAAATATTTCTAATATTCGTTACTCGGGGGTTTTTAAGGTCTCTAATTTCGAATTGGATATTACTTTTTGAAGAAAAAAATGGCGGATCCAATATGGCGGACATAAAGTACAACAAATAATTTAATTTTTATAGAAATTGGTGCTAAGGGGTTTTTGAGATCTCTGATTTCGAACTTGATATTATTTTTTACAAAAAAAAAATAGCGGATCAAATATGGCAGACATAAAGTGCAAAAATGAATTGGTTTTGGTCACCTTAGCTTCTTTTTTTGTACAGACATTCTTTACCTAATAAAAATCTTTCGCGTTGCTAATTTAATTTTAAAAACAAAATCTGTCAATTCCGAAGTGGCAGTTTCTTCAAATGTTAATTAGAATAGCGCAGTTTTCCATACTTTTTCGAAACAGCGTAGTTTTCAGAGCTCTTGCAAGTTGGTTTTGTTTTCAGAGCTTTATCGAAATGTCAGAGTTCTTCTCCCAAGCGACGATATGTATTCACTTATTTATTTATTCAATTGTAATTATAATTAATTCCAATAATTTGTTATAATTTTATTGAATAATAAATAATATTGAAATTTAGAAATAATCTATAGTTTATAATAATATCTCTTATTGAATATATCACATGTTTCTTATAAACACATTTCATAAACCTCCCTTGGTCGAGTGCGTTTATGCTCAGCTCCCAAGGTTGAAGGCACCATACACGAACACAATATACTATATGGTCAAGGGTTCGAGTCTCCGACTAGGTAGAATTGAAAGCCGAGCGTGACGCGACCAGCCAAATCCAGACTAGATAGCCCGACCAGTTCCCAGCTTAAAATCGGTATTTCCAGCCAGAGCCTGACCAAAACCTGAATTTAATTTCTGCACGAGTTATGTTTTGAAAAAAAATGACGGATCAAATGTGGTTGGGATATGTTGATTTGATGTATAAAAAAAAAGAAAAACATGATATTCAAAATATTTTTGGAGGTTAAAATAAGTAGATACGATTTTAAAATAATATTGTTTATTATTTATTTCGTCAAAGGTAAGAACAATATACATGAGCATTTATCGTTTTTAGGCAATTTTCTTCACTTTTTGTAATTCGTGTTTGTTCACATTCAAGTGTGTGTCAAAGTTGTCTTGGCAGGTCTTGACAACCAATCTTCACATACATTTTAAATGTGCATGTAACGAAAATTTTTTTATATCAGACTTGGCAATACTCTGCAAAACTTTAAACTTATAAGTCTTTATTGCAAAAATTTGCGTATATCAATAGATGATTTTATGTAATTTTAATGTTTCCAATTGTCCGAAACTTTTTATCATTAATGATAAACAAATACTTCTCTTAAAATACTTAATTTTCTGAGTTGAATCCATTTTAGGATTTTAAAATTAGTCAATCCATTGGAATACTGCGCACTAACAAAGAGAACTGCTTTTTTCGCAAAACGTGCAATTATCGTGCGCGATCTGAAAGAACTAATCAGGAAGGCAAATCTGATTATAAAAAGGAAACTCTACTTCTCATAAAGACCTTAAGCAACTCAAGGGACACTACTACAACTATTTAAACAATAAAAATTATGAAATTAAATTTTGACTTTTGGTCAATTTTTTAGATTTCTGGACCACTGTGCACTATACAGGATATTTAAATTGGTATTGCTTTCTTCCGCTCTTTTCTCGTTAGTAAAGCTCCAATCTCTAAGCTCCTAATGATAGAAAATGGAGAACTCCATTTTTATTTCGGGGAAACTCAGGAACAAGGCCCAATAGGCACTTCCGTTTCTCCCACGCCTAGATCATACGATTAATGAGATAGAATTTAATTAATTTAGATAGAGTTAGTTGAACATTTTCTGTAATGTTTTTTAACGAAAAATAGAGTAGTCTGTACCGAAGACATTTTACTTCATAGAGCCTTCCTCACTCCCAGTCCACTAATTTTTTACAAAAATGTTTCCATACATAAAGATTTTAGTTTCGCCACCCCGGCATAGAGGAGATTGTTCTCAGTATATCTTTACGCAATATAAAAAAATCGGGCAAGTTCGAGTTACACTCGCACTAAAATCGAGGGTTCCGTACACAAAACAAAATAATTTTTAATATATTTGATACTATTAAATATATAAATATATTATACATATTATATATAATATAATATATAATGAATTTTTTGTACAAAATGGACCACCCCCCCCCCCCCTCTATCTTCCAAAATATTTTACTTAGAGAGTTCAAATTTTGTACAGGAATGTATTTTCAGGTGTAAATTACATAAAAATTATAGAGAACGTGATGGTGATTGCGCTGTCAATGAAAAATCCAAAGATTTTAGCAAATATCCATAAAAAATACTCAAAAATCATTTTATTTCCTTAACAACGCTATGATCAACTTCTACAACCATGTTCTCTACCATTTTTCTGTAATCTACACGTGAAAATACATTTGTGTACTAAATTTGAACTCTTTAAGTCAAATTGTTTAGAAGTTATGGGAGGAGGGATACGGTCATTTTTTAGCATTTTTTTTAAATCGTTAGTTTTTGCTTAAAAACACTATGATAACGATCTGCAACAAAGTTCTCTACAGTTTTTCTGTAATCTATATGTCAAACTACATATGTATACCAAATTTCAGCACTCTAAGTACAATAGTTTGGCAGATATGGAGGTGGCATTGTACACTTTTAGTGCATTATTGCTAAAAAAATGACCGTATCCCCCCCCCCCCTTATCTTCCAAACTATTTGACTTAGGATGCTGAAATTTGGTATACGTATGTAGATTTACGTGTAGAATACAGGAAAATTATAGAGAAAGTGATGATTATAGCGCTGTCAAAGTTATAACACTAAACTATGGCCCATATGTTAAAAAAATGCTCAAAAATATTGTTATTTCCTTGACAACGCTATGTTCAACACATACAATCATGTTCTCTATAATTTTCCTGTAATCTATACGTGAAAATACATTTGTGTACCAAATTTGAATTCTTTAAGTCTAATAGTTTGGAAGTTCAGGGGGGGATACGACCATTTTTTAGCATTTTTTAAAAAAAATCGTTTTTTTTTTTGCTGAAAAACGCTATGATAACAGCCTCCAATAAGGTTTTCTATAGTTTTTCTGTAATCTACACGTCAAACTACATATGTGTACCAAATTTCAGCACTCTAAGTATAATAATTTGGCAGATAAAGGGCAGGAATGGTACAA
Source organism: Ganaspis brasiliensis (assembly GCA_037103525.1). Classification (NCBI taxonomy): domain Eukaryota; kingdom Metazoa; phylum Arthropoda; class Insecta; order Hymenoptera; family Figitidae; genus Ganaspis; species Ganaspis brasiliensis. The sequence goes on from JAZKLR010000700.1 coordinate 1,019,688, forward strand.
ATTAAACGCATTTTTTCGAAAAAATGACCGTATTCCCCTCTTATCTGCCAAAATATTTGACTTAGAGGGTTCAAATTTGGTACAAAAATGTAGTATCATATGTAGATTACAGAAAAATGATAGATATTGTTGTGGTGATAGCGCTGTCAAAGAAATGGCAAAAGTTATCAGCCAAAAAATATCAAAATTTCTCAAAAATCTTGTTATTTTCTTGACAACGCTATGATCAACCCCTAGAATCATGTTCTCTATAATTGCTTCCTCACAGAGGAAGTATTTTACCTTTCATCTACACGTGAAAATACATATGTGGGCCAAATTTGAACTTTCTAAGTCAAATAGTTTGGCGGCTAGGGGGGGGGGGATACGATTTTCGACAAAGTCTTGCCAATAGGGTTCCGTGCGTACACTTGTGGTGTACTAAACCCTAAAAATAATAAAAAATTAAATACACCAGACCAGGCAAGTAAATAAGAGATTGAGATATAGTACAATTTATTTTTCATAATCGATCACAACTGATGATCGAAATTCGTAAATCAATTTTTACTAAAATTTGAAAATCTACTTTTTTTACTTCTTCTTTGAAAATGGGGATAAAATAAATCGATTTAAAAAAGTTAATAAAGTTTAACAATTATTATTACGTCTTCAGGCCAAAAAAAAAAAAATTAAATCGATTTTAGTTTCATTGACCAATTTTGTATATAAAAAAATGTTAATTTTTTTTTTATGAAAACACTTTTTTAAATTTTCGTATATGGAATTCCATGCAAGGTGAAATTTTATGTATGGAGTAATCCATATCTTCCATACTGCTTGCGCCGCCCCTGATAAGTCATAAATTAAAATTTCATTCAGTCCAAGCCCGATTTAAGAAAGTAATAGTAAAGTTACAATTACACCGATGGGAAAAGTAGATTGCAAGTAGATAGATAGTCGATCGCGAATCGAGAAGCTTCTAAAAATTAATGAATATACAACTTTAGCTTAATTCATAGAAGTTACTTCCTAGTTAACAATTCCCGTACAGGAACATTTATGCATCGTGTCATGAACCTTTAAGGAACTTTAAATATTCCTTTAAGAATCCTGACAGGACTTTTACGGATCCTCAAAGGTCCTGCAATAATTCTTTGAAGGATCCAGACACGATCCCTTGATGGAATTCGGAACGATCTTTTACAGGTTCCCGAGTGTACCTGTACAGGATTCTAATCTCTATTATGGTCCTGCGAGGGACTCGTTAAAGGAACATAAGTAAGTTCCTATGTAGGAACATGTGTAGTTTTTCAAAGAACTGAATACATGATGCGCATTGGTCGAACTTGGTTTCTATGATACTTACAGCTGCGCAGTAGTTTTTAATTTTCTAGAATCCTACGTCAAATATAACATATAACTTTGATCAATTACCAGATCAAAAAAATTGTTATTAAAGGATACTGCGTTGTAACCTGCATGTGAAGATTTACATTATGCGTTCCTTCGCGGTAACCTGTGAAACATCGTTGTTCCAAATTCCGTCAAGAGATCGTGTCAGTATCCTCCAAGGAATTATTGCAGGATATTGAGGATCCTTAAAGGAACATTTAAAGTTCAATAAAGGTTCTGGAAACAATCCTTAAAAGTTCCTTTAAAGGAATTTTTAACTGGGTTGTCATCAAGCAACGTTTCGTTGGCAAATATTTGCCAACCTTATCAGGCTCATTACTTAAAATTATAAACTTATTTCATTTTGTCAAAAAACTAATCTGCCTGATAAGGTTGGCAAATATTAAACAACGAAACGGCGTTTGATGACAAGGAACTACTGGATTTTTTATTCACATCACCTTCCCATGATCATTTAATCTTTTACACAATATTACTTTATGTTTTTGGGGTTGCTGAAACCGAATCAGAAACATATTTCACTTCATCCTGTCAGGTTTTTAACATAACCTCAAAAAAACCTAAATTTGCCCCCAAAATTTTTGAAATACAAAAAAATTCTAATCGTTAAGTCTTGCTATGAGTGCTTTATGTTTTAGAAGTCCCTTAATCCAAATCTGAAATCAACTCGAAAAAAAACCTCAAAATTTTAACCCAACAATTTAAAATCTAGAAAAATTCTGATCTCTAAGTCTTACCATGAATGCTTTATGTTTTTGGGATCTCTAAAGCCGAATTTGATGTCTATTTGACCCTATCACGTCAGCTTTTGACCTCACATCTTGACCCAAAATTTTAAAAATCCCGGAAAATTCTGATCTATAAGTCTTACCATTTTGGGATTTTTTCAAGATTACGTCAAAAGCCTGGCAAGATGGGGTTAAATAAACTTTAGATGCAGCTTCAGAGATCTCGAAAACATAAAGCATTCATGGTAAGACTTATTGATTGGGATTTTTCTTGATTTTAAAATTTTTTAATTAAATTTTTGGGTTATTTAAGTTATGTCAAAAGTATGACCTGATGGGATTAAATAAACTTCAGATTAGGTTTCATGGAACTCAAGAACATAAGGCAGTCATGGTAAGACTTATAGATCCAAGTTTTTATTTATTTAAAAAATTCTGGGGTCCTTGTAAGTTATCTTTTATAATATATTCTGTAAAATTAGTATAAAACTTATAACTGTAGAAGTTATAAATTACTTTTGAAAGCAGGGTTTTAAAATCATTTTTAAATTTTTGAATATCTGGTAAAAAGGGTTTAGATATAATCAGATATATTTGAGATATCATCAGATATATTGTAGATATAATCAGATATATTTTAGATCTAATGATATATGATTTGATCTATTCAGATATAATCAGATATAATCAGTTATTTAAACATATATCTGCTTATATATATTTAGATATAATCAGATCTGATATTATAGCTGTTTATATCTAGATAGATATCGCCTGATGTGAGGTCATATCTAACTAGATATATTTTAACATAGTCAAATCTGATATTATACCTTTCTATATCTAATTAGATATTGTCAGATATGAAGTCAGATATAATCATTTTGTTAACAGATTTAATCATACATAATATCAGATCAAACTATATCCAATAAAAAAATAATTTATTTATAATATATATAAATAATGTAGTTTAGACTTTTTCAAATTTGCATTAAATTGACATTACCGTTTACATAATTTCATTTTATAAATAAATTATCAAATTAATTTATAATTTAAAATTGAACAATAATATACCTAAAATATACATATAGATATATAAGATGTGTATATAAAGTAAATCATGTGTTGAAATCTAATAATTTTAAAGCACAGAAGAAAGTATAGATATGATTAGATGTAGTTTTATTTATTTTATTTATCTCGCTCATACTGATTCATATACATTCTAACAAGAACTATTTCTAAGTACCAGTGTGGAGCAGTGGTTAGAGCTCTTGACTAGAAGTCGTGGGAGTGCGGGATCGAGTCTCGGGTCAGTCGATTTTTTTATTTTTTTTTATTATTATTTATTACAAATGTTTATTAATCATATCACCCAACTTCATATTTTTTAATAATATTTATAATTTTCAATAAATTTATTTATTTATTTAAAAATTTTAAATCTGGTTAGATCTAATTATATCTGGTCAGATAGAGACAAAATCGAGATATGATGATATATAATCAATTATATCTGATTATATCTAAACCTTTTTTCCCGGGTATTTAAGTTTTAAAATTTTGATTTTTGATGTAGAACTATTATTTGCAGAAAAAACTTACTATATATACTATTCACGTTAATTAATTTATTATTTTGTTAAAAATATATTTATCACTGGGTGAATTTATTAATTACAGTAAGGAAAATTACCAATCACTCCGTGTCAATAAATAAAAAAACTGTTATTTTAACGTTTTGACAGCTATGCTGTCCTAATCAGAAACATTTACACCTTTATAAAAAAAAGTTAATATAAAGTAATAATTTCAATCATTTTAAAGACAATAATAACCCCGGGAAAAAAGGTTTAGATATAATCAGATATAATTGATTTTATATAATCATATCTCGATTTTGTCTCTATCTGACCAGATATAATTAGATCTAACCAGATTTAAAATTTTTAAATAAATAAATAAATTTATTGAAAATTATAAATATTATTAAAAAATATGAAGTTGGGTGATATGATTAATAAACATTTGTAATAAATAATAATAAAAAAAAATAAAAAAATCGACTGACCCGAGACTCGATCCCGCACTCCCACGACTTCTAGTCAAGAGCTCTAACCACTGCTCCACACTGGTACTTAGAAATAGTTCTTGTTAGAATGTATATGAATCAGTATGAGCGAGATAAATAAAATAAATAAAACTACATCTAATCATATCTATACTTTCTTCTGTGCTTTAAAATTATTAGATTTCAACACATGATTTACTTTATATACACATCTTATATATCTATATGTATATTTTAGGTATATTATTGTTCAATTTTAAATTATAAATTAATTTTATAATTTATTTATAAAATGAAATTATGTAAGCGGCAATGTCAATTTAATGCAAATTTGAAAAAGTCTAAACTATATTATTTATATATATTATAAATAAATTATTTTTTTATTAGATATAGTTTGATCTGATATTATGTATGATTAAATCTGTTAACAAAATGATTATATCTGACTTCATATCTGACAATATCTAATTAGATATAGAAAGGTATAATATCAGATTTGACTATGTTAAAATATATCTAGTTAGATATGACCTCACATCAGGCGATATCTATCTAGATATAAACAGCTATAATATCAGATCTGATTATATCTAAATATATCTAGTTAGATCAGACATCATAACAGGCGATATCTACCTAGATATAAACAGATATAATATCAGATCTGATTATATCTAAATATATATAAGCAGATATATATTTAAATAACTGATTATATCTGATTATATCTGAATAGATCAAATCATATATCATTAGATCTGAAATATATCTGATTATATCTAAACCCTTTTTCCCGGGATATAATTGAAAAAAAAGAATTTAAGATAATTTGAGGCAATTTGAGTTTATTGATGTGTGTCGTTGAGGCAAAATGCTTTTAATTTACCTTAAAAAAATTGAATTATATTTAATTATTGTCATTGAAATGATTGCAATTATTTCTTTATATTTATTTTTTTTTAAGAAGATGTTAATGTTTCTGATAAGGACAGCACAGCTGCTGAAACGTTAAAACAATAGATTTTTTTACTGATTGACTAGGAATGATTGATTATTTCCTTGATTGTAATTAATTTATTATTTTTTTAAAATAATATTTTTCACAGGAAGCATTTTGTGGTGGTACTTTAATTTCTCCAAAGTGGGTTCTTACAGCAGCACATTGTATAAGGAAACATCTTTTTGTTCGAATTGGAGAGCACGATTTGACTACTAAAGAGGGTACAGAATTGGAGTTGAAAGTACGTACACAATTGTTTTTAATAGAATTTAAATGTTTGATACCTTGCATAAAAAAAGAAATAGGTATGGTGGTAAGAAAATTCTTTTCTTATAAATTCTAAGATAATATTTCTATTATTGAATGTCATAGAATGACAGAGTTTATAAAAATCATAAAAGAAATTGAAATTCTTTGTTCTTATCAAGTCCATCTATGCAACTCGATATTATCGAGGGCCAATAAATTAAAATAAAAATTAAAATAAAAAAATCTTTGAACTACGAGTGGAGTTAACAATTTTAAAAGAATCCCGAACCGTTATCTAGCCTCGGGTGCTTATAGGAAAAATTGTAGTCACATAATAGAATACCTTGATTACCAAACTCCTGGAATCTTTTCGGTTGTAAGGTTGACCTAGAGGTCAAGCTTAGTAATATGTAAACTATGAGCTATATTATAACTATATTATAGTTTACGTCGCTTCATAATTAATTGTATACCATACTAACCTCGGCCCTTCGGTTACTGAATTTTAAGGTCAGAAGTCTTGCGTTTCCGAACAAAATAAGTTAGTCGTTGTTCAAAGTACGGGCTAATAATATTATCGATAGGTTTGTGAGCCGGTCACAAAATTAAATCAGTTTAACCGTGAAATGTAAGTGTAATCCCAGAAACAAGAATTTGCAAACATGTAATGTGCGTTTTCGGGGTTAAGAACTTATTTGTGAGGGAAGTACCAACCGTTCTCAATCTACCACTCACTTATCCAATGCTGAGTGACCACTAGAGTTTTTTTACCACACTAGGCCAAGTCACTCAAGGTCAGTGCAGTGGTCCTATTGGCTACTTCTCACGGTGCGCGAGAAGTAGTGCAGACATTGGAAAAAATGACAACAAAATCTGACAACGCCATCTTTTTTAGTGCTAAAAAATACATAAGAAAATGCTTTTGACAAAATCAAAGAGGCAGAGATTCGTGTTTTACGTAGGATTTTGATAAAACTGACGTAAAAATTAGAAAAAGAAAAATTAACACTATATTATTTTCAAGGTTTCATATTTAGTGAAACATAATTATGGTCAAGATTAAATTATTCTTTTTCAAGACCGTAGCCAGAAGACCAATGACAGAGCGTCTTAAGATATTATTAACCAATGAAATAACTTGATATAACTGTAAGACACGGTCTAAATATATTATGACCTAAAATAAGACCTTGACTATCTTTTGCCAAACCCTTTACGAAAAAAATTTTCTGGCTACGTCCTTATTCTCATTCTAATTCTAGGCAAAGTATGAATTGGATCATGAAAGTTAAAAAATTACAGATATAACTTACTAGGAAAAGAATATAAGCAGAAGCAAACACTGCGTGTGAAAGTGAAAGTGTATATTTTAAATAATTAGTATTGGCAAAAATATGCTTTATGATGTAATCTGAAAGAACTACATTAGTTTTTCACAATTGAATAATATTTACGATTAAAATTGCGTTTTGACAAAATAATGTTTTGACCCTTCACTTGTGCTCTTTGCTTTATTCGATCTAAATTAAGTTAATATTTTTTTAAATTAATTACACACTCGTTTTCCGGTCCTACATCCATACAAGTGTTTCTTTGTGAAGTTATTTCCTTTGATTTGTTTCATTGTTCATACTTTAAACAGAAGTATTAAGTATTTTTGCGTCTACAGAACGGCTTGAAATTAGTCGAGTACTCGCATTTGCCTGGTTCACCCTTATTGGGTTTGCTCGCCAGTGGAGAGGGCAAACTGTAAAAAAAACCTCTCCTGAGTACAACCGGTTTATTGGCAGTTGAGTTCTAATGATATGTACATATTTCAGTTACCGACAGTGCACATCATTATACCTCGACGTTAAACATTCCACTGGAGTTATCTCACGATCCGAAAAAATTCCAGGCTTTCCGGGGCTCGAACCAAGCTAACTTGACTTGGCGCGACTTCAGAGTCCAGGACCTTAACCAACTAAGCGAACTCCATGGTTAATTAATTTAGTTTCACACGTTCGTGGCGTATTTTTTGTTTGTGCAAACTAACATTGGCATTAACTTATGTAAAGTCAATTAAATTAGCTGATTCACAAAATAACACCTCTTTGTTCTCACAGTGAAAACAGAAAGAAAATGTGTGTCGTGTGTAGTGAAAAAAAAAATTTGGGAATAAAAAAATACTGACAGAGTTAGTGATAAACTTGGAGAACAAGTGAAAAGGTATTGTGACAATGATTTTTCTGTTACAGACGAAAGATATCCCTGCAGTTATCCGTGTCGTGTTGGCTAACATTATAATGACAAGACACGCTTAAAGTACAAGGAAATCTATCGTCTTCAACAGAAAACTCTTTATCAAAATATGTTTTCACTAGTTTACAAAGTTAATCACTAACTCTGTCAGGTTTTTTATTCACAAATTTTATTCTTACACCACACTCGACACACATTTTTTTCTGTTTTCACAGTCAGAATAAGGAGGTGTCATTTTCTGAATCATCTAATTTAATTGACTTTACATAAGTTAATGTCAATATTCGATTTGACAAACGAAAAATACGCCACGAAGGTGAAGCTAAATTAATTTAGATCGAATAAAGCAAAGAGCATAAGTGAAGGGTCAAAACATTATTTTGTCTATATGCAATTTTATTCGTAAATATTATTCAATTGTGAGAAACTAATGTTGTTCTTTCAGATCACATCACAAATCATATTTTTGCAAATACTTGTACTTTAAAATGTACATTTTCACGTTCTAACTCAATGTTTGCTTCTGCTCACATTCCCTTCTTAGTAAGTTAAATCTGTATTTTTTTTAACTTTTATGATCCAATTAATACTTTGTCTGGAAATTAGAATAAGAATAAGGACGTAGCGCGTAGCCAGAAAATTTTTTTGGAAAAGGCTTTGGCAGAAAATTCTCAAGGTTAACAGCTAAGCCAGTTTTTCACTTTTTTTTACTTAAACTTAAAAATATTTGGTGGGGAAGGGGGTCAGCACCTATACCCCCCTCTGGGTTCGGCATTCAATAAAAATAATTAAATCTTGATCATGTTTCACTAAAGATGAAACCTTAAAAGAATATAGTGTTAATTTTTATTTTTCTTATTTTTTCGTCATTTTTAACTGAACCGTTTGAAAAACACGAATGACTGCCTCTTTGATTTTGTCAAAAGCATTTTTTAATGTAATTTTTAGCACTAAAAAAGATAGCGTTGTCAGATATTGTTGTCATTTTTTCCAATGTCTGGACTACTTCTTGCGCACCGTGTTCTCGAGCTCTATCTCATCTTAACTCAAGGAACTTATCACCCGGTACGCAAGCTCATTGACTCTGGATCTGAGCACTCATTAATTTCTGAGAGCATGGTGCACCAACTCAACCTTCAAGGGCAACGCTCCACTATCTCAATCATTGGGATTGGTGCCACTCAATCAGGTAACACTCGAGGAGTAGTTTCTCTTACACTTAAATCTATCGACGCCTCGCATTTCATCTTTATCAATGACTATTAAGTCCTCTTTAAACTATCGTCTACACTTCCTTCTTTTTTCTCCCGCCTTACCATTGGCCTCACCTCCAAGGTATCGAACTGGCTGATCCTGACTGCTTTGTTCCAAGAAAGGTTGATCTCATCATTGGAGCTGATTATTACGGACAGATCATTCAGTAAAAACTAATCAAAGGACCTCTGTCTTCACCAATAGCTCAGCTCACCATCTTTGGTGGGATAGTTTTTGGGCCAATCAATGAATTCTCAACCAACATTAGCTTCTCTCATCACTTGGTTGTCGATCAGAGCTTAACTGATATGCAAGATTTGCTCACAAGGTTTTGGGTGCAAGAGCTAGTGCCAGCTAAGGAAGCGGATTCACTTTCTCCTCAAGAGCGAGAATGCAAAGAGAATTTCTAGCTCACACACTCTAGAGACGAAGACGATCGATACATAGTTTGGCTTCCCCTCACTTCTTCTTCGAATCAACTTAGCGACTCGTACATTACTGCTCATCGGTGCCTTCAGAGGCTGATCAAAAGGCTCTCTACTCACGATCCTTACCAGAAATTGTACTTTGCTTTTCTCACGGAGTATAAGGCCATGGGGCATATGGTCAAAGCTCCGTCTAAGGATAGTAAATTTACGACCTACTACCTTTCCCATCACGGAGTACTCAAGGACCAAAGCACCACAACCCGACTCAGAGTTGTGTTCAACGGTTCCAGCTGAACATCATCAATTACATCTCTCAACGACTTGCTCGACACCGAAGCCAAACTTCAGAAGGACAACGCAGATCTATTACTCTGGGTAAGACGTAATCGGTTTATTTTCCAACGAACACTACTAAGATGTTCTAACAGATAAACAAACACCCCACGGATTAGGACCTACAACTCAACTCAACAGAGGCGCCTTACCAACTCACCACCGTTACCCACAGTACCAAATCAGCTCCATTATTGGCCATACGGGTATTTTTACAACTCATTGATGTCGAAGAGCATCGGTTCCCCTTGGTCGTGCCTCCACTTATCAAGGGCAGGTAAATGGATGGCATTTACGGAGGAGCGGAAGAGGTCTCCAATCTTAAGTTCGTAGCAGAACAACTCATCGGTCTCCTCAATTCAGGTGGACTTATGTGGGTACCAAGCTCAGACGAGTTTAATTTTACCTTTAAACCATCTCATCGACTAAATAAAAGAATCACCAAATGACTCATGTAATCCGAGTTATCACAACTCTTTGATCATCTGGGATTTCTTTTCACTGTCATCATACGAGCCAAGATGTTACTTCACAAACTCTGGTTTGAGAAGGTAAGATGGGGCGACACTTTGTCGGAGGAAATTTCCTCACGCTGGATCAAACTCATGGAAGAGCTAGCTCAATTTTCTCAAATCTCAATATCAAGATGGCTCAATATCACTTCGTGAATTTATGCGGAACGTCATAGATTTTCTGACGCCTCTCAATTAGCAATGGCGGCACAGTGGGCCAGGAAGTACTCAAAATTGGCCAAAAGTCAAGTTTGCAATTATCAAATGTGAGACTTATCATGTTATTTAGGGATAGTTAGACCACAATAATCTGGAATATTAACTTAATTAAACTATTAATTTAGTAGTTATACTCGGGAGTGCTCAGACCTGTTCGCACATTTTTAAAGCGTGCTTCTGCAGAAATAACTTTGTTTTAATCGATTGTTTTGTGATTTTTTATTTTTTAAGATAGTTTCTCTCCTAGTTGATATCAGGAGAAGAAAAATTATAATTTGAATCAATAAATTAATCTTCCAAATTATTCTAAAAGGGTCTTTTTTTATTATTTTTCTTTTTTATGAAAAAAATGACTTTCTTTCGAATGAAGGTTCCCCTAAGTTCCGCTTCATATTGAGTTTACTAAAGTCTCTAAAGACTCTTAAGGAACAATACTGTACGACAGGATTGCTACTTTTTGCTACTTTTGCGTTTGAACAGAGGTATGACTAAAAAAATTTTTTTTGCGTTTGAACATTAACCCATTAAATACCAAGCCGAAACTGTCCTTACTACACTCAAACTAATTATTTGATTTATAGTCAAATGGAAAAAAAAACTACTTCTATTATTTTGCGTCATTTTTAATTGTTTATACATAATTTGTTTAAACAAATTGTTCTGAAGTTCGCTTTTTTGAAAAACAGTTAACGTCAATCGATTCTACTGGAAAAATTACGAAACTTTTTTATTTATCATTTTTTTCTGCGAGTAGTATTTTGTTTATAAAATAATTATAAACAAATTGAGAATATACAAATTTGATCAAAGAAGGTTCAGTCTACAAATTTGCTGATGCATATTGAATAAAACTATCTATTGGATACATAGGCATATAAAAAAACAAAATTTTCCTCTATTTTTTTATTTTGTACAATTGTTTATACATATTGTATACATAATTTGTTTAAACAAATTTTTTTAAAGTTCGACCGCAGAAAAAAATGATAAGTAGAAAAGTTTCGTAATTTTTTTAGTAGAATCGATTAACGTTAACTGTTTTTCAAAAAAGCGAACTTTAAACTTTGTTTAAACAAATTGTTTATAGACCATTAAAAATGACGAAAAAAAATTAAGGTAATTCAACTAAAGCGAAACCGAAACTTGAAGTCTATGATTATAAAATTGTGTATTTTATAAATCTGACATCAGATTAGCAATCAGCGACCCCGACCCCACCCCCTTGTAACAAATTTCAACCTAATCCAAGTGATATTCAAAATATCGTCCGCCATCTTGAATCCGCCATTTTGAATTTTGTAAATCTGAAATCAGATTCGTAATCACCGACCCCAAAAACCCCTAAGTAAAAAATTTCAAGCAAGTCCGAGTGATTTTCAAAATATTATCCGCCATCTTAAATCCGCCATTTTGAATTTTGTAAATCTGACATCAGGTTCGTAATCAGCGACCTTAAAAACCCCCGAGTAACAAATTTCAAGCCAATCCCAGTGATTATCAAAATATCGTCCGCTATCTTAAATCCGCCATTTTGAATTTTGTAAATTTGATATCAGATTCGTAATCAGCGACCCCAAAAACCCCCGAGTAACAAATTTCAAGTCAATATTATCGTTTTTTAAATATATTTTTAATTTTGGCCACTTTTGATGGCTTCCTGGCCCACTGTGGGCGGTTGTGATATATCTCAAAACCACGGTTCAAGGACAGGACTCTAAGGTTACTCTTATTTGTGCTAAGACCTAGGTGGCGTCGCTCAAACGATTAACAATCCGAAGGCTAGAACTCTCGGCTGCTCATCTCTTAGCAAATCTTCCGAATTATGTTTAAAGAACTCTGGAACTATCTTACATTCCAATTGCTTTGTGGACCTATTCCTCAGTAGCACTTACGTGGATCCTCTATCAATGACATAGTCTCTTAAGGTAACTGGAAATTTATCAAGAGAAAGGACAATCCTGCCGACTGCGCATCAAAGGACCTAACTACTCATCAACTCTTTTAACATTAACTATAGTGGCATTGGCCATTTTGGTTAATAAAATCATCGGAAAGATAGCTAACTTCAATTTCAATAACAGATTCTTCAGCCCAAGTGGAAGAAAGACTCGGATGTGTATTCACTTTCTCCACATCTCATCAACCATGTGTTCTCGTTGAAAGGTACTTCTCTCTCATTAAATTATTAAGGATAACCTCAATTTGTTTTAGATTTGACAACTATCTCAAGAGAGACTCTCAGGCATCTCTCATCAATCCCCTCAGTCCAATTATATTGGGAATGGTTTTAAAAAATTGACGAAATTTTACGACCTCAGTCGAATATGTTGCATTTCCCCTGGTTTAAACTTTGCTCTGATTCGAGCAAACTACAATGTATACTGCTGTCTTAGAAGCAATTGACACTGCAGCTACATTGCGACAGCGATTTTAATGAAGAAAACTGGTAGTTATATTTTAAAGAATAAATATTATTATTTAGTTTATAATAATATGTATTATCAATATATTTAATTATTTATACTAAACATAATTTTTCATGCCAAATTTTTTCAATTTTAGCTTTTTTTTTAAGTGTCTCACAACTGGACACCTTCTTTTTTGACTAAAAAGATGTGCTCGGAAAATTGGTCATAAAACTATTCGATTTTATCTGAACACTACACTTTCTAGGAATAAAAGTTGCGCATTTAAGTTACTTTTTGAACGATGTATTTTATTTACGATTTCGTTTACCCATTTCCAATTTATAGGTCAAAAATAAAACCCGTCTCACAACTAGCGACTCTCCCTTATTGTCTAGGGTTAAAGATAAATTTTCCAAAAAAAGTAAATGTAAAATGTAAAACTGGTACTATAGAAGTAGGTAATAAACGCTTTTACTTTCATAGTGGTAAAATAACGGATCATTTTTTTCACTGCAGAATTGTGAGTCGGTCAAGAAAGTAAAATTGTATTTTAACCGTCACGTCGTATTTAGTGTAATCACAAAGAGAAATTTCAAACGTGACGTGTGTGCTTTTTTGAGATTATGAACAAACGCAGTGAGAAGTATCAACCGTTCTTTTTTAAGAGAAGAAAAACCCACTGCCTCATCAGCTGTACCAAATCATTTCTATCCTCAGAACTGAGGTAAATGTAAGTAACAATAAACATTTGTAAAACAAAGAAGTAACACAAAACTTGTACCATTTGATCACTTTAACGTTCAATAAATTATAATCAAATACATATTCAAACATCTTTTCTATTTATTTAATAAAAAAGGCAACTGTATAGTGTAGTTTCTCAGGCACTTTGTCGATAAGAAGCGTCAAAGTCAATCTGACATCCTATTCAGAAATAAACGCAAATGCCATGATCATGTGTGTGTACCTTTTTATTTCTCTATCTTGTTGATAATTGTATTGTTCTTGTAGACCCTCAGATTTATTGTTGCGATAAATTGATTGACAGAAATGAAAAAAAACCAAGAGTAAGGAATTAGTGGATAAATATTTGCACAGCAATTTATAATAGCTTTTTTAAAGTCTCCCATGATTTTACGTGGCTCGAAATTTGGTATCGTGTATTCTCTAGCTGCAGTGTCAATTGCTTCTAAGACAGCAGTATACTTTGTAATTTTCTCAGATCAGAGTAAAGTGAAAACCAGGGGAAATGCAACATATTCGACTGCGGACGTAGAATTTCGTCGATTTTTTAAAACCATTCCCAATATAATTGGGATTAGATAATATTCCTTTGACTAACTTGAGTTCGAAAATTCCTTGAATGCTCGAAGTCCTTAGGACTGAGGGGATTGATGAGAGATGCCTGAGAGTCTCTCTTGAGATAGTTGTCAAATCTAAAACAAATTGAGGTTATCCTCAATAATTTAATGAGAGAGAAGTACCTTTCAACGAGATCACATGGTTGATGAGATGTGGAGAAAGTGAATACACATCCGAGTCTTTCTTCCACTTCGGCTGAAGAATCTGTTATTGAAATTGAAGTTAGCTATCTTTCCGATGATTTTATTAACCAAAATGGCCAATGCCACTATAGTTAATGTTAAAAGAGTTGATAAGTAGTCAGGTCCTTTGATGCGCAGTCGGCAGGATTGTCCTTTCTCTTTATGTGGATAGAGGAAACACTGTTTCGCACATAGACCTTGTATCGCGAAAGGTGACCGTTGATCCACGTAAATGCTACTAAAGAATAGGTCCACAAAGTAATTGGAACGTAAGATAGTTCCAGAGTTCTTTAAACATAGTCCGTAAGATTGGCTAAGAGATGAGCAGCCGAGAGTTCTAGCCTTGGGATTGTTAATCGTTTGAGCGACGCCACCTAGGTTTCAGCACAAATAAGAGTAACCTTAGAGTCCTGTCGTTGAACCGAGGTTTTGAGATAGATTACAACCGCCATTGCTAATTGAGAGGCGTCAGAAAATCCATGACGTTCCGCATTAATTCACGAAGTGATTTTGAGCCACTTTGATATTGAGATTTGAGAAGATTGAGCTAGCTCTTCCATGAGTTTTATTCAGCGTGAGGAGATTTCCTTCGACAAAGTGTCGCCCCATCTTACCTTTTCAAACTAGAGTTCTTGAAGTAACATCTTGGCTCGTTTGATGACAGTAAAAAGAAATCCCAGAGGATCAAAGAGTTGTAATAACTCGGATAACATGAGTCATTTGGTGATTCTTTTATCCAGTCGATGAGATGGTTCAAAGATAAAATTAAACTCATCTGAGCTTGGTACCCATATAAGTCCACCTGCATTGAGGAGACCGATGTGCTGTTCTGCTACGAACTTAAGATCGGAGCGACCTCTTCCGCTCCTCCGGAAATGCAATCCATATACCTGCTCCTCAGTGGGACTTTCAGCATTTTTTTTTTGTCAAAATCTAATATCTTTCAATAAATTGTTAAAAATGAATGAAACCTAAACTTTCAAAATGGCGAATCCAATATGGCGGACTTAAATCTTAAAAAATAATCGATTTTTACAAAACTTGTTTTTCAGATGTTTTTTTGGTCGCAGAATGTAAATATAATATTCAAATTCAGAAATTTATTATGGCGGATCCAATATGGCAAAGTTGCATAGTAATTTCTAGAACTTCAAAAACTGTTTATAAGTAAAATAGATTTTTTTGCTTAAAGGTTACCGTCGAACGGGGCTATTCTGGTACACCGGGGGCTATTATAGTACAAGCTGGTTTTTTTTGTAAAATATTTGTTTTTAAATTTATAAATATGTTTTTTATTTGTAAATATAGTGTGATATTTTACAAACAAAATAACAGTATTGTTCCTAATAAATTCTTTATCAAAAATCTGGAAAAAATTCATATATACATACAAATTTCATTAAAAAATTGAAAGTTCTCTAAAAATCTGCTTCGATCTCAATATTGACAAATGCAATGTAAAAGATATTTAAGGTACGTGTTGAGAATTTAGTTGGGACTATACTCACCTGATGGGCTAACTTTTTATGAAATATTAAAGAAAAAATGGTTAAAAACTGAAAGTTCAGCACATAGCGGGGCTATTCTGGCACAAAAATATTTTAATTATTTTATGAAAATTCGTTTTATTAAAACAGTAAAAAAGGTTTCTGTGCTTTGGTTTAATTGTTTTTGTTACGTTAATGTTGTATTTTTTGTCAGAAAATTGAAAATAAGTCAAATTTGTCAAACTTGACAAAGGGTGCATCATAACCTCGAAAACCACTTATAATAATATCATATCATTTACAAGGGTTTGAAGTTAATTTCAATATTGCCTGATATAATATAGTTCAAAACGTTATTATAAACCATATTAAGTCGTTTAATTATTCAAATAACACAAAATACAAATTTTGAAAAATGTCATTATTTAACTTTATATTTTCATAAATAATTTCTATAATAATAATAATTACTATTTGGAAATTTATAAAAAATTTGTCTCTGGGATATCTATTAATAGGTTCCCACATAGTTTAATGCAAAAAATAAAATATTTTCTTTATTCTATAAACACAAATAAGTTTATTACCATAATAGCCCCGGCTGCGAAATTATTATAATACAAACTTTGAGTTCTTGTAACTCAAAGAAAAAATGTTTTTTATGGAAAAAATTACAGTAAACTTTCAGAAGGATGTAAACAACGTGACTAGTTAGTTTAAAAAAAAATTTAGTGTAAAATTATGATTTTTGGTGAAACATAGAATACAAAAAAATGCGGTTTTTGTACCATAATAGCCCCGTCTGACGGTAACAGATTTGTTTTATTAAAAACAGAACAACGGTGTTTTTTAGGACACTTTGGAATTTTTGCTCACTTCAATTAGTTAATACTTACTTTCACACTTTACAATGAATATTTATTCTAAGTTTAAAAAAAATATTTCTAAGAATAATGTCAACTAAATCTTTGTAGGAAATGAATACATTTGTTGATTTTTTTGTAATAATAGTACGAAAGGTAATAGAAAGATTTTATCTTTCTCTAAAGCAGTAAAATACCAAGTTCGGTGAAAATCCAAAAATTTTTTAAATGCTTATTCCATAAGATTATGTCCACAATATTGAATTTCTCAATTTCAATATTATATTTACATTCTACTACCCAATAAACATCTGAAAACTAAGTTTCGTAAAAATCGATTATTTTTTGTGTTTAAAGTCCGCCATATTGAATTTCTTAATTTCAATGTTATATTTACATTCTATGACCCAAAAAATATCTGAAAACCAAGTTTCGTAAAAATCAATTATTTTCTTAGTTTTAAGTCCGCCATATTGGATCAGCTATATTGAATTTCTCAATTTGAATATTATATTTACATTCTACGACCCAAAAACATCTGAAAACCAAGTTTCGTAAAAATCAATTATTTTTTTAGCTTTAAGTCCGCCATATTGGATTCGCCATTTTGAAAGTTTAAGTTTCATTCATATTTTAATCGAGATTTTAATGTAGCGAGCACAGAAGGTTACGAATAACGAATTTTGTAAAGTTTCACAAATTTGTTTGGTCTGACCCTAGGCCAGAAAGTTGGAATTCCTGGCGTGCTTGATATAAAGGCCGAGGCTTTTTATCAATAGAAAAATCAAAAAACAACTTTCAAAAAAAGTTTTTTTAAAAAATAATAAAAGTTTTTTTTAAACGGCAACTTTGTTGCTGTGTGTCGTTTACGATTTTTCTTCGTCCTTAGCCGAAAGTACGTTGAAAAGCTAAAGAAAATATTTAAAAGAGCGTTGACAGTGGTTGTTTGTTGTTTTGTTTCATTTTGACTGATGATTTAAAATATATTTTTAATTATTTTGAGTAATATCAAAATATTGTGACTGATATGATATTTGTCTGAAAGATTATAATTATATATGAAGAATGTTTTTATCCTTTTTTCGTGAATATTGTTCAGTTTTTAAGTTAAACACATCTTCTGTCAAAAATCACAACACAGGTACATGATGAGCTTTGCTATGATACCAAGCCACAAAATTTTATATCCAATCAGAGCGCACGAGAGTTAGAGCCGGCAGTAAAAGTCGTTGTTCCTGGAGCAAAATTTTGCCTGAAAGAGCGTACTTTCGGATAGGGGATGAAGAATTTTTTTGTCCTCCATGCACGGAAAGTATGTATTTGCGGACACTTAATGAGTGCGCAAAGTAACTAATTACTGCCTGAGGGCGGGGTAAGCGGGTGCAAAATAAATTCCTGTCCGCTGACGTCACAGAAGTGGGCGCAAAAGTTATGAACACTAATTTTTATGCGAGTAATACATGCAATCAATAATATCTACTGACCATTCTGATTTTCAATTTCTTATCATTCAATTTGTCACTTATTGCAATAAGATTCTTTTTGGTATTAATAGGCAATTTTGGGCAATTTGGGGATTCAAAGAAAGATTTATCATATGTGACGATTTATGGTGCTTGGAACAAAAACATCTTTGGTTTTAAGGTAAAATATATTTCAAAAGCTAAACTCGCACTAAGAAAAAAGGTTTAGTTTAAGCCACAATATTTTTTAGTGGACCATTGTTGGTTGTAACAACAATATTTTGATTGCACTGTTAAAAATTTGGGGAGTTAACGGTTGCTGGAGTTGGGAGTTGAGATTTTAGAGTTAAAAATCGACTCCCCAAGGTGAGTGAGTCTCATACACTCCATGTTTAAGAAGAGTAGGGACTGAAGGATTAAGCGTTAACTCTCTTTACTTCAACTCTTTAAGGCGTGCGACTTTTATAGAGTCCGTAGGGAGTTAAATTTCAACTTCTTTTTTTAACAGTGTGGTATAACAAAACGATATGGTTGGCGTAACACATCAAAAGTTGGTTGGGGCAACAATATTATTTTGTTGCTCTTATTTGGTTGAACCAAACATAGTTTAGTTGTGACAACCAAACATAACTTGGTCGTGAAAACTAAACAGATATTGGTTGTGACCTCCAAAAATATTTGGTTGTGACAACCAAACAATTATTAGAAAAAATTGGTGATTAGTTTGTAAGTAAACTGCCGATAATAATATAAAAAAATCTAAATAAAAACCAATACCCGGCAGTCGTCCGAACCTGGGTCTGACAGTTGGGCCAACGATGTGTGTTACTGAACTGTCTAGCTATAAGGTTTATTCGTTATTGTTCATTCATATCTCTGATGGGCTGGTGGTTAGCCTACTGGACTGGCAGCTGGAAAACCCAGGTTCGAATCTTCATGACTAATGAAATTTTTCTGTTCCAGGTTTTTATTAATATTAAATTTCTACATTCTCATCCGATTATATTTGTGTAATTAAATTTTTAACATGTGAATTATGTAATTATATGTGTTGGCCGACCAAAAATTCGCACCTGGGTTGGTTAGCTCCCAAATAAAAAGTTTTTTTATGACAACCAAAATTTTTGTTATCCCGAATAAAAAAATATAGTTGTGACAACCAAAAGTTATTGTTATGCCAATAAACAACACTGAACCAAATAATTTAGTTGTCTCAACCAAACAGTTTGGTTGATTAAATAACAACCATATAATTTGGTTGGCTCAACCAAATTCTTGTTGCTATGACTAAACGTTTTTCTCAGTGCGACCATGAACAATAACACAGTCCTGCAAGGGTCAGTTTCTAAAATGGGTTAGGGTGATTCTTGTAGGTTTTTTCGCACTGAACACGAATCTGTTGTCAAAAATGGTCCATCACGTTAGGATTTTGAGTAATTCTAGGTCAAATGTACCAAAAATGGCTATTTTTGCCATTTTTGGGAATTTTTTCTGGAGGACCGAAATTTTTCCATTAATTTTCTATATTAGTTTCGTATAGTATGTATTGTCAGCTTTAAAACCCATTTTTAGAAATTAATTTACGATGATTTTTAAAGAAGTTATGAATATTTGAATTTATGAGATTAACCACATTAACCCTCCTGCGCACGAGATTCTACCTAAAAAGACGTTTCCAAATGCATACATTTTTCAGACTGATGGATTTTCATATAACTTGGTATATTTGGGTTTTTGGAGACGCTGATTACGAATCTGAAGTCAGAATTACAAAATTCAAAATGGCGGATCCAACATGGCGGAAGAATTTTTAAAAAATTCTGGGATTTTAATATAACTTGGTATATTGGGGTTTTAGGAGTCGCTGATATCGAAGGTTATGCTTGGAGAAATTGTGTAATTTAGCGATCCGTTACCCTAACTATTCCAACAATTGGGTGCTTAAAATCAAACTCTTGTTTGATGGGTGAAGTGGGGAAGAGCAGTTGCAATCGTTTTTACGGGATCACTATGTGCGGAACTGGTCTTCTTCAGTAAATTCTTTTAAAACTATGTTCTTCAGAACGGTCCTATCCTAAAAAGTAGTAATAACGAGATATCGAGCACATTATTGTCGAAAACCTGATTCGCCGTTGATGACGTGACTATTTTTTTATATCTCTGAATGTAGTTTGTTTATTTTGTTTTTCTGAAATGTCAATCTATCAATTAATAAATATAAAAAATTTATAATAAAAAACAATAAGGTATGCAGGATAATATAAACTTAACTATTTAATCTAAAAAAAAAATAATAATAAATAAATAAATGAACTACACTGCAAAAACACCAGGCGCGCAGGGACGATGATTTGAGGCTTTATAAAGCTTGACTGAGGACTGGTCAATATTGATTGAGGATTGGTGAGTCGGAGGAAGCAAGACTCGTCCAAGCTAGAATGTAACAGCGATTCAAGCCTGACGCTCCAAGCTTGGTTGAGGATTGGAGTCCAAGACTCAAACAATGTTCGGAAGTCCGATTATATCTTCGTCAAGCCTGATTCCACTGTCGCTTACAGAAGACAGAACGTTAAATAATTATTAATATAATAATATTCTTGTTGTATTATGTTGTTAATAATGATAATTCTTATAATTATAATAATAATAATATTATATTATTATTATGAATTATATTATTATATTATTTATAATTATAAATACAATAATAATATTATTATTATCATTTTTTCTTAATTACTGTACTGCTGCCGATTATCATAAAATTAATAAAATAAAAAAAATGTTTAATGTTCATCTATAATTATTTAAATTGATAATCTTCAGATTGTTTTTTTTTATAATTTAAGATTAATTGCACATTTATACACTTAATTATTATCGACCTAAGATTAATTAACAATTTTAATACATATAAACACTTAACCTATGAAATAAAATTTCGCACGCTCAAGGGGGGATCGAACCCACGGCCCTG
Organism: Ganaspis brasiliensis; assembly: GCA_037103525.1. Classification (NCBI taxonomy): domain Eukaryota; kingdom Metazoa; phylum Arthropoda; class Insecta; order Hymenoptera; family Figitidae; genus Ganaspis; species Ganaspis brasiliensis. Next base: position 1,040,869 of record JAZKLR010000700.1, read on the forward strand.
TAGACGAATTCGCTCGCGGTGAACGCACGCTATTAGTACCACTCAGCTACGACGGGTTGTTGAAAGTCAATAGAAATAACTTTGTGAGGTTCAGACCTGGATTATGTGCTATTTACATTTGAATAGTTCTGGAACATATTCATTATCAAAAATAAATGAATAGAATTTATTTATCCTTCGTTTATACTGATTGATATACAGAGTATACAATCCAATCTCGATCCTAACTTATTAATATTTTATAAATAAATATTTTTGTAAAATATTTGCAAAATATGTAAACAAAATTAACTAATAATTTATCATTTTTATTTATAACTTTAATTTAATAATATTATTTAAATAATTAATTTCAATAATATATAATACAAAAGTAAATTATAAAAATTGTTTATATATAATGTATTGAAGGGCACTTTTATTTAAATAAGGAAATTTATTCAATTTGTATAATTAAAGTTTTTTTGAAATGAATGATTTTACAAAATTACGCTATCGAGCACGTAATCATATCTTCAATATTTTTCAAATTTGAAAATTGTCTTTAAATTATTTCGTTTGGTTATGATTCTTTGAAATTTATTTTTTTAAAATAAGAAAATAATTGTTTACAAATTTAATTTAATTCTAATACATCTTACAATTAAGTAAAATTACATAATTTTTGTTTGTTTATTTATAGTTTATTTTATACAAAATTAATAGTAAATATTCATAAAATTACTAAATCTGCAGCAGTTGTAATATTTATTATTTAATTAATAATACTTTTTATATGTATATACTTTAATATATAAAAAAATATGTAATATGATAAGTTGAGCAATTGTGTCACAGTTGATTCAAGCATGAATCTAGATTGGATGTTCAAGCTTCGCGCATGAGGATTCAAGCAGTCTTGAATCTAGCATGGAACGAGCATTGGAGTCCAATCTTTAACCAATATTGAACGACAGTGATTTAAAGACTGTTCCCAGTCTCGGTTACCCACTCTGGGTGTCAAAGCTAGAATCAAGCATCCACCCAGCGTCAGCATTGGTTTCTCGCGCCTGGGACATGTTAAATAGGGCTTAACCCGAATTTCGGTTATTTTGGGCGAACTGTTTTTTCAGTGTAAAATAAAACATAAACATAACTAAAGAATAATTATAAACTAAAATAATAATTAAATTACACGGAAAAATCAATTTATTTGTCTTAATTAAAGTATATATTTTGTAATAAAATTTATTTTAAAAAATTTCAAGATTCCGAACAAAAATATTATATTCCAAAAGACATGATTTGATTTCAAAAATTTTAAATATTTTTTATCGTTTTAACTTTTAATAAAAATTTAAAGACAATAAAAAAGAATATGTATACGTATATAAGTAAATCCTCATCACCTTTCAAATTTCAAAATTTCAAAAAGTTTTGGGAAAGGAAAACAAAAAAGTAAGTGAAAAAGTTTTTCTAATAAATATATTTTCCGTGAAGCAACTTAAGACAAAATTTTGCCTTTTATAAAGCGCTCACATTTTCAAATATTTAGTCATAATATTAGTAATATTATTAAAATAAATAATAATTTTAATCAATTAATAAAATAAAAAGTCTTAATAATTACATAATCTATTTTATTATAAAAATAAATTCCGTAAAATGGGGTAAAGTCGGCCATGCGGGGAAAAGTCGGCCGGCATTTTAAATACAGAAATATTGTATTTTAAATATTGTTTAACATTTATTCTAACTACAAAAAATATAAAACTTGGATTTTCTCTTGGAAAAAGTAATAGTTAATCTTTAAAGTGTTTAAAACTGCTGGCCGACTTTTCCCTACATGGCCGACTTTACCCCATTTTACGGTTATTATTCTTATTATTATAATTATTTTTATTCAGTTACTAAAATAGTTAAATAAATTAAACAATTATCCTACAGATTCAAATTTTCCCAGAATTATGACGTCGAACATTTTTCAGTCGCTAGCAAGTTGTCCACTTGGTTTGTGTGACAAAACCTACTATACCGACTTTTATTTCGACAATTCTAGGAATATTAAATAATATTTAAATCAAGTTGAAAATCGTTCGGATTAAAAAAATGACTGAAAAATGTTCGACGTCATAATTCTGTGAAAATTTGAATTTGAAATAGAAAATTAGCTGAATGAAGCGTTTACATTAATCTGTGAAATTATATCCGACATGGATCTCTGTAGCTTAGTTGGTTTAGAGCAGTCATCTAGCAAATGAAAGACCCGAGTTCGAATCCGGCGGAGCTAAATGTCCGATATTTTTTCACAGATTTCAAATTTTAATAATTTAATCCGAACGATTTTCAACTTGATTTAAATATCATTTAATATTCCCAGAATTGTCGAAATAAAAGTCGGTAGAGTAGGTTTCGTCACACAAACCAAGTGGACAACTTGCTTGCGACTGAAAAATGTTCGACGTCATAATTCTGTGAAAATTTGAAATAGAAAATTAGCTTAATGAAGCGTTTACATTAATCTGTGAAATTATATCCGATATGGACCTCTGTAGCTTAGTTGGTTTAGAGCAGTCATCTAGCAAATGAAAGACCCGAGTTCGAATCCCGGCGGAGCTAAATGTCCGATATTTTTTCACAGATTTCAAATTTTAAAAATTATCCTACAGGTTAAAATTTCACTATGAAATATTTTCTTGAAATCTAAACAAGGATTGATTTTTAAATTTCTTCACTCCTGCAGGAAAATACAATAATGTTTCGAATGGATAAAGATTCCAAATTTTATAAAAAGTTGTAGAAAAGTATGTTTTATGCTGTTTCTAAGAATAAACAAATGTGGTATATGGACCTTAGGGTGGCCCAAAAAAAAATTCGATTTTTATAAATTTTACCCCCCAATTTTGTTCTTTGGCGAAAAATATGAGATACGTATTTTTTTATTTTTTAATATTAACCCGTGCTGCAAATTCGTTGAAAAATGCAATTGAATTCCCATAAGAAAAATGCACTTTTTCGTAAATTTGACATAAAATCGTGAAAAATTGACTTTATTCTTTCTGTAAACGATAATTCTGTTCATGAATGTCTAAATAATAAAAATCTGTCTTATATTTTTTAAATAAATTATTTTAAATATTTTTTATGTGACTGTAAAAAACCCCATAAACGTAAAAAAACTGGAATTTATTAAAAAAAATATTAATTATTATTTTTAATGCTTTTTCTGCATTCATTGATGTTATTATCAAAATATATATTATTTTTTATGTTTTACCATGTTACATAATTTACTCAGGAAGAGGTCTTTCTACAGTTTTCCCTCTGCACTGGCGAGAAAACCCAATTATGGGTGATCCAGGCAAATGCGAGTACTCCTACTTCAAAGTCGTCCTGTAGGCGCGCAATACTTGGTACTTATGTTTAAAGTACTATTTCTCGTAAATTTCCTCGGTGAACACTTGTAAGTGCGAAAAGCCAATAGACAAGTGTATAATTTAAAAAAAAATAATAATAATTTTTTTATAATAATTTTATTTAATTTATTAACATGTGGTTGGTTAAAGAAAATCAATTTGCAAAATTTAAAAAAAAACTACAACTCTTTATAAGCATTTTTGAAAAAAGTTAATAAATAACAACAATAGTTTGTTTAAATAATTGTTATAATAATAATAATTTTTTTTTATTTTATTAAAATGTGGTTGATTCAAGAAAAGCAAGTTGCAAAATTAAGAAAAAACTACAACTCTTTTTAATCAATTCTGAAAAAGTTAATTATTAACAACAATAATTTGTTTAAGCAATTGTTAGCGTCTTAATTTGATAATAAATATTTATATAACATAAATATATATAAATTTATGTTTTTATGAAGCGTCTAAAGTTAGAAAGTTTAAGAAAATTGCAAAAACGCTCGATTTATTTGTCACTTTGTAGAGAAATAACAACAATAAATTGTTTAAACAAATTATGTAACATGGTAAAACATAAACAATAATATATATTTTGATAATAACATCAATGAATGAAGAAAAAGCATTTAAAATAATAATTAATATTTTTTTTAATAATTTCCAGGTTTTTTTTACGTTTATCGGTTTTTTTTACAGTCACATAAAAAATATTTAAAATAATTTATTTAATAAATATATGACAGATTTTTATTATTTGGACATTTATGAACAAAAATATCGTTTACAAAAAGAAAAAAGTCAATTTTCCACGATTTTATGTCAAATTTACGAAAAAGTACATTTCTCCTGTGGGAATTCAATGGTAATTTTCAACGGATTTGCGGCACGGGTAATTATTAAAAAATAAAAAAATACATATTGCATATTTTTCGCAATAGAACAAAATTGGGGGATAAGGTTTATAAAAATCGATTTTTTTTTGGGTCACACTAATGGACCTTGACTAAATTTTGTAGCAGAAGATTAATTTGGAATTCATTATAATAACTGATAATACCTACATATAATATTTTCAGGTAAATTATATTTTTTATATTTTGCAATTTTTAAGTTTATATTTATCAATATTTAATTGACATTTGTAATCTTTTCAATTGTGTAATTCTTTATTTAATTTTGCAATTTACGATATTCGCAGGTAACGATTAATGAGCCTGTGACAAGTCACATTGAAAATGTCTCCCCCCACGGTGGGCAGGAAGCGACGATAGGTTGCACAAAAATGTCGACAAAAACTGCAAGTGGGGTTGTATTTGTAGATGATCACAGGTGAAAAATCCGTTTAGAATGAAATCCTAGCTGCTCCTATTTCAAAGTTATCCACATTTTACATTTTTTTAATTAAATTAATTTTCCCAAAATAGAAAAAACGCGTGCTAGTGTGTGTGTGTTTGTGTGTATGTGAGTATATGTGGTTATGTATGTGAAGGTATATACAAACATAAAATTCCCACTCTCATAGGGTCAAAATTCGTAAAATTAGTACGCATAGAAAAAAATAGATTTTTTTTTATCGAAATATTGAAATAATTATGTTAGATCTTAAAAATGTTTCTACCAAACGAAAAAATTTTAATTACAGTTCGAAAATTTAAAAATTTTTTTTTTTATAATTTGTTTATAAACAATAAATATTTTTTAATGTTTTTGACCCTTTAAAAATCAGGAAAACATATTAAAATACACTTAAAACTCAAAGAAATCGAAATTCTTGGAGGAAATTGACGAACGATTATTTTCGCAATGAATTTTGATTCCTTAGAGTTTTAAGTGTATTGTAATATCTTCTTTCGATTTTTAAAAGGTCCTGAACATTAAAAAGAAATAAATTGTTTATAAATTTTTTATAAACAATTAATTTTTTTTAATGTTTTAATGATTTTTTAATGTTTAATTTTAAATAATGAAAAAGTATTTTTTAAATTTTCGAACTGTAAGTGGAAGTCTGCTTTATGCCTTTTGATTCTATCTAAGGTACACTTAAATAGGAAAAGTCATTTAAGAAATAAAAGCTTTTATTTAAAAAGTGTTTAAAATTTTCATTTTGCAATAACTTTTGTCAAAAATTTTGTAAAAGTTTTTCGTTTGGTAGAAACATTTTTAAGATCTAACATAATTTTTACAATATTTCGATAAAAAAGACAAACCTTTTTGTTTGTATGCGTGCTAATTTCACGAATCCTGACCCTATGAGAGTGAGAATCTTATGTTTGAATATACCTTCACACACACATCCACATACACACACACACACACTCACACGCGTTTTTTTCTATTTCGCGAAAATTCATCTAATTAAAAAAAATGTAAAAAGTGGATAACTTTGAAATAGGAGCAGCTAGGATTTCATACTAAACGGATTTTTTATCTGTGATCATCAACAAATACAACCCCACTTGCAGGTTTTGTCGAGATTTTTGTGCATCCTATCGTCGCTTCCTGCCCACCGTGCCCCGGGACATGTCTTCCCAGGACAAGTCTCCCCAGAGACATTTCTTCCCACAATACAAGTCTCCCCAGAGACAACACTTCACACGACTAATATACTTTCAGTAAGTAATGACTTAAATGGACAAGTCTTTTCAGGGACCAGTCTCCCCAAGGACAAGTCTCCCCGGGGACATCTCTTCCCACAAAAAAAAATTGTTGCCACGCGAGGACAAGTCTTCCCAGGGACAAGTCTTCCCGAAGGCAAGTCTCCCTGGGGACATCTCTTCCCAACAAAAAAAAACTATTGCCACGCGAGGACAAGTCTTCCCAGGGACAAGTCTTCCCGAGGACAAGTCTCCCCAAGGACATCTCTTCTTACCAAAAAAAAAAATATTGCCAAGCGAGGAAAAGTCTTCCCAGGGACAAGTCTCCCCGAGGACAAGTTTTCACAGGGACAAGTTTTTTCGAGGACAAGTCTCCCCGGGGACATCTCTTCCCACCAAAAAAAAAAAACAATTGCCACGCAAGGACAAGTCTTTCCAGGGACAAGTCTTTCCGAGGACAAGTCTTCCCGAGAACAATTCTCCCCAGGGACATCTCTTCTCACCAAAAAAAAATTATTGCCACTCTAGGACAAGTCTTTCCAGGGACAAGTCTCCCAGGGGACATCTCTTCCCACCAAAAAAAAATTGTTGCCACGCGAGGACAAGTCTTTCCGAGGACAAGTCTTCCCGAGGACAATTCTCCCCAGGGACATCTCTTCTCACCAAAAAAAATTATTGCCACTCTAGGACAAGTCTTTCCAGGGACAAGTCTCCCCGGGGACATCTCTTCTCACGAAAAAAAAAATTAGTGCCACGCGAGGACAAGTCTTCCCAGGGACAAGTCTTCCCGAAGGCAAGTCTCCCCGGGGACATCTCTTCCCAACAAAAAAACTATTGCCACACGAGGACAAGTCTTCCCAGGGACAAGTCTCCCCGAGGACATGTCTCCCAGAAGACATCTCTTTCCACCAAAAAAAAATTATTGCTACGCGAGGACAAGTCTTCCCAGGTACAAATCTCTTTAGGTAGCTTCGGAGTGCGCCTCATGAGAAGTATGATTTTTAGAAATAATTTTTAGTGTGTACAGATTCTTTGTTGTTTTTATACCATTTTTTTAGTAAGATAGTCCGTTTGACTTTTATTTTGCATTTTGTACATATATTGTTGGTGCACTTTTGGCATACTTTTGGCACACTGTATGTCCAAAGGGCATTTGTATTTTTGCTGCTAGATTTTCAGAGCAGTTGTTGCATTTTCGTTTTTTATCTGCAGGTTTTTATTTTAAATTAATTGTTATTCAACTTAAAAGCAGTAAGGCATTGGTAGGATAAATTCTACATTTTGATAGATGCAAACTTTCTTTTATATTTGATACAAAAGAAGCTCTTTTAGTGCAGTACTACTGTTTTGTTACTGTTCTTGCTGCCTTTTTTTCGAAAATAACAGGTAATTTCGACGCTGAGTTTGAATGGTGATATAATTAGCTTTTAAATAATATGAAAGTAATTAAAATGTGATGATTTACTGAAAAACTTTTTTACTCTAAAGAAAACAACAAAATATAAAAAATTTAGTGCTGCCATAACTAGGGTGGTAAATTTTTTACGAAATTAAATTCCTAATCATTTTCCGGTCACAAATTTTCTTACAATTAAGACAGTTTTTTTAATTTTGTGAAATTCGCCTTTATATTTGAAATATATTTTAAACTTAAACTCCAAAATTTGCGCATTTTTATAATCTTATTAATAATGTTTGAAGCTTGAAAAGTTCTATTATCACAAAATATTAATATTTAAATTTTTGGAAACTGAGACTTTTATATAATAATTTGTCTTAAACTGTTAAAAAGAGTAACGTATTATAATTCCATTTAGGACTTATAAGTGAAATTGATTTTCGATAAACTTTAAGCGGAATTTCTAGAACCACGAAGAAATTCTCGGTTTAGTATAACTGAGTATAATATAATTTAGTATAACTTTCTCTTTAACGGAGAATTTTTTTGTGGTCCCTTCATTTTTACATGCATTTATCTATTGTAACGTGGTTTTTACGAAAACACACGTTAGTAAACTAAGCTCCGGGATTTCGACAAAGCTAACCTTACCTGGTTGCCGGGAACGCGGAATAGCGGAGAAATAATTTCCAGAAAATGCTCTCAGTACGCACTCAACACATATTATTTCTTGATTTTGTATTTTACTGGCATCATTGCTTTTATTAAGCACTATTTTGTAAACTTGTTAAATTGTCTTTTTGTCGACACGAAAACAACACGATTTTTGTATTTTCTTCTATTATTTTATATAATAACGAAAACACAGCACAGTCCACATACCACGCGACAAACACTACACTACCCGACACTCAAACCACGGCGAAGAGGCCGATGTAGAGGATCCGGACGATCGATGTCGTGATCGTTGGCCAGCTGATCGAACCTTGTTGACATCTGGCCAAGCAGACGGCGCGAGATGACAGTTAGTCCCGAAAGGGACCGCCAGTGGTCAGCAGCGGACAGGAGAGAACAGCAAACCAGGGCCGCCAACCGGCAAGCGCCTAAACCAGCGTTGCGTGCGCCGGGCCCTGGAGAACTCAGTGTGTGCTGAGACTCGAACGCAGTAACGACGTTTGTGCCTTTTTGTGACGAGAATTGGATACGGAAAAGCTGTTTCTTCTCGCCGGATATTCAGTCGTTGAAGAAAATGGACCCGAGTGAGACAAGGCTTTGAAGGCTTTGAAAATTAAAATTAAATTCGACGCGAGGTAATTTAATTTTAAAATTGAAATAAAATTCGAGTCTTGGCAAAGAGTTTATTTGCATCTATGAGCAAATAAATTTCTTTGAATTTTAAAAGGGTTTTCTGACATTTCGCTGTCGAATTAAAAATAACATTATTTAATAGAAACAAAAAAATTTTTAAATTTATTTTAACAATTTTTGGAATTTTATTATTTGTAGTATTCGAAAATGTGCATGAAAAATGTCTGTGTTTAATTATTTCTTGTAGCTGGCTCTGGCTTATTTTTTTCAAATGATTTTTGCAAAAAAATAACCTATACCGTTCCCCACAACCTGTCTTGAGATTTATGTTTTTTTTTTGGAGTCTCAATGAAATTGTTTGTTTTTTTTTTAGTAGAGGTCACAAAGACGGACCAATCGGAAATAGTCACCGCAATAATTTCTAGGAAGTTCCTAGGAAATAAGTGAGTTACTAGAGGTCGCTCGAGTACACTTAATAGACGCGGGGAAATTTTCGGAATATTTCTCGGAAAAATTACCGTACCAAGAGAAGTTTGGAAAGTTTCGGTAATTTTAGGAAACTTTGGAAATTTTTGGGAAGCTTTCGGTAACTTCAAAGAATTATTGGTAAAGTTGAGTAATTTTTGGAAATTTCAGGAAATTTTTTATAGTTTTTGGAAATTTTAGGTAATTTTGATAATTGCAGGAAATTTTGGGTGTGTCTCGGGTAAATTAATGACTTTGATGATCAGTCGATCATAACGACTAAATAAAACTGGTTTTTCTCGGAAATTTTGAGAATTTGTCCAATTTTCGGATTTTTGGGAAATAAAGTGAGAAGAGTTGAATGGATTAGAAAACATTAATTTTTTTATTAACTATTGCGTTTTTTAAATCCCTAAGACCCAGGATTTTTCTTAGTCGGTAAATTAAACCCCAAATTAAATTTTTTTCTTTATTTTCCTATTTTCGCGGTATTTAGATCCAAAAATAAATCCTTTGGGAACCGGTAAAGAAGAAAATTCAGAAGACGAACAAAAAAGGAACTGTGAAAGTGGGAACCCGCCACCACCAGAGATCGATAATACGAATGGTGTCAAAAGCTGAGCAGAGAGGGACGAGGAATTGTGGAACCGCTTTGCACAATTGTCCCTACAGGAAATACTAGCACAAATGCGAAGGTGGTTGCAAATTCGTACAGAAGAGCAACTAAAGGCCGCGGCTGTAGAATATGGGTTAAACGCGACGGGAACCGAGGAAGTTCTGCGCGACAGGTTTGGTCGGTACGTGATTCGAAGGGGAGGGGACATGACAGCTCCATGGGACCCCAAGGACGAGGCACAGACAGACCACGAGTCAGGCTTCCACCCCAACACAACGCGATGGTCCCGTTTTCGGAAAACCGGAAATGACAGTGGAGGGGATAGTTTGCCGTCTCCCAATGAGGCCTGGAGGTTACCGCCCAACACGTGCGCAGGGACGACAGCCGATAGTGTTTGAAGATCCGTGAGTTTTGCACCGCCACTACTCGGAAACACTTTCAACTTTGATAATGTGAACACGCGGTCGCGAGGTGGCGCCACGGACTCGGGCATCTCAGACCAAGCAAACGGGGATAATTTAGCGGAGAACATTAAGCCCTTGATGAAGCTGGTAAAAGGCCAGCAAGAATTGATCCTGCAATTAAAAGCAGAATTAAAGAGGGCGCAAGCGGCTTTGTCTGGAACGTCTTTCACGAATTCCACCCCCACTACAGTAGCAAATACGGTACCGAATGTGACGGAGGCCAGTAGTAACGTGGGCCCTCGTGTCATTGCAAGCACCTTATCGTCCTGAAATACACCCAATACGACAACAGCTCCCCCTATAGTGACCACGGCCCAGGTGCACAGCTCGCCCTCCCAGTTCAGTGGACTGAGCTGGAGTCAAAACAGCAACTGGGGGGCGCATCAGAGTCGCTTAGAGGATAACGATTACTACTGGCAAACGTCCACAGGAATGTATGCACAAACACAGAATTTAACGAATACGCGACAAACCACACAGACAATGACACACCCTTCTTTTGGACTGCCAACGCCTTTGTTAGGTTGGCAAGTCCCAATCGACGCACAGTGGTTTGAAATCAGAAATTGATGTTCAAATCAACTTTTAGAGAGAACGGCTGCATGGATTTTCAATTTTTTTTTTAAATTCATAAATAAATTTTTAAGAGATCTGTGAGAGTAGATTTTTGTTTTTTGTTTTATTTGTTTTATAATGTTGATGCAAACAGCTGAAAAAATGTCAACTTTTTCGTTTTCTTTTTTTATTTTCTACAAAAATTTTTTTTAATGCCTGCCAATACCTTGATTTCATAGAAGTAACGAAATAGAAAAAACAAAAATTTTGAAAGCGCTAATTTAATTGTTATTTACCCCCTATTACCCCCTAAGAGGGGGTAGGAATTTCAAATTTTACGAAAAGTTGAGTTCGGTGTCTATTCCTATATTTTTTGGGCCGCTGAAACCGAAAAAGACCCTTAAAAACGAATTTCACCCCTTCTTCACCCCCTATTACCCCCTAACAGGGGGTTGATATTACAAATATCGAAAAAAAATCAAATAGGGTGTTTTTTCCTAAGGTTTCTTTTCACCCGAGAAAGACTACCAAAAACAAATCCCCCCTTCACCCCCTATTACCCCTAAGAGGGGCTGGAATTTCGAATTTTACGAAAAGTCGAGTTCGGTGTTTTTTCCTATGTTTTTTGGAGCGCTGAAACCGCAAAAGACCCCCAAAAACAAATTTCTCCCCCCTTCACCCCCTATTACCCCTAAGAAGGGTTGGAATTTCGAATTTTACGAAAAGTCGAGTTCGGTGTCTTTTCCTATGTTTTTTGGAGCGCTGAAACCGCAAAAGACCCCCAAAAACAAATTTCTCCCGCCTTCACCCCCTTTACCCCTGGGACGGGGTGTTTGTCCCTATGTTTTTGGGGCACTTAAACCGAAAAAAACAACCAAAAAAAAATCCCTCTATTCTTTACCATGTTTTACATCCTGGCAGTAAATTCAAATTTTAATTTTACAAAAGTAAAGCACGGTGTCTATTTTATTATGAAATTCAAAATTTCAACCCCCTCCCAGGGGGTAATAGGTTGTGCAGTAGGGGAGAAATTTGTTTTTGGGGGTCTTTTTCGGTTTCAGCGCTCCAAAAAACATAGGAATAGACACCGAACTCGACTTTTGGTTGAATTCGAAATTCCAACCCCCTCCCAGGGGGTAATAAGGTGTGAAGTAGGGGAGAAATTTGTTTTTGGGGGTCTTTTTTGGTTTCAGCGCTCCAAAAAACATAGGAATAGACACCGAACTCGACTTTTCGTAAAATTTGAAATTCCTACCCCCTCCTAGGGGGTAATAGGGGGTGAAGGAGGGGGGAATTTGTTTTTAAGGGTCCTTTTCGGTTTCAGCGGACCAAAAAATATAGGAATAGACACCGAACTCAACTTTTCGTAAAATTTGAAATTCCTACCCCCTCTTAGGGGGTAATAGGGGGTAAATAACAATTAAATTAGAGCTTTCAAAATTGTTGGTTATTTTATTTCGTTACTTATATGAAATCAAGGTATTGTCAGGCATTAAAAAAATTTTTTGTAGAAAATAAAAAAAGAAAACGAAAAAGTTGACATTTTTTCAGCTGTTTGCATTAACATTATAAAACAAATAAAACAAAAAACAAAAATCTACTCTCACAGATCTGCTAAGAATTAATTTATGAATTTTCAAAAAAAAAAATTGAAAATCCATGAGGTCGTTCTCTCTAAAAGTTGATTTGAACATAAATTTCTGATTTCAAACCACTGTGCGACGCCCGGAGCAATCCGTCGTACTTGTTGCCGCAGGTCAACCCAACAAGCGTAACAAGGAAAAGTTGGGGGCGGGAACAGAGAAGAGTGGGGAGGCGCAAGAACGGTTCTCGAGAATAGCGACGACACTGGGGCTACCGAGACACCAAACGGAAGCGTGTTTACCCTCTCAAAGCGGGCCTGAGTTCTTCTGGTCAGAACCTAGTTGGACTAGAAACTCGAACAGGCAAACTTTCGGGCAGAACGATTTCGGTTCTCCTCAAGAATCGATAGGGTTCCAAAGCCGTCCGGATAACCAGCAATGGGGATGTTCTTTTCCGACAGCTGGGCCGCAATGAAACCAGCAGCCATTGAACGCTAACCCATTTAACGCGACCACGTTTGGCGTAGGGCAAAGTGGGGGACAGATGTCTCACAGACCCCAAGGGCCCCAATGCGATGTTTTTAAGGTGGTAGGAGCTTAAAAGTTAAAGTTTAAGGGAGAAAGAAGCGAGAACATAGACCAGTTTCTATGGAGGATCGAGGAAGAAAAGGCTGGTGCCTACCTTACCGACGAAGAGTTGCTTCTCGCTATGTCCTTTCTCCTAGACGGCATGGCATACCACTGGTTTCGACAAAACAAGGGACGGTGGGCCAAATGGGATCAATTCAAGCTACATTTCCGAACCCTGTTCGGAAATCCCGCGTATCAAGAGAAGCTGGAAAAAGAGATCTTACTCAGAAAGCAGGGAGCTGATGAGTCTGCGACAGACTTCCTGACATGCATGTTTGGGCTGTTTCAGTTGTCCGAGATACAACTGCCTCTGGAGAAACAGCTCAACCGCATATACGAAAATGTGAGGCCCGAGTTCCGTAAAGCAATGCCTAGGTACAATTTTGCGGACTATAACGGACTAGCCGTCCTAGCCGGTCAGTATAAGCGGGTCGCTGAGACCCTACTAGAACATAGTCCTCCCCCTCCTCCCGAAAAATCATTGATACCAGATTTCGCGTACAAAGGAAAGGCCCCGCCACCGAAAAAGGCTCCTGCGATAGCAGCAGTGGCAGAGAAACCGGAAAAAGAGCAATGGTCTAAACAGTTCGAGGAGCTGTCAAAGAAATTTGAAGCTTTGGTAGCCGTAATAGGCGCCTCGAACGCCAGTAAGACCCTGGTTCAAAGTGAGTCGGGGGGTAACAAGCCGAAACAAGAGAAAGCATCTCCGCCCAAAAAGAAAGCCGTGAGTCCCAAAAAAACGGAAGAACCGGAAGCGTCGACTTCGAGTTCTGGCGAGAATTCGGAATAATTTGTTTCAATTGCAAAGCCGAAGAACACTACCAGCGAGGTTGTCCAAAGCCACACCGCAATGATTACTGCATGCGTTGCGGTAAAGATGGCAAGTCGACAAAAGAGTGTAAACCGTGTCTGGGAAACAAGGACCGGGAAAAGAAGTAAGGGTCGCATCTTTTCCCCAGCAGCCAGACCCAATTTCCTCAAACGCAGCTCAAGCGAGTCCAACTAACCAAGACACGAGTCAAGAGACCCTACGAGGGCTACTTAAACCTCTAGGAGAAGCTCGAGTACAGGACCCGTGTGTAACTCGAGCAGTCGTTGAGGAAGGGGTAAAGAACCGGACAGACTCAGGCACCTTTTGCGACAAAAATGCCTCCCAACCTAACGTTGCTCAACAATCCACGTCATATCAAACTAAGGCTCAGAAGCCAAGAGGAGCCAAAGACACTATTGTGATCAATGACAGGATCGAGAGCAAAGACGGGGAGGATCCATGGAGAACGAACCAGGTTATTCTGGTAATCCTGCGATCAAGTGGTGCGCCAGAAGTGAGCGTTACTCCAGAAGAAAAGACGCCATTACGATTAAGGGTCCTGGAACCACCGGACGAGCACAGCGGTTTTACAATGCATCGTATTCACGACTGCACGTATCGGTAATACCTCAGATGTCCAAGCCTTGATCGATGGTGGCGCCTCACGAACTGTCATGGGAGATATAGGCCTAGCGATAGCTGAGCGGTACCAAGCAACGATACAGAAGACTCAGGTAAAATCAATCGTCACCGCCGATGGTACCATACGTTCAGTGCAAGGTAGTTGTTTACTTCCCATCGAGATAGATCGTGTATCCCGTATGATGAGAGTCTACATCGTCCCAGAAATGGTAGAGCAGGTATTCTTTGTAATAGACTTCATCCATACGTTTGGGATAGTACACGATGGCCGCAATAGGATTCGGTACATGTCGGATTATCAAGAGGTGGTCCATCGCTATACCGAAACAGGGGTGGAGGCAGAGGTTAAGGAAAACAGTGGTGAGCCGCTAAACTCGAATTTCCTCTGCGGGCTTAAGCAAATTACAGAGGGCGAACGAGCTGAGCTCGATGAACTCGTGTCGCGTGTAATTAAGCCACCCCCACCATCACTTCCGGCCACGGATCGAATTGTCCACACCATTGACGTCCAAGGACACCCGCCGATAAAGCAAAGATACAATCGGGGGTCGCCTAAGGTCCTGGCCGCAATGCAAGAGGAGATAGCGCGACTGTTGGCGGAGGGGATAATAGAGCCGTCCAAAAGCGGATGGTTCAGCCCGGTAGTTATGGTCAGGAAGTCCTACGCAACTTACCGATTCTGCGTAGACTACCGGAAGCTGAACAAAGTGGTCAAAAAGGACGCTTACCCCCTTCCCAAGCTGGACATGATCTTTGAAAAGTTGAGAGCCGCGAAGTATATAACAACACTCGATTTAAAATGGGGCTATCACCAGATCCTCATGGCAGAAGACAGCAAGGAGTATATGACGATCACAGTCCCAGTGATGGGGTTATTCTAGTTTAACCGGATGCCCTTTGGACTGTCTGGGGCACCAGCCACGTTTCAGCGACTCGTTGACTCTTTAATAGAGGCGCAGGATTAACAATAAATTCAAAGAAATGCAAATTAGGCTGAAAAACCGTTCGTTACCTAGGATTTCTCGTGAACGAAGAAGGACTCAAAGTTGACCCCGAGAAAATTGACCCCTTGAAGTCATATCCGGCCTCGACCACGATCAAACAATTGAGAAGGTTCCTAGGCATGATCTCGTGGTATCGTCACTTTATACCACAGCTTGCAACGGTAGCCGAACCTCTCAATGCGTTGCTCAGAACAAACGTTGCCTGGAAATGGAAAAATCCCCAGCAAAATGCGTTCGAGCAGCTGAAAAAGTTAGTCAGGACGTCACCGATTTTGACTTACCCCGATTTTGAGATTCCTTTCGATCTTCACACGGACGCGAGTAACTTCGGCGTCGGAGCGGTCCTCACTCAGAAGCAAGATGGACGAAACAAAGTAATTGCTTACGCAAGTAGGACGATGACGGAAGCCGAACGGAAGTAGTCCGTTACCGAAAAAAATGCCTAGCGTTAATATGGGCTGTACGAAAATTGCGCCATTACTTGGAGGGTTTCCATTTTACGGTCATCACTGACCACAGTTCGCTGCGCTGCAGTTACACAATTGTCACAATCCCATCGGTCGACTGGCCAGATGGGCCCTAGGCCTCCTCGAGTACGACTTTGAAGTCATCCACCGGAAAGGTTCCGAACATCTCGTTCCGGACGCCCTTTCACGGATGTATGAGGAGGAAATTGCCATCCCGATAGCTGTCTTAGACCCGGTGGAAGATGATTGGTACAGCCGACGCAGACAGAAAGTACTGGAAACCCCCAGAAAGTTTCATGGCTGGAAAGTGTCTGACGGCATGCTTTATCGCTATTCTCCGAATCTGCTTATTGACTCTGTAATGGAGAACCTAGATGCGTGGAAGTTGGTGGTCCCTACTGAAAGAAGACCAGATGTCTTTCAAGAGGCCCACCTAGATCCACAGTCCGCACATCTAGGAATCGACAAGACTTATCGAAGAGCCTTAGTTCAATACTACTGGCCTGGCATGTTTTGCGACATGAGAGCGTGGGTGCGCACGTGTGACACCTGTCAAAGGATCAAAGCTGACCAACGACCGGCAGCTGGTTTGATGGAAAGGCAAGTTGTGCAGCAGCCCTGGCAACTCGTCGCGACCGATGTCATGTACACGTTGCCTAAGACAGCATTGGGCTACGAGTATTGTGTGGTGTTTGAAGATATTTTTACAAAATGGATCGAGTTAACAACCCTGAAGAAAGCCAATGCTGAAACGATCATAAAGGCCTTCGAAGATCTAATACTGTTCCGCTGGGGCACTCCGGAAGTGTTAGTGTCGGACAACGGAACCGAATACGTAAACCAAGCGTTCAAAGGGCTTACGGAAGCGTATGGCATCCGACACTCATTTACTTCGGTGTATCACGCACAAGCGGACCCAGTGGAGCGAGTAAATAGAGTGCTCAAGACAATGATCTCTGCGTACGTGGGGAAAGAGCATGGGCGTTGAGACGTCTATTTAAGAGATTTCAGGTTTGCCTACAACACAGCGGTATATAGTACGACAGGGGTTCGTCCGGCTTACATGAATCTTGCTAGAGAGCCACGTTCTTGCAATAGTTTACGCAGAGATGTCGAGGGGACGGTCGATCCAGTTCCGGCAGATCCAACTGAATGGCAAGAAAGAATGTTAAAGCTTAGGGAATTACAAGATCTCGTGACATTGAACCACGAAAACGCATTCGACAAACAGAAGAGCTACTACGATCGACGTCGACGTTACGCGGTTTTCCAGGTCGAAGATAAAGTCATGTGGAAAGGCCAAGTCACGTCCTCGGGTAGGAAAGGCATCACGCGTTGTTTTGGGGGCAAGAATCAGAGACCGTACGTCGTAATCAGGGTAGTAGGACCCCCCGTCTACGAATTAAGGACAGCGGAAGGGCGAGGATTAGGTAGGTTCTGGGTCAAGCTTCTAATTCCGTACCGTGGCCAAGAACCTAGGGAGGGGGAAGAGGGTAAAGAAGATGAAAGCTCAGAAATCCCATCCACCAGTCACCTCCGACAAGGAAACGACAGAACCAGGCAAAAGTAAAAATGACGTTGGTTAACTGTAATCCCTCCTAAGGAGGCATTTTTTTTAAAGTGATCGTGCCATAGTTATTTAAAAAAGTCCTACAAACCAGCTGAGAGATTAAAGCAACCCCCTCACAGACACGAGAGTGCAGGGGGAACACAAAGTTTTTTTTGTGGGATTGTAGGTATACGAGAATTTTTATTTTTTTGTAAGGTCCCTCCCTCAATGTCACGTGAGTGTGCGGGGGGGGGGGGGGGTACACAATAAACCAAAAATTTGTATTTTTGGTTCGAGTGACAGAGGAGACCGGGATTAGAGTCACGCGGATGAAGAAAAGGAGGTAAGCGTCGTCTAGGTCCGGGGGAGTTGTAACGTGGTTTTTACGAAAACACACGTTAGTTAACAAAGCTCCGGGATTTCGACGAAGCTACCCGTACCTGGTTGCCGGGACCGCGGAATAGCGGAGAAATAATTTCCAAAAAATGCTCTCAGCACGCACTCAACACATATTATTTCTTAATTTTGTATTTTACTGGCATCATTGCTTTTATTAAGCACTATTTTACAAACTTGTTAAATTGTCTTTTTGTCGACACGAAAACAACACGATTTATGTATTTTCTTTTATTATTTTATATAATAACGAAAACACAGCACAGTCCACGTACCACGCGACAAACACTACACTACCCGGCACTCGAACAACGGCGAAGAGGCCGATGTAGAGGATCCGGACGATCGATGTCGTGATCGTTGGCCAGCTGATCAAACCTTGTTGACATCTGGCCAAGCAGACGGCGCGAGATAACAGTAAGTCCCGAAAGTGATCGCCAGTGGTCAGCAGTGGACGGGACAGAACAGCAAAACCAGTGCCGCCAACCAGCAAGCGCCTGAACCAACGTTGCGTGCGCGGGCCCTGGAGAGCTCAGTGTGTGCTGAGACTCGAACGCAGTAGCGACATTTGTGCCTTTTTGTGACGAAAATTTGATACGGAAAAGCTGTTTCTTCTCGCCTGATATTCAATCGTTTAAGAAAATGGACCCGAGTGAGACGATTCGCCGGCTCCAAGGTTAGTGTTCCTCTTTTATCTCGAAGTGGAAGGTTCGGGAGGTACGCGGTCATCGGTCGTGGCTGTGCTGAGCCATAATTTAATTACGTTTTGTAAGATGTTTCTTTATTAGTTCCGATTCATTAAAAGTTCTTTTGAAAATTGTGTTTATTTTACTTTGTGTTTCTGTAATTGTAAAATAAAGTAGAGTCGCGGAGTGAAAACGTAGTCTCGTTCTCTTTCTCTCTTTCTCGTATGCGAGTCAACTCACGCCGGGAGATGTTCGTGGTGCTCGAGGGCTAGCCGACCAACTCCACACCGGGAGATCTCGACTCCGGAGGAAGCTCGGGTGCATAGTTTCACCTGGCGCAGTTACAAATTGAAACGGGCTTCGCGGGAGTTTCGCAAGCTGAAAGCGTAAGGCTTGCGAGTCGGGATCGGAAAGATGCCATTGTAGTAAGTCAGTATTTGTGTCTCAATAACCTTTCTCTCTCGCACGCATTGTTGCTACGAGTTGCGTGCGTCAGAGAGAGAACGGTTAAAATATATATCAAATTAATGTCAGTCGTTGATATTTGTACTTTAAAAAGAAGTGTTAAACAATCACTTTATATATATTAATTCATCTAACTGAAGCTTTCTATTATCCAATATACTCACTTACTTCAAAGTTTGCTTCGTTATTAAAAAAATGTCAAATATGCAAAGACACATTTGTGGAAATGTTTTAATTTTTTGTAATCTTCACCTCTATGAGGTCCGCCATTTTAAATTTTGAAAATCTGACATCGGATTTGTAATCAGCGAGCCCGAAAACCCCTAAATATCAAGTTTTATAAAAAATTGATATTTTTTACAAAAATATCATTTAAGGGTTGTTTTCACACCTAAAAGCCACAAACGACTTGATCTAGTAAAACGGCCAGATACGGGTATTTTTTTTATGTCCTAGTTTCCGTAAATGTTTGGTTTTTTTTGTGTGTGAAAAATCGTGTCGGACGGTGTTATATAAGAATCTTCAAAAAACTGTTATGCCAAAATCATACTGATTTAATTTGAAACATCGAAAAGTATGCAAATGATTTTAAACAGAACTATATGCTGATCAACAAGCAATTAATTTACTGATTTACAGCAAATTTCACTAATACATTAAAATATTGCTGTTTTGAAACAGATGTATACTGTGGATTAAAGAAAAAGCAAATTTCAACTGTTTCAGTTTTTGAGAGTACCGTTGTGTCACCGTTTGGCTTAAAACTTCCATGTTTATTTTTTATTTTTTAATAATTACAGGAGTTATATTATCGATTTTGTTAATTTGATTTGTTATTTCAATACTCACTGTTCTGTTTTGTCTATTTTACACTTCTTTCAAAGAAGGAATACACAAACGAATATATGTATAAATACTTACTGCAAGGGTTTAGGTAACGAAAAAGTACAACGAAAAAGTAAAAAAGGCCGTTTGCATGATTAAATTGCTTTAAATTTTGAAAGTTTTCAAGCGCAGTAAACAGGGGTCCACCCAGACCCATGTGTCGGTCCGAAGGTGTATTCTTAAAAAACTTGTAATAATGATGTATAGGTAAGTATTTTTTCCTCCTCTTTATTTTTCATAAATCGAAAGCCAATTAAATTTTAGGAAGCTACCTGAAAGCACAAGTTTCTAACTGAATTAGAAATATATTTAATTAACTATTAAAAACAAAAAAGGTCTGGCTGGACCCAGGTGTGAGACGGAGGGTTAATTTAGAGCCAAAATTCAATTCAATAATAAAATTAATTTAGTCACTCGTCAATAAAACTCAATAAAAAACTTTAAATAATTTTATTTAATATTTCACTTTTGATCCATCTCGAAGGACCATAATGTTTAAGACCACAAGAAGGACACCCACTAAAAAGGAAAGTATTTGGCTGAAGCGAATTGTATTTGAGATAGCTTACGCCAAACTCGGTTTCGCGGTTGAACCGTAAACTAAGGTTAAGCCAAATGTGCGGGTAAGGCATTTGTACACCATCTCCGGCAGCTTCACGCAGGATTTTGTAACCCTGATGCCATACTAAAGTTTATTGAAAATGTACGTGATTAATTGTTAACAAAATGTTTTATTTATAGCCCACTAAAAAAGAAAGTATTTGGCTTAAGCGAATTGTATTTGAGATTGCTTACGCCAAACTCGGTTTCGCTGTTGAACCGTAAACCAAGGTCAAGCCAAATGATTTGTGTTTATGTCAAATACTTATCTTTGTTTTTGATGAATTGAAGGTTGAATGAGTGGATTTGGCCATATATATTCACAAAGTGAACGTTCTTACGCGCAAATAAATCATTTTAACCAGGGAATACACCATTTTTTTGAAAATGTGATAAAAGTGAAATGTGACAAGTGCGATTTATTTACCATTGTAGTCAGTGTCGCAGAAAAGTGCAGCAGTTTAAAAGGACCCACAATTACCGACAGAAAAGTTACTAGACGCAGCGGTAAATTCAAAAGTTGAAAATAAATTGCAGTGAATATAAATGTGTAGGGGAGAGTCGCTAGTTGTGAGACGGGTTTTATTTTTGACCTTTAAATTGAAAATAGGTAAACAAAATCGTAAATAAAATACACCGTTCAAAAAGTAACTTAAATACGCAACTTTTATTCATAGAAAGTGTAGTGTTCAGATGAACTCGAAAAATTTTATGATCAATTTTCCCAGCACATCTTTTTAGTCAAAAAAAAAAAGGTGTCCAGTTGTGAGACACTCATAAAAAAATGCTAAAATTTAAAAAATTTGGCATGAAACATTATGTTTAATATAAATAACTAAATATATTGATAATACATATTATTATATACTAAATAAAAATATTTATTCTTTAAAATATGACTATCAGTTTTCTTCATCGAAATCGCTGTCGCAATGTAGGCAAATGAAATAACTTGTGCGCATGTTCCCACACTTTAAATAATTGTTGTGTTATCAAATGTACGTAACGAACTAAACTGAACAGAGCGCTTTATGCTGCATAACGAAAAATATAGGCTGTTCCAGATATTTCCAACTGTAGATTGAAACAATGCAATATTGCATTACAAAATAGAAGGAAAATACTAAATAAAAGTGCATAACATTTAGCTTTTCCAATTAATTAACTTAAAAAAAAGTACTTTGCACATATTGAAAAAAAGTTTTTTAGTCGATTTTCACACACAGTGTTGGCATCTAACACAAACAATACATATATCCGCTTCGGTGTACACGCAAAGGTTGGCTCGTATAAAAAGAAATGTTTTTATGTATACTAATCAGCCTTTTTATATTTCGTGTTAAAAAAATGGACTGTATCACAACTGGAGCCGTCTCACAACTGGCGACTCTCCCCTAATAAATAAGCTTTATTTAATGAAAGTAAGTATATATAATTGAAGACAATATTTACATTTAATATTGAAATTAAAGTATATGTTTTTGAATAAAAAGTAACGCATTTTACAAACTTGATAAGTACTTTTGTCTTTTTATTCTCATAATTAAAATTATTTTTAAAATTAAAACTTCCAACTCATATATTTCAATTGATCAATATCTTTTTAATTCCATAAAAGAAAGAAATATTTATTTTATTTTCTTATTTTAAACTAAATTTCGTAATTAATTAGACAACAATACAGTTTTTTTAATACAGGTATTAAAATTTTAAGAATGTACTTATCAACGTTGAAAGTCAGTTGAAGTCAATATTAATAAAAATTTTTTTATAATTTCAACATTACTTAAATTAATTTTAAATTATGTTACGTTCGAGACAAGAAAACCCCTTAAAATTATAACCTAGCTCTTCCTTTTAAATCAATTTCTATAAAGAACTTGATTTGGGATGAGGATAAGTCAATGAGTTAACTGAGAGATAAGTAAAATAATTTATTTGTATGACAAGAGATTGAGAATGTTATCCAAATTTTGTGGTAGAATTTAAACCTTGCTTTTGAATAGGAAATAGTCCTGAATAATATTCTGAAGAGAGTCGTGTCAGTATAAGAAAATCCAAGTGACGAGAACCAGAAGAACAGTAGACAATTAGGCCGGAACTTGACGTGTGTTATACTTTGTGTTGATATTTGATTAGGCTGACTGTTGACTCAAGGATTATCTGCAGCACGTCGGATCTTTTTGAAAGTTCTAACGAATACACGAGTGGTCGTAGTCCTCAGGTGAATTTGAAGAAAGATTGTTTACACACAAACTGGTACAAGTTACAATGTCTAATTTGGCTCAAATAGAAAATCGTTTGATTATTATCACTTGACAAAATCTCTCACTGCTGTTCACCAATTCTTGAATCAGTTAACTTCCTGATTGATTGATAAGTGTCTTGATTGCAAACTGGGAATTTATTTGTTTCACTCCGATAATTTAAATTTAGGATGAGCGAGTGAATTTATAATTGAATAACTAATAGCGAATATCATTACCAAATATTGGTATCAAGTATTGCACTGAGTATCACGTAAAGTCTCGATGGAAAAAAATTCTTGGTGGGTATTTTCGCGGTTAAATATCTTGTCGATTCTGAACTGAACTTTTTGAACACCAACTCTTGACTGATTTTGCGGGGTTTTTATATGCTCGAAAACCCCTGTGAACAAGTTGGTCTGGTGATACATCCGGCCTCATTTTGCAGGGTTTTTTGTGCTCGAAATCTCCTGTGTAATAAGTAGGTCTGGTGATGCATTCTGCTTTCAGTTACGAAATTCTTGACATCCGGCCTCTATTTCTCCAAAATATTGACTTCATATTTTGTTTTTTCGTATTTCCTTTTGAAAGTAGATGAATCTTCATATTTTGGTTTCTCGTATTTCCTTTTAGTTAATACATATTATCAATATATTTCCCTTCAAAAGCAGGTTCAATGAATATACATGCAATTTATTATCTTGCCATATTACAGATTATTGAATTTGTTCTTTTAACATAATCATAGTCAAATAATATATTATAATGGTTACTTTTAGTTACGGACGTAACATCTCCCCCCTAAGTTTGAGCATGAGAGAGAAACGAAGCATGCTCAAAATAAAATTTGTTGAATTTGAATTTATTCAGGGGAAATGCTAAGACCGTTTACATGTCTTATAATATCATACTTAACACACATGATAAATTATTTTTAATAAAAAAGGATAAGAAAGAAGAAATATTTACTAAAACATATTTGTTAACAAAAAAGAAAATATGCAATTACTAAAGAATTAGTACATTCTAGTTTAGCATCGAAATTTGTATTTATACTTTAGGAAAGATAATTCATTCATTCTTCACATATAATGATGACAATCTTATACATTTTTACTATATATATTGTTATCAAAAATTTTGTTAATTTTAACATATGATTTGAGTTAAAATTTTAATATCACACAAGTTATCCAAATATGTAAATTTAACATAAAATTAGTATGAATTATTAATGATTTTTAGCAGAAATTTACATGCGGCAAAAATCATAACTAGATTTAATATGACATTATCATAAGTTGTTATATATATTAAATAAACTACTAATTGCGTAAAATATTGATGCTATTATTTAATTTATAAAATTTACATTTGATACGAATTTTGCTTATCATAACAGAATGTTCAAAAACAGGGAGAAAAGAAAAATATAATGTAAAGAATTATTTGTATTATTAAAAAGAACCTGAGTTTATTTTTTATTTTTACTCTCTTTTTTTTTTGTTTTTGAAAAATAAAGAAAAAATTTTTAGAATTTTTTATTTATTTCTAACATTTAAAATGTTGCTCAAAACCTTTTTATGTTTGGTGAGAAATTGCATAATAAGGTTTGAAAATGTGATTTTATTTAGTATAGTCACATTTTCAATCTAAAAATTTTGTTTCTTTTCTTTCATTCTCCAGTGATATTTCCTTTATTTTAACTGTGGTATCTTGAGAATGAAAGTTGAAAGAAATATACTTTCTACCACACATGCACGAAAACCTCGTGTTTTCGTTCGCCTTAAGCGGGGCAGTACTCAGAGTTATTTCTAACGTCACTAACCTGAAAACTGCGAGTGCTGACCCGCTAACGCGTACAAAACACGAGATTTTCGTACATCTGTGATAGAAAATAGCATATGCACCTCGGGAGGCCGATTTTTTGTCTCGCACAATGTTCTCCGAACATTTGTGCTTGACAAAAAAACACGGACTTTCCTCCCTTGATGCATAATATACTATTTTGGTCCTTTTAAGTTTCCGGTGCACCTTAGCAAATACCGGGTCTAGAAGTGCTAGTCTTATCACCACCTATTTTTTATATTTTCTTTCTAAGGACTAATGCACCTGCTTCAAGCGGAAAAACGAAATATGGTTTATCAAAAGTTTCTCATTGGTTGCTTGATTTGAGAAGTTTTTGAAATTTTTTAGGTGGGGCACTTTGTTCTGTTCTTTTCCGGGGGTTGGTCCGCGACTATTATTTAGTATCGTTTTTTCTCGTGACTTAGAAAGTTCTTAGCTCGTTTTCTTTTAACTCTCTTTTTTTTTTATCATGGAAGACGGGAGTTCTGATGATTATGTGTTTGGTAATTTTATGGATTTTGAAACTAGTGGTAATCAATGTGTGAACCCTGTGGCAACTCCGGAGCTTGATTGTGATTTAAATGAATTTTTGTCAACGGAATAATTGACAGATGTTATGGATTTGGATGCAGTACCTGTTCAAACACCAATTTTTGATCAGGGTGTTGTTGCACCTTTAAAAGACGAAGAAACCTGTGCAAGTACCTCGAATTCATTGACTAGGGTGTCATTCAATGAGAGAAATTCGCAAATTCCTTTTCAAATCTGTGCCGCTGTACCAGACCCTTTTTACAAGTATCGCTCCGTTTACGGACAATTGGATTCATCGATACAGTATACTAATATCTGGAAAGGACTTGCAAGTTCTGAGATATTTACTTTCAGATTCCGAGATGGGGTTTATAAGGGTCCCAATTGGTGGACAACTTTACCCTGTCAATCAGAAATCAGGAAGTTACTCGCTCTGGAATTACAAATATATGGTTTAGGAGGACCACTGTACATCGGAGGACAGTATTGCAAAATCAATACAACTACTTACGACTTTCAAATGGTAAGTGAGATTATTATTATTTATTTATTTATTTATTTATTTGCCTTAATTCCCGCAGTATTATTAATAACACGCAGTAAAATTTTGCGCTGTTATTTGTTAATCAAAACTATAATTTTTACAGATTTAAAGAATGAAAAATTAGAAGAATAATCATAAAGTTTAACGTAGTTAGTTATTATATATTATTTTTTTTGTTTTGAGAAAGGCAATCAGAACTATATTTAGATTTAATCGATAATTATTCCAAATATTTTTTTGAACTTGAAAAACTGAACAGTAAATACTAGATTTAAATAAAAAAAAAATTATTATGAAAATCAAATGAATAATTGTTAGAAACAATTGTAACTTGGACAACTTGATTCATAATCGAAAGGGAAAAATAGAAAAAGGATTTTTTTTTGCGTAAAAAAAATTGTAAAGTATTAAGAATAATTGATATAAAAACAAGATAATTAAAAATTAAAGGTTAATTATAAAAGTAGATGAGAATAATAAACTGTCAATTGGAAACTAAAAAAAAAATTGGAAATTGGAAAGAAGAGAGAATGAGAGAGAGAGAGAAACATTTGTTGAAGGAAAGAATTAAAGAAATAACTGATGCAAATAATAAAACATTGAAGAAACTAATTAAGAAATTGAATTTTCATTAACAAAAAATTTATATAGAGAAAAAAAAATTTCAATAATAGTGACATCTTCAGGTTTAATTTTAAGTATAGTAAGAAATAGTGAATGACGAAAGACGACTAATTTTTAGATATGGACCGAATAAAAGAATGACTGAATGAGTGAATGTTTAAATTTATGTAAGTGGAAATTTTTTTCGCAATAAGAAAAATTGTGTTGTAAATAATTTGATTTTCTTTGAATAGTTTTGGAGAGAAAAGAAAATTTATTTAAATAATTTTAATTTAGTTTAATTTTTAAATTTTGTTTAAAAATATATATTTATTTATAATTGTATATATATATATATGTTATTTTTTATTTATTTATTTATTATTTCTTTTATTATGTTTTCTATTATCTAGAAATATCTTATGTAATGCTCTAAAACAAATTTTATTTCTATGCTTGTGTATTTGTTTTAATGTAATGTTTCATTTTATTATTTTGAGAATGTTTTTTTTTTATTATTATTATTTTTTATTTATTTTTTTATATATATTTCTTTTAAATTTTATTTAAGGTTTACATTGTTGTAATAACAGTTAAATAAGGTTTTTTTGTTATTATTTTTTTTATTAAAATAAAATTTTGGTAATAAATTTTATCAATAAGAGTTTAAATATATATTTGTTTGATTTTTTGTAATTTAAACTGATCAAATTTGAGGTTCTTTTGACATTAAAATCAGTGATTTGACAAATTTAATTTGTTTATTATCTAAAGTTTTTTCCTTTTTTTTTTAAATAGATTGATCGAGAGAGCATAACTTGGAATGGCAATTTGAGGGATGCTATACCTTTGCCTCATGTCCAATTTGAAAACAGATATTATTGTTTGCCTTATGATTTTTTGGCCAAGACTACTACTCTTTTTCGTCTTCACAAGGATTTATTAAAAGAAAAATTTAAGTCAAAGACAGAGTTCATACTCTATTACAGAAAGTTGAAGTTTGTTGGGAATATACTGATTCGCGTAAGTTGTTTATAATTATATCTGTATATGTATGAATAGAGAGAAAGGAAAAGGAGAGAGAAGAAAAAAAATTTTGTATACTGTTGTTCAAGATGTAACTTTTAATTTGACAGATTGGAAACTATGATGACTGGTACTTGACTGCAACTGGGGAACAATTAGAAGCGAAGGATACTGTCGTTACTGAGATTGTTATGGGATTACTTTTTACCCTTTCTTTTGAATGGAAGGCAGGGCTCTTCTGCACAAAGGATGAAGGTGTTGCCCATTTAAAACTACACCTCATTCATACACCCGATCCATTAAATATGACTTTCCAAATAGGCAGAACTAGGTGGATGATCCAAGATATGTGTGTTAAAAGGGTGAGTATTTATCGTTTTGAATAATATGATCATTTGATGTTTGCCATCTTATATATATATGTATATATATATTTATTTTTTTTAGTACTTTGGTCCATGAGGGAAGTAGAAAGAGAGAGAGAGAGAAAAAAATTTTGATTTTAGGAAGAGTTTTTTATATTTTTTTTTATTTTTAACAATTTTGTACCATAGTTTCATATTATAACGTAAGTAAACATTCATTTATTTAAATAAATTGAGAAAATTGTACAATTCCCTTAGTTTTTATTAAAATAATTCTTTTATACTTGATTGTCTCCCATTTCCTTATTCTCCTCTTTTTTCATATGTTATAATTGATTTTCATAAATTCACTTGACAATTTTTGGTAAATATTGAATAGAAATAATGTAATAAGTAATTTGGTCAATCCTAGTATTTAAGCATATCTAATTTAGCTTAATTTAACTAAATATTGTGGAAATTGGATGGAGGTATTTCATGATTAGTGATTAATTCTAAGATGGAAATTTAGAATTAAACTAAACTCTGTGTCAATTGGCAACGTTGGTGCGGTACTGGCACCGTACTCTGATATAGTACTGGCATAATTTTGGGTATAGTCTGACGGTACTATAACTGTTAAAGTCAAAAGTTTGGTTGAGTATTTGCACACTGAAAGAAAAACTATTTGGCTATAGTTGAAGCCATTTTAATTAAAATGACAAGGATTCCAGGTTAAGCTTGCAACCGAAGCGAAGTTAGTTCTAATATGTCAAACTTGTTAGTTTGTTATTCTTAAAAAAAAGAAAGAGAAAAAAAAACTTTTCAATCAGATCAAAGTTTACAATTTTTCAGTGCAAATGAGCTAAGTTGCATTAGATAATCTTTAGAATAATGTAAAAGATTACAATATACTTTTAATAGTGTTTTTTTTTTAAAAAACAGCGTCTGGTTAAAACATCGTAATAAAGTTCATACATTTCCTTTCTTAAGTGTCGCTCAACATAAATAAATTTAGAATTTATATATGAGAACATGTCCATATTTTGTACTAACGGTTTCTTATTTTGTAAGGGTGATCCTCCCGGTCTATTTTCTAAGATAATCAATTTATGATGTTCATTTTGATATAATTATAGCCACAAATTATTTCTCTGGCTTTTTCTGCCAGAGCAAATGTTATATCTTGTGTTTCCAAAGAATAAATAGTTTCCAAATCTTTTTTATCTCCCTCTGCTGTTTTATTTGCTAGACCTTCATAGAGTACTTCGTATTTTTTCATACTGCATACGTCATCAGGTAGTGTGTTCCAAAACGTGTTTCCATTTTCCCGGTCTATACATGATCCTTTCGATGACGCGCAAACTGTATCTGATTGTAAATGTATTTTGTTTGTATCTAAATTGATTGTTGCGTAATATTCTTGTAATGTGATTTTATATGATGCTTGTACTACCACATCACTCCAACTACCGTAAGCATTACTGCATGTGGTTCCTTTGCAATTTGCATCGTAACTTAAAGATCCTGCTAAAGTTTCGGTACGGTAAGTTGTTTCATTTACTTTTAAATTATCAATGTTTATAGTATCATGTGGTTTGTAAGTTCCTATGAGGTGCATGTTTTTGCAGATATCATAAGGTACTTCCTTAATATATTCCCCTTGTCCTCGAGCAACCGGTGATGAATGTGAATGTATACCGCAATGTTCGATAGCACGTCTAAATTCTACTTTACACTGTATTACCTTGGTTGTAGCGAATCCACTCAGTTGAATTAGTTGCACGTACATTTGCTCAGTTTTAGTTGGTTTCTTTTTTATGTCGCATTCTCCAACATTAAGTAACGAAAGTGTTGTGATATTTAGTTCTGTTGATCCACAATCGTATCCTATAATAGCGTTAATTGTATTGATTCCGGAAAGTAGAAATAACAGGTGTAGCGTTTTCTGTATTCCAGTTACCACCATCTGGAAACAGACATCATGCTTATTTTACTCTTCTTGTTCGATACGTGATAATTGAAGTCTGTTTATGTGTACTATTTTTTGTTTATTTTTTATTTGTATTTTAATATTTCCTTTATTTAAAATTTCTAATATCTTATGTGGTCCAGAGTACTGATTGGCAAATTTATTAATTTTTCCCCCTTGTAATAAAAAAACTTCATGTCCAATTTCAAGATCTTGCGGATTACACTTTTTATCGTAATAAATCTTTGATTTCTCTTTTGCTGATATCAAATTTTCTTTTGCAATATTTCTCATTTCATGCAATCTTGTTATTAAATCTGTCAGGTACTGGTCATATGTTTCTAATTTTTCATGTTCTAATGGTGGTTCGCTGGATGGTAATCGTGCCAATTTTCCAAATATTAATTCGTACGGAGTACATTTAGTGCCCTCATGTATGATTGTATTGTAAGAAAACATAGCAAGTTCTAGCCAGTAATCCCATTCTTCATTTTTATTAATAAATTGTTTTAAATATTCCCCTAAAACATTATGTGATTTTTCAACTGACCCGTTAGGTTGTGGATGAAAAGCGGTTGTTTTGAATTGTCGAATTCTAAATCTTTTTGCTAAACGTTTCATTAAATTACTTAAAAAGTCTGTTCCTTGATCTGTTAGTACTGCTTTAGGTGATCCATAAATACAAATAAACTTTTTTATAAATGCATCAGCTATTGTGCTAGCTTGATGATTTGGAAGTGCAATTGCCAGAGAATATTTAGTGAGATTATCTTGAATAGTTAGTATATATTCATTTCCTGTATTAGTTTTAGGAAATGGTCCAACGATGTCCATTGCAATTTTTTCAAACGCTGTACCTGGTGTGTCCGTTATAATCATCGGACCTTTAGTTTTAACGCGAACTAATTTTTTTAATTAACATTGTAAACAATTCTGAATGTATTTTTGAATATTTAGTTTCATGTTTTCCCAGTAATAATTTTGACGTATACTGCCATAAGTTTTTGTAACTCCCTTCCCAAGTAGAAAATTTGTCGGTATTACTACCGACAGTCTGTCGGTAGTACTGACGGTGGTACTGTCGGTAGTACTATCGGTAGTCTGTCGGTAGACTGTCGGTAGTCTGTCGGTAGTCCATTAGTAGAACCTCCGGTAGTCCGTCGGTAGAACCTTCGGTAGTCTGTCGGTAGAACCATCGGTAGTCCTTCGGTACTCTTGCGGTAGGTCACATTCTCACCACTTCTTCGGGGCAGTTAACCTCAAATTTTAAAACTCGAAGTAAAAATTGTACACAAGTGCCCCACCGTTGTCCAGGTCACATTCTCACCACTTCTTCGGGAAAGTTAACCTCAAATTTTAAAAATCGAAGTAAGGATTGTACCCAAGTGCCCCACCGTTGTCCAGGTCACATTCCCACCACTTCTTCGGGGCACTTAACCTCAAATTTTAAAAATCGAAGTAAGGAGTGTACCTAAGTGCCCCACCGTTGTCCAGGTCACATTCTAAACACTTCTTCGGGGAAGTTAACCTCAAATTTTAAAAATCGAAGAAAGGATTGTACCCAAGTGCCCCACCGTTGTCCAGGTCACATTCTCACCACTTCTTCGGGACAATTAACCTCAAATTTTAAAAATCGAAGCAAGGATTGTACCCAAGTACCCCACCGTTGTCCAGGTCACATTCTCACCACTTTTTCGGGACAATTAACCTCAAATTTTAAAAATCGAAGTAAGGATTGTACCCAAGTGCCCACCGTTGTCCAGGTCACATTCTAACCACTTCTTCGGGTCAGTTTACCTTAAATTTTAAAAATCGAAGTAAGGATTGTACCTAAGTGCCCCACCGTTGTCCAGGTCACATTCTCACCACTTCTTCGGGAAAGTTAACCTCAAATTTTAAAAATCGAAGTAAGGATTGTACCCAAGTGCCCCACCGTTGTCCAGGTCACATTTTAACCACTTCTTCGGGTCAGTTTACCTCATATTTTAAAAAGCGAAGGAAGGATTGTACCCAACTGCCCCACCGTTGTCCAGGTCACATTCTCACCACTTCTTCGGGACAATTAACCTCAAATTTTAAAACTCGAAGTAAAAATTGTACACAAGTGCCCCACCGTTGTCCAGGTCACATTCTCACCACTTCTTCGGGAAAGTTAACCTCAAATTTTAAAAATCGAAGAAAGGATTGTACCCAAGTGCCCCACCGTTGTCCAGGTCACATTCTCACCACTTCTTCGGGACAATTAACCTCAAATTTTAAAAATCGAAGCAAGGATTGTACCCAAGTACCCCACCGTTGTCCAGGTCACATTCTCACCACTTTTTCGGGACAATTAACCTCAAATTTTAAAAATCGAAGTAAGGATTGTACCCAAGTGCCCACCGTTGTCCAGGTCACATTCTAACCACTTCTTCGGGTCAGTTTACCTTAAATTTTAAAAATCGAAGTAAGGATTGTACCCAAGTACCCCACCGTTGTCCAGGTCACATTCTCACCACTTTTTCGGGACAATTAACCTCAAATTTTAAAAATCGAAGTAAGGATTGTACCCAAGTGCCCACCGTTGTCCAGGTCACATTCTAACCACTTCTTCGGGTCAGTTTACCTTAAATTTTAAAAATCGAAGTAAGGATTGTACCTAAGTGCCCCACCGTTGTCCAGGTCACATTCTCACCACTTCTTCGGGAAAGTTAACCTCAAATTTTAAAAATCGAAGTAAGGATTGTACCCAAGTGCCCCACCGTTGTCCAGGTCACATTCGCACCACTTCTTCGTAGAAGTTAACCTCAAATTTTAAAAATCGAAGTAAGGATTGTACCTAAGTGCCCCACCGTTGTCCAGGACACAATCTCACAACTTCTTCGGAAAAGTTAACCTCAAATTTTAAAAATCGAAGTAAAAATTGTACCCAAGTACCCCACCGTTGTCCAGGTCACATTCTCACCACTTTCTCGGGACAATTAACCTCAAATTTTAAAAATCGAAGTAAGGATTGTACCCAAGTGCCCACCGTTGTCCAGGTCACATTCTAACCACTTCTTCGGGTCAGTTTACCTTAAATTTTAAAAATCGAAGTAAGGATTGTACCTAAGTGCCCCACCGTTGTCCAGGTCACATTCTCACCACTTCTTCGGGAAAGTTAACCTCAAATTTTAAAAATCGAAGTAAGGATTGTACCCAAGTGCCCCACCGTTGTCCAGGTCACATTTTAACCACTTCTTCGGGTCAGTTTACCTCATATTTTAAAAAGCGAAGTAAGGATTGTACCCAACTGCCCCACCGTTGTCCAGGTCACATTCTCACCACTTCTTCGGGACAATTAACCTCAAATTTTAAAAATCTAAGTAAGGATTGTACCCAAATGCCCCACCGTTGTCCACGTCACATTCTCACCACTTCTTCGGTGAAGTTAACCTCCAATTTTAAAAATCGAAGTAAGAATTGTACCCAAGTGCCCCACCGTTGTCCAGGTCACATTCTCACTACTTCTTCGGGGAAGTTAACCTCAAAATTAATAAATCAAATTAAAGATTGTACTTAAGTGCCCCTCCATTGTCCATGTCACATTCTCAACACTTCTTCGAGGAAGTTAATCGTAAATTTTAAAAATCGAAGAAAGGATTGTACCCAAGTGCCCCACCGTTGTCCAAATCACATTCTCTCCACTTCTTCGGGGCAGTAAACCTTAATTTTAAAAAATTAAAGTAAGGATTGTAACCAAGTGCCCCACCATTGTCCAGGTCACATTCTCACCACTTCTTTAGGACAATAAACCTTAATTTTCAAAAATCGAAGTAAGGATGGTACCCAAGTGCCCCACCGTTGTCCAGGTCACATTCTAACCACTTCCTCGGGTCAGTTTACCTTAAATTTTAAAAATCGAAGTAAGGATTGTACCTCAGTGCCCCACCGTTGTCCAGGTCACATTCTCACCCTTTCTTCGGAGAAGTTAACCTCAAATATAAAAAGTCGAAGTAAAGATTGCACCCCAGTGCCCCACCGTTGTCCAGGTCACATTCTCACCACTTCTTCGGGACAATTAACCTCAAATTTTAAAAATCGAATTAAGGATTGTACCCAACTGCCTCACCGTTGTCCAGCTCACATTCTCACCACTTCTTCGGGACAATTAACCTCAAATTTTAAAAATCGAAGTAAGGATTGTACCCAACTGCCTCACCGTTGTCCAGCTCACATTCTCACCACTTTTTCGGGACAATTAACCTCAAATTTTAAAAATCGAAGTAAGGATTGTACCCAACTGCCTCACCGTTGTCCAGCTCACATTCTCACCACTTCTTCGGGACAATTAACCTCAAATTTTAAAAATCGAAGTAAGGATTGTACCCAACTGCCTCACCGTTGTCCAGCTCACATTCTCACCACTTTTTCGGGACAATTAACCTCAAATTTTAAAAATCGAAGTAAGGATTGTACCCAAGTGCCTCACCGTTGTCCAGGTCACATTTTAACCACTTCTTCGGGTCAGTTTACCTCATATTTTAAAAAGCGAAGTAAGGATTGTACCCAAGTGCCCCACCGTTGTCCAGGTCACATTCTAACCACTTCTTCGGGTCAGTTTACTTTAAATTTTAAAAATCGAAGTAAGGATTGTACCTCAGTGCCCCACCGTTGTCCAGGTCACATTCTCACCCTTTCTTCGGAGAAGTTAACCTCAAATATAAAAAGTCGAAGTAAAGATTGCACCCCAGTGCCCCACCGTTGTCCAGGTCACATTCTCACCACTTCTTCGGGACAATTAACCTCAAATTTTAAAAATCGAAGTAAGGATTGTACCCAACTGCCTCACCGTTGTCCAGCTCATATTCTCACCACTTTTTCGGGACAATTAACCTCAAATTTTAAAAATCGAAGGAAGGATTGTACCCAAGTGCCTCACTGTTGTCCAGGTCACATTTTAACCACTTCTTCGGGTCAGTTTACCTCATATTTTAAAAAGCGAAGTAAGGATTGTACCCAACTGCCCCACCGTTGTCCAGGTCACATTCTCACCACTTCTTCGGTACAATTAACCTCAAATTTTAAAAATCGAAGTAAGGATTGTACCCAAATGCCCCACCGTTGTCCACGTCACATTCTCACCACTTCTTCGGGGAAGTTAACCTCCAATTTTAAAAATCGAAGTAAGGATTGTACCCAAGTGCCCCACCGTTGTCCAGGTCACATTCTCACCACTTCTTTGGGGAAGTTAACCTCAAATTTTAAAAATCGAAGTAAGGATTGTACCCAAGTGCCCCACCGTTGTCCAGGTCACATTCTAACCACTTCTTCGGGTCAGTTTACCTTAAATTTTAAAAATCGAAGTAAGGATTGTACCTCAGTGCCCCACCGTTGTTCAGGTCACATTCTCACCCTTTCTTCGGAGAAGTTAACCTCAAATATAAAAAATCGAAGTAAAGATTGCACCCCAGTGCCCCACCGTTGTCCAAGTCACATTCTCACTACTTCTTCGGGGAAGTTAACCTCAAAATTAATAAATCAAATTATAGATTGTACTTAAGTGCCCCTCCATTGTCCAGGTCACATTCTCAACACTTCTTCGAGGAAGTTAAGCTTAAATTTTAAAAATCGAAGTAAGGATTGTACTTAAGTGCCCCACCGTTGTCCAGGTCACATTCTCTCCACTTCTTCAGGGAAGTTAACCTTAATTTTAAAAAATTAAAGTAAGGATTGTAACCATTTGCGCCACCATTGTCCAGGTCACATTCTCACCACTTTTTCGGGACAATTAACCTCAAATTTTAAAAATCGAAGTAAAGATTGCATCCAAGTGCCACACCGTTGTCCAGGTCGCATTCACAATACTTTTTCGGGGAACCTAACCTCAAATTTGAAAAATTGAAGTAAACTAAGTACTTAAGTGCCCCACCTTTGTCCAGTTACATTCTCACCACTTCTTTAAGGAAGTTAACCCTAAATTTTAAAAATCTACGAAGGGATTAAAACAAAGTGACCCACCGTTGTCCATGTCACATTCTCAGCACTTCTTTGTAGAACCTAACCTCAAATTTGAGAAATCGAAATCAGGAGAGTAACCAAGTGCCCAACCCCTTGATACTTAATACACTATTTTTTTCTTTCGCTCATCAAAGATCTTAAAAGTTGATCATTTGAGCTTTAAAATAAGTGCTTATTTATTGTTTTATCCTAATTAGATGACAAAATATAAAACTTTTTGTAAAGACAAAAATTTTGATGGATGGGCAAATCCTGCTGGACGGCACTGTATTTTGTGCAAAAAGTGAAAAGTTCATTTCTTTCGAGGTTTCCAGGTATGTCATTATTAATAATATATAATTATTTCTTCTATAGAACCAATATTTATTTAATTGAAAAACAATTTCTTTTTATAACATTTAGTGTAAGAAAAACGAAAGGTAAAAATGTTTAAGCTTTTTTAGGATTTTGTTTTAATTAGTTAACCTTTAAATATAAAATTTAATTGCCTAAATTATCATTTCTACTATGGGCTAAAGTAATGTTGCAATATAATAAATTACTTTTAAATTGTGTTTAAGCATATTAAAAAATTATTTATTTCCAGGTGGCACGTAGAATGATTAGTTCAGCGAGGTCAACAGGCTGCGGGTAAAATTTCATTCATTTTAATTGTAAGTTGATACTTAATAACATTAATATTAAACTATTACTAGAAACACATAATAAAAAATATATTATATTTTTACGACTTTATAATTTTCAGTTTCCATTTTAAAATAGTTATTTATGACACAAGGACCTGAAATGGCACTTTATAGTACGAGTAAGTATCGTAATACGAGCCTAAGTCCAATCGCAGCCGAGGCGAAGTAGAGGTGGTGACGAGGCTTCATTGAACGTAGCCGAGGCGAAGCCGAGGTGAAGTGAAGATATGAAGCCGAGGCTCCACCGAAAAGTAGCCGAGGCTCTGATGTGGCTGTGGCGAGTTGTACGATACACGAGAACTTAAGTGCCGAAAGGGTCCAAGTGTCATATAACATTTTTATCACACAAAAAACTGAGAATTCGAACCTAGGGAGAGGTGGTTATCGTAAAAAAGGGCCTCAGGGGGCATTTCTAGGTGGGAGTAGGTCGACAGACTTAGAAATGCCCCCAGAGGGCGGCGAAACCCGTGAACAGCCGTGACGTTTGGGCCAGTTTGGGCAGCTGTACCATAAAGTAAAGGTCAGCTGACCAGCATCAGCCAATCAGATTGCGAGTTCATTTACTTTACGGCCTAGGCCGTGAAATGAGCTCTTAAAGGTTTCCAAACAAGCCGTAAAATCTAACTTTTGATGTAAGTGTGATAAAAAATGTATTTTTTTAATAGTTTTCTTAATTTACTAAATAATATTTTATGTAGGTATTAAAATTAAACACTTTTTAAATTGAATTTAATTTATTTAGTGCATTTATTAATATATTAATTTTATAACTTTAATTTTTATTTGTTAAAAAATCTATTTAAATTTTTTCTAAATATAAATTTATTCAAATGTCATTTCCCGTGTGGAATTTGCCTTTATAACCCCATTCCTAGTAAAGGGCCCCTCCAGTGTCCCGTATGTAAGATGTACATGAACAAATCCATAATGTTCTTTTGCAGGGTTCCCGCTGTTTGCCCTCATGGTTGCCCTGCTCAAAAATATTTCTAAGTACGAATAGCAATTTTTTTTTGTCAAACAATTTTTAGGTTAAACTGTTTCAAATAGACTTTAAAAGTACTTAAAATTAAAATTTCGCGCCTTTGTTTTAAACTGATTATCCGAATCAAACTTGCGCAAGTCTCATAAGCGCAACTGTTCATTGCGCCAACACTCAATTCATCGCTGTGTCATTTTCATAACCTCAAAATCTGAATTTGGTTAATTGTGCTTATTATTTATTATTGTGGCAGTTGATTAAATATCAGAGTATTTATAAACTATGAATAAAAAAGAAAAGAATAATGTCAGATTTAAAAGATACCCAGAGTTTAAAAATAGTTTAAGCTAATTAAATGATGAGTCAATTGATATTAATTTCGATAATGCACAGTTCGAACAAGATTCTTTAATTTACCTAAAATTTCACCAAACAGAGTATAAGGTAATACATGAAGAACACTTTCTGAAATACATTCCAAGAGCTAGATCGCCGAGAGGTACAAGGCGTATTCACGTCGTGTCGAACCTTGCGTGTTGAAACTCCGTGTTAGCCCAATTTTTTTTAAATATTTTATTTAATGTAAAATAGTTATTGAACTAAATAAATAAATATTTGTTGTATTACCTCAATATAATCGTAATATTACCTCAAGATCACTGTTATATTACCGTAATATTTCTTGTAATATTACATCAATATCGCTGTAATATTACTTAAAATATTACCTTGAGGCGAACATTTTAATATCACGTCAATATCACTGCAATATTACGAATATTACAATATGATGTCACTGTGATATTCATGTAATATTACTTGCTGCTTAGGTAGCGTGATATTTTGCTGACACCCCCCCCCCCACCCTAAAGTATCACATGATTTGTGGATGACCCCTTAAGCCAATTAAATGATGAATTAACTGATATTAGTTTCGATAAAGCACTGTTCGAACAACATTCTTTAATTTACCTAAAAAGTTCTCGACAGGATAAGCACTAACTTCATTTAAACTGCATTTTATAAAAGCGACGTCATGAGCTAATGAATTAAACAATGCTTTTTTAAGTTTTGAGATTTTGGGACATAAAAGTCTTTTAACACTACAAAAAAATTCTTTAAATATTCTTTTGCTTGCTTAGTATATATAAGACACAGAGTATTAGAGCATAATATTCTACATGCAGCATGAAAAAGCAAAAAGTCATTGTTTTCTGTTAATTCATTTTCTTCATCAACGAACTCGTCATCAGTGTCATCTTTATCCTCATTCACAATCACACAATCCATAATGCAAAAAATGACTTAACAGAAGACAATGAGAAAATAGGTGACGAATTTAATTTGGATGAATATGAAAGGCCAGAAATTCAAAAGTTAAAAGATTGGGCAAAGGATAAAAAAATTAATTTAAACACTCTTAATTAATTATTAAAAATTTTAAAAGAAACTTTGTTGCCCACGCTACCTAAATCTGGAAAAACATTTTTAAATACAAATGCTACTAAGTATAATATAATAAATATGGTTGCACTGAGAAAAAAGGATAATTAGATTTACCTTGAGCAGTGTAAAATATAATAATATTTCAGTGTCAACTATAGGACAACACTCTATAGTGTGTAGGTTATTATTTACAGAGTGTCAAATCAGGATATTTTGTTTGACAATTCTAAAGATTTCACTTCACACTTTTAAATGAGAAACTTGGTAATTTTAGGGAGAATCAACTTTACACTCCAGAAGAATATAAAATAAGTTTTACAGGTTAAACTTAATTTTTTAAAATAGATGCGCTCATTTTAAAAAAAATGAATTTCAACATTTCAAAATATTTAATTTAAGTGGTAAAAATAATGAATCACCACAAATTTTTGAGTTTTAAAATTATTAATTCAGGAATGTTTTAATTTTTGTATCATAACTTGAAGTAATTAAAAAGATTTAAAATAAATTAATAAATAAATAATAAATAAATTGAACTAATTTTTAATAAGGACGTAGATTCTGTAAATGTTGTATAACTGCATAAGTATTCCAGGATCTTGAAATAATCTTTTAAAAATGTATTCTATTAAAATAAAGTTCATAAAAAGAGAATCTTTTTGTACAGTTGATTTGATTTACTGAAAATACGAAATTTTAAATAATAGAGTTTTTATAAATTCAAGAAAGCAAATAAGAATATCACAAATTTTAAGTAATTTTAGAAATAATTGAAAACATCAAAATCTTTAAAATCATAGAAAGTCTTGTTTATAATTTTTGAATTATATAAATAAAATTACTGATCAAATTAAAACATTCTAATTTGTTAATAACCAAATATATTAAGAAAAAATATGTATGCATTAAACCGACAAATTGTGTTTATCGTTGTTCATTTATCATTGAAAATTTGGTTACACTCGCATATTGTACAATTGAATATCTGACTCATTAGTATAACATTCTGGAGTGCAAAATAAATTATAATCTAAAGGTAATATTTACCTAAAGAAAAATATAGTAGAGAGTGAATGCTATTATGTGCAATGCCTGATTAATTAAACAATTTTTTAATCATGAAAATTTAACAATCCAGTTTTCTCAGTGTGATTCAATGGGCAAAAAAGGCGAATTTGTAAATTTCGGTATTGAAGAAGTTCTTCAAAATTGCGTTAATGTAGATATTCACGAAACAGATTCTAT
Organism: Ganaspis brasiliensis; assembly: GCA_037103525.1. Taxonomy (NCBI): domain Eukaryota; kingdom Metazoa; phylum Arthropoda; class Insecta; order Hymenoptera; family Figitidae; genus Ganaspis; species Ganaspis brasiliensis. The sequence continues at coordinate 1,080,832 of JAZKLR010000700.1, forward strand.
TGACATAATTATTAATTTTAATGGTTTACCCTTAACTAAATCAGGAACCAATAGTTTATGGGCTACTTCAAGAAGAATTTATTTTAAACCTGACGTCTATGATGTTTTTCCGATTTCGTTATTTTATGGTGAAACGAAACCAAACAGAGACCAATTCCAAGAACAATTGGTTAATGAAATTAACCATCTTCAGAGCAGTGGAATTGTGGTTTGTGACAAGCACTTTGACGTTCGTATAAAAGGTGTTGTTTCTGACTTCCCTGCAAAATCTTATGTAAAAAGGTTGTTAATCATGTTGCAACAAATGGTTGTGAGAGATGTTAAATTGAAAGACAATCCGTTGACCGCACGATCACATATTCTTCTGTTGATGCAAAAAAACGAAGTGTTATTTCGTTTAGAAATCATTAACAAACTGAACATCATTATGGGTCTTCGCTATTAGAGCGAATTTTTCCACGTATTGATATGGTTTTCTTTTTCGTATCAAAATATTTTCTATTCCCAAATACCAGTAGAATTTCAAAGACATTCAAAATCCATAGAGCATGTTAAAAAATGGAAAGCAGTTGAATACAAATTTTTTCTGCTTTATTACGAGTAGATTCATACAATCACTTTTTGCTATTTCATGCTGCATGTAGAATATTATGCTCTAATACTCTGTGACTTATATATAATAAGCGAGCAAAAGAATATTTAAAGAATTTTTTTGTAGCGTTAAAAGACTTTTATGGGCCAAAATCACAAAACATAAATAAGCATTGTATAATTCATTTAGCTCATGACGTCGCTTTTATGATATGCAGTTTAACTAAAATTAGTGCTTATCCTTTCGAGAACTTTTTAGGTAAATTAAAGAATGTTGTTCGAACTGTGCTTTATCGAAATTAATATCAGTTAATTCATCATTTAATTGGCTTAAACTATTTTAAAACTCTCGGTATCTTTTAAATCTGACAGTATTCTTTTTTTTTATATTCATAGTTTATAAATACTCTGATATTTAATCAACTGCCACAATAATAAATAATAAGCACAATTAACCAAATTCAGATTTTGAGGTTATGAAAATGACACAGCGATGAATTGAGTGTTGGCGCAATGAACAGTTGCGCTTATGAGACTTGCGCAAGTTTGATTCGGACAATCAGTTTAAAACAAAGGCGCGAAATTTTAATATTAAGTACTTTTAACGTCTATTTGAAACAGTTTAAACTAAAAATTGTTTGACAAAAAAAATTGCTATTCGTACTTAGAAATATTTTTGAGCAGGGCAAACAGCGGGAACCTTGCAAAGGAACTTATGGATTTGTTCATATAAATCTTCCATACGGGTCACTGGCGGCGCCCTTTACGAGGAATGGGGTTATAAAGGCAAATTCCATACGGGAAATGACATTTAAATAAATTTATATTTAGAAAAAATTTGAATAGATTTTTTAACAAATAAAAATTAAAGTTATAAAATTAATAAATTAATAAATGCACTAAATAAATTAAATTCAATTTAAAAAGTGTTTAATTTTAATACCTACATCAAATATTATTTAGTAGATTAAGAAAACTATTAAAAAAATACATTTTTTAAAATGGTAACTGAAAATTATAAAGTCGTAGAAATATAATATATTTTATATTATGTGTTTCTAGTAATAGTTTAATATTAATGTTATTAAGTATGAACTTACAAATAAAAATGAATGAAATTTTACCCGCAGCCTGTTGACCTCGCTGAACTAATCATTCTACATGACACCTGGAAATAAATAATATTTTAATATGCTTAAACACAATTTAAAAGTAATTTATTATATTGTAACATTACTTTAGCCCAAAGTAGAAATGATAATTTAGGCAATTAAATTTTATATTTAAAGGTTTACTAATTAAAACAAAATCCTACAAAAGCTTAAACATTTTTACCTTTCTTTTTTCTTACACTAAATGTTATAAAAAGAAATTGATTTTCAATTAAATAAATATTGGTTCTATAGAAGAAATAAATATATTATTAATGATGACATACCTGGAAACCTCAAAATAAATAAACTTTTCACTTTTTGCACAAAATACAGTGCCGTCCAGCAGGATTTGCCCACCCATCAAAATTTTTGTCTTTACAAAAAGTTTTATATTTTGTCAACTAATTAAGATAAAAGAATAAATGAGCACTTATTTTAAAGCTTATATGATCTACTTTTAGGATATCTAATAAGGGAAAGGGAAAAAAATTGTTTCATTACTTATTTATTATTAACAATAGTCCAAAAATTCCATTTTTATGGTAAATTTCAAACTGATATATTAATTAAACGAATTATCACATGTTATTAACAGATAATGCATTTAATAGATAATTTTATCACCTTTAAAAGAAATATTGGACAATTGTTCTACGATTTTTTTTAACAAAGATATAGTAATTCTTTAAAAAAACAGCACTTTTTTTAACTGTGCATAAGTCCAGAACTGTTGATTTTAGAAAAGAATTATTTCAAAACAAAAATGTGCCTTTTTATGTGTATAATCGGAAAAAAATATTTAGAATTAAAAAAAAAAAAATTTTACCACATTTTGAGTTTTTAAAAAAATTTTGTAATTAGTCATAATTCTAGAACGCTTGATTTTGAAAAAAAATTATTCCGAACAAAAATGTGTCTTTTTATGTGTAGAATCAGAAAAAAATATTTGGAATAAAAAAAAAAAATTTTTTACCCTATTTTTAAAAAACTCAAAATAGCTTAAAAAAAATTTTTTGTTTTTTAATTCTAAATATTTTTTTCTGATTCTACACCTAAAAAGACACATTTTTGTTCTTTTTAATTGTATTATAAAATCAACCGTTCTAGATTTATGACTAATTACAAAAAAGTGCTGATTTTTTAAACAATTACCTATATCTTTGTTAAAAAAAATCGTAAAACAATTTTTAAAAATTTGTTTTAAAGGTGATAAAATTACCTTCCAAAGGTAATTTTGGTAAAGACAACAATTCTGATGGGTGGGCAAATCCTGCTGGACGGCACTGTAGGTTATGATACTCATAAACAAAACACATTTCACTATTTAAATTCATATTTGACATGCTCGATTATATATATTTCTAGCATTATTTTAATTGGTTAATAATTCTTCTACTTTTGACACAAATCCTGTTTCTCCCCTTCCTCTGTTGTTTTCACCCCTGTGGTTTTTCGTCTATTACTTTTTTCCATAGATTTATTTATTATGCTTTAAAACTTATCTTTTTAATATATCTTTTGAACCATTCAATATTTAAATAATATACGTAATTATTAAAAAAGGAAATCCAAGAAAATTAAGATTTACCATCCGGGAATTTAAAAATAATGTTTTACAAGACACCTAGTTTATCATGAACATAATAAAATCATTAACATCATCAATATTTTAAATAAATTATAGTGTACAATTTTTACAAAAATAAATTAATTTTTACAAAGAGCTAACCCTACTGAAAATTAGGACAGGATTGGTCAGAAATCTGGTCAGGAAGTCTGACCATTTTAATCCAGTTTTGTTACGTTTCTGGACGAATCTGGTCAGAAACATAGCATAACTGGTGAGGAACTTTCAAAACTGGTCACAATATTTCCGCTGGCTCCGCCCTTTTACCAGGGACGAAGTAGGGTGTTTGGGGCCCCCTCTTGAAGAAAAAAGAAAAAATTACACAAAAAAAAGTCTGTCTAGCTGGTATTGATCCCGAGACCTTTAGCCTAAAAGTCCGACGTTTTGAACACTGTGCCATAGAGCCACTTGTAACTTCATTTCTTTTCAAATATACTTAAATGTTGTTTAACTTTTAGCTGATGTAATAATTTCGAGATTTTATTTGATATGTAAGATATGTTTCAAAAAAAATTAATGACCTAAATATATGTGGCATTGTTACAAAATTTAAAATACAATAATAAATTAATCATTATGCTAAGATACCACATTGGTTCACTAAAACGGTATAATATTTGGAATTTGATAATTTTATATGTCTCACATAACCTATAAATGTACTATAAGAAAATAACAAATTACAAATACAAAAGTAGATATACCTCTAAATACCTATAATTTCTATTAGAGTGTTATATTTTTAAACGTATTTAGAACTTTGAGTTCATAATTTCAAAAAATAAGTGTTTGTTTTATTATATAAAGCGAGTAAGTTAATTACTTATCATTAGTAAATTATGAGTATTAAACGATTAACACGCAGAATATAATTCTAAACTTGTATAGTACGTGTAATATAAATTTGTTATTTATAATTACAAATTAACGTAATATAAAATATAAGTTATATATACGTTGAGAAATAGTCGCAGTCTTAAAAATAGCGGGAGTTGAATGGGAGGAGCTTAGTAACTGTATGGTTGGAAATGGTGAGACCCGTCACAAGTGGTGAGAGTAATCTACAGATATGGTTAGAAATGGTGACACCCGTCACAAATGGTGACACCCGTCACAAATGGTGAGACCAGTCACAAATGGTGAGAATTGTCAGGACTGTTCAGAACTGCTGACCATTCTTGATTAATTCTGATCTTATTTTTAGTAGGGAAATTAAAAAAGTTTTGAAATTATTGAATTTAATATTATTAAAATGGAATTTTTCTGATAAGCTTGAAGTGTTTAAGATTAAAAATATTATCCGATAATAAATAAATTTAAAAAAAAATATTATTTAAAAAATTGTAATAAGAGTTTTTTTAATACTTCAATTTTGCAAGATTTAAAAGTTTATAAAATTTTATTAAAGACATTAAATGTTAGATTATCTTTTATTAAAAACGTTTGAATGTATTTTAAGAAGATTTATATTTACAAAGTTTAAAAAAACTTAAATTTAAGTTTTTTAAAATAATTGAAAATTTTAGAAAAAATTTTTTCGTATTAAGCTTTTTAAAAATAATAGACATTTTGAAAAATGTTATTGTTGGAATTAAAAAAAGAACATTTTTTTAAATTTATATTTTTTATTTAATTTTTAGGATTTTTTAATGCGATAAATTCAAACTTATATTAATAATATTCGTTGATTTTATAGATTCGTAATTTTATAATTAAAATTTTTTGTTTTATCCTAAGAATACGTGATGAAAAATGTATGTGTAAAACTTCGGTTAGTGAAATCATCGGTTTTTTCCTTATATTTACCTTCTTTTACTACTAAAATTATTTATTTCACCTTTTAGATTAATCGTAAAACGTATTTGTGTCCATTAGAGTGATATTTTCTCATTAACAGTCGTAAAAAAAGATTTTGTATTTACTGTTCCGTTTACCAGTAAACACTAGTTTACGAAATTTCTCTATTACCGTGAACAAGGAATCATGCTTGTAAACGAAATCCACGATCCTTTTCTCCAACTTCTTTTCCTGGACATTTAGTCTAAAACCCATTCGGACTAAAATTCATTTACTTTAAAACCTAATTAGCCTAAATCCTATTTAACCTAACATTCATTCAGCCTAAAACCCATTTAACATAAGATGCATTTAATCTAAAACACATTTAACCTAAAATGCATTCAGCCTAAATCCTAATTAACCTTAAATGCATTCAGACTAAAACACATTCACCCTTTAATGCATTCAGTCTAAATCCCTATTAATCTAAAATGCCCTCAGTCCAAAACTAAGGTAACCTAAATCCCATTTAACTTAAAATGCATTCAACCTAAATCCAATTTAATCTTAAATGCATTCAGCCTAAATCCCATTTGACCTAAAATGAAGTAATACAAAAACTCATTTGACTTAAAATGCATTCAGCCTAAAACATGATTAACCTATAATACATTCAGCCTAGAACATGATTAACCTAAAATGCATTCAGCCTAAATCCCATTCAACTTAAATGGGAGTTCAATAGGATTAGGGCCAAAAGGAATTCGGACGAATGGCGTTTAGGTGAAATGGGATTTAGGTTAAATGGAATTTAGCAGCCCCCTGACTAATCAGAAATTTATTCGCCTGGTGAGGGCGCCACCTGTGCAGTAGGCTGGCGTGTGTAAAGAATATAAAGAGAAAAGGTGTAAATAATGTATTTTTATTTAAATAATATTCCATTTCTTCAATTACTGTTAATGAGTAATTATATTTAATATTTCTAAAGTTATATTTATTAATTTTTAGCTAAATTACTTTTCATAAATATAAAAATAGATTAATTTTGAGATGAATAAATTTATACTTTTCTTGATTTTTAACTACAAAATAATTATTACTTTTATATAATCAAATTTTGAAGTTAATATAATAATAATTCTTTAATTTTCATAAATAAAATATTTAAAACATATAACATAATTAAAAGATAATTAAAATAATTAAAAAATAATGGAAATAAATTAAAATCGAAGAAAATAATTTAAATTTGAGAAAAATAATAATTGGAAAAATTAAAAGATGGAAAACAATATTATGAAAATCAAAAAGGTAGTACTAAATAACAGTTGAAGAAAATAATTCAAATTTTTAGAAATGAATCGGAAAGTGATGAGAATAATTAAAAATTGAGACAAATAATTTAAATGTTATAATTTAAAAGAAATAATTGACATTTGAATTGATTTATTGAAAATTTAGGAATTTACTTAAAAGAAACTGAAAACAATAAAAAAGAAAATAATAAATTAATTATAGATCAAACTTAAAATTGTAAAAAATAATTAAAATTTAAGACAAATAATTGAAAAAATTTAGAATATACTTGAAATAGAATAAAAAAATTATTTAAAATGTTAAAAATAAAAGTAAATAATTTACAATTGAGATAAATATTTGAAAATTTAAGAAATTAATAGACAAATAATTATAATAACTAAAAATGGAAGGTAATAATTGAAAAATGATAAAAGCATTGAAAAATTAAAGAAAAAATAAAATTTGAAAAATTTATTTTAAAAATTAGGTAGGTAATATTTATGAAGTTATAAAAAAGAATTTAAAATTATTTTACAAAATGGTAAATTGAAAAATATAAATGAAACTTGTGATAAGTAATTGAAAATTTAGAAAACTAATTGGAAGATAATAAAAATATTTAAAATCCGAAAAATAACAAATAACATAATTTTCCATTTATTTAAATTTTTTTCCCAATTTTATTTATTAATTAACTTTTTTGGTAGCTTAAGTATTGTTTTATTAATTTTTAATTACAATATAACACAAAATAATACAAATCAAATTTTCGAGTCAAAACTATAATAATTTTTTTTTTTTTTATAAATAACATATTTAGAAAATATTCAGTTTTTTTCAAATATCAATAATTATAATTTTTTATTTTTTAGACTTTCAATTAATGCTATAATAAACATAAAACATTTTTAACAAAAAGGAACCACTATTATTTTTAAAAAAATATGTATTAATGAAAATTCAAATTCAAAAAAGTTGTTAAAAATGAAATTTATAAAATTAAATATTAAATTCTATAAAACTTATGATTTATAAAATTCAGAACAAATAATACTTGTAATTAATAAAAATTATATTTCTGAAAAACAGTGAAGAATAGAATTTAACAATTTGTAATAATTTACTTTTATCAACAATTTTATTGTAATTTATATTTTACATAACGTATTAGATTAATTTTGATTCATTAATTAATTTAATTCCCTAATTAATTTTGATTTTTTTTTTATTATAGTAAACAATAATTTTATTCTAATAATTTAATTATAATACACGTAAAAACATTCACATCCTGATGTCAAAAATATTATGTAATGAATCAAATTGGGTATATGAAAATGTTATAAATAAAAATTATGAAGGGTATAAATAATTAAATATTAAGTTGCTAGAAACCGACATTAAAAATATGTTAGTGAATTACTTTTCCATTTACTAACATTTTTAGGAATATATTATAATTTTTTTTTTTAAATTTATAAACAATAAAAGTCTTACATTGAATATCTTTATTTCGCTATTTGCTATTCGTTTCGTCTTAAACACCAATTATAATTTTTCAAATTTTTATCAAATCTATACATTTTATAGGCAAATCGATTTATTTTAAAGCTGTATGCAAATTTTTTTACATATATAAAATTAAATTAATAGAATACAATTGTTTTGTGATTGTTGGAAAAATGAATTTTCAAAAAATTACAAATTTGTTTACGATAATTTTAAAAATTAAAATTAATTACGGATTTGAATTAATTAAGAAAACAAAATTAATCTACTATGTTATGTAAACTATAAACGATAATTGTTGAAAAACTAAAATTATTAAAAATTATTAAATTTAATTCTTCACTCTTGTGCAGAAATATAATTTTTATTAATTACAAGAATTATTGCACTAAATTTTATAACCCATAAGTTTTATAAATTATTTTTTAATTGTTTTCTTTTATTTCAAATATATTCTACATTTTTTCATTTATTTATCTTAAATTTCAATTATTTTTTACAATTTTAAGTTAGCTCTATAATTAATTTATTTGTTTATTATATTCTTTTTTATTGTTTTCATTTTCTTTAAATAAATTCCTAAATTTTCAATAAATCTATTCAAATGTCAATTTTTTCTTTTAAATTATAACTTTTAAATTATTTTTCTTAATTTTTAATTATTCTCATCACTTTCCGATTCATTTCTAAAAATTTGAATTATTTTCTTCAGCTGTTATTTAGTACTACCTTTTTGATTTTCATAATATTGTTTCCAGCTTTTAATTTTTCCAATTATTTTTCTCAAAAGTTCTCAAATTTAAATTATTTTCTACGATTTTAATTTATTTTCATAACTTTTTGATTATTTTATTTATCTTTTAATTATATTATATTTTAAATTCTTTATAATTATGAAAATAAAATATTAGTATAATCTTGACTCGAAAATTTAATGTGTATTATTTTGTGTTATATTGTAATTAAAAATTAAGTAGGTAAACTTTACTTTAGCTACAAAAAAAATTAATTAATAAATAAAATTGGGTAAAACAAAATTTGAATAAATAAAAATTACATTTTTTTTAAAATTGTGAAGGGCATAAATAATTCAATTTAAAATTGCTGGTAAAGGACATAAGCAACTTGTTATTTTTCGGATTTTAAATATTTTTATTATCTTCCAATTAGTTTTCTAAATTTTCAATTACTTATCACAAGTTTCATATATATTTTTCAATTTACCATTTTGTAAAATAATTTTTAAATTATTTTTTATCACTTCATAAATATTACCTACTTAATTTTTTTAAATTTTATTCTTTTCTTTAATTTTTCAATGCTTTTATCATTTTTCAATTATTACCTTCAATTTTTAGTTATTATAATTATTTGTCTATTAACTTCTTAAATTTTCAAATATTTATCTCAATTGTAAATTATTTACTTTTATTTTTAACATTTTAAATCATTTTTTTTTTTATTTCAAGTATATTCTAAATTTTTTCAATTATTTGTCTTAAATTTTAATTATTTTTTACAGTTTTAAGTTTGATCTATAATTAATTTATTATTTTCTTTTTTATTGTTTTCATTTTCTTTTAAGTAAATTCCTAAATTTAAATAAATAAATCAATTTAAATGTCAATTATTTCTTTTAAATTATAACATTTAAATTATTTGTCTCAATTTTTAATTATTCTCATCACTTTCCGATTCATTTCTAAAAATTTGAATTATTTTCTTCAACTGTTATTTAGTACTACCTTTTTGATTTTCATAATATTGTTTTCCATCTTTTAATTTTTCCAATTATTATTTTTCTCAAATTTAAATTATTTTCTTCGATTTTAATTTATTTCCATTATTTTTTAATTATTTTAATTATCTTTTAATTATGTTATATGTTTTAAATATTTTATTTATGAAAATTAAAGAATTATTATTATATTAACTTCAAAATTTGATTATATAAAAGTAATAATTATTTTGTAGTTAAAAATCAAGAAAAGTATAAATTTATTCATCTCAAAATTAATCTATTTTTATATTTATGAAAAGTAATTTAGCTAAAAATTAATAAATATAACTTTAGAAATATTAAATATAATTACTCATTAACAGTAATTGAAGAAATGGAATATTATTTAAATAAAAATACATTATTTACACTTTTTCTCTTTATATTCTTTACACACGCCAGCCTACTGCACAGGTAGCGCCGCCCTTTAGGTGAATAACAGTTCTGTTGACACTATTTTCAAGCTGCTAGGCCAGAAGTGTCATGGGGCTAGGATTTAGGCTGAATGCATTTAAGGTTAAATGACTTTTAGGCTGAATGCGTTTTAGGTTAAATGGGTTTTAGGTTGAATGCTTTTTAGGTTATTTGGTTTTTTTTAAATTATACACTTGTCTTTTGACCTTTTGCACTTACAAGTATTTACCGAGGAATTATTCAAAAAATATTACTTTAAACAGAAGTACTAAGTATTTCGCGCCTACATTTAGGATACATCGATTAAGCCCTATTATGTCTAAAACCAATTTCACCTAATTGCCATTCAGCCTACTAAAACCCATTTGGCAAAAAACACATTCAACATTATTTGACCTAAAACATATTAAGCCTAAAACTTTATTTACTTTAAAAGCCATTTAGTCTAAATCCCACTTAACATAAAACACGTTTAATGTAAAATCCATTTCGCCTTAAACTTATTCTGCCTAAAAGACAATTGAACATAATCTAATGTAGCCTAAAACTCATTTAACCTAATCCCTAGTTGCCCTTCAGAACAGTTCGTCTAAAAGCCGATTTAACATAAAGCCCAATTGGCCTAAATCCCATTAAGTTGAAAGCTCGTGTGGCCGAATTTCCATTTACCCTAAAACACATTTGGCGTAAAATCTATTCGGCCTAAAAAGCATCCAGCCTTAAACACATTTTGCCAAATACACATTTTGACTAATTCTAGTTTAGTTTAAACCCCATACGGCCTAAAAGTCATACAACCTAAAACACATTTGGTTATAATCCCAATTAGCAAAATTTAATTTGACCTCTCAAACTCATTTTGCCTATAATCCACTTCGACTAATTACACAGCCACACAAAAAAAAACTTCATTGCCCGAGACACTACACTAGTGTATTCTTACGTATTTTTTTCCGCTGAATCAAAATCCGAAGTCAGAATTGTTAGATTGGCTAAATTTTTCGAGATAATTTTAAAAAAACTCAATTTTTTCGTGTTTTTGAGTAGTTTTTTGAAAATATCTCAAAAATTTTAGCCAAATTGGTTATTCTGACTTCGGATTCGGATGCAGCGGAAAAAAATACGTAGGAAAACACTATCATAGTGTCTCGGACAAAAAAAAATTTTTTGGGGTTCATATAAATACATGGTTTTAAGCAGAATCAGATTTAGGCTGTAATTCTTTTATACATAAACACATTTTGGGTAATGCAGCCTAGACAAAGGTAAATCACTTAGGTACAAACCTGATTTCGATTTATAAATTTAATGTTAATTTTTTCGAAAAAGTGTTGAGAATGTGACCTAGACAACGGTGCCCCACTTGGATACAATCCTTACTTCGATTTTTAAAATTTGAGGTTAAGTGCCCCGAAAAAGTGGTGAGAATGTGACCTAGAGAACGGTGGGGCACTTGGGTACAATCCTTACTTCGATTTTTAAAATTTGAGGTTAACTGACCCGAAGAAGTGGTGAGAATGTGACCTGGACAACGCTGGGGCACTTGAGCACAATCCTTATTTCGATTTTTAAAATTTGAGGTTAACTTCCCCGAAGAAGTGGTGAGAATGTGACCTGGACAACAGTGGGGCACTTGGGTACAATCCTTTCTTCGATTTTTAAAATTTGAAGTTAAGTGCCTCGAAGAAGTGGTGAGAATGTGCCCTGGGCAACGGTGGGGCACTTGGGTACAATCCTTACATCGATTTTTAAAATTTGAGGTTAACTTCCCCGAAGAAGTGGTGAGAATGTGAGCTGGACAACGGTGGGGCACTTAGGCACAATCCTTATTTCGATTTTTAAAATTTGAGGTTAACTTCCCCGAAGAAGTGGTGAGAATGTGACCTCGACATCGGTGGGGCACCTGGGTACAATCCTTACTTCGATTTTTAAAATTTGAGGTTAAGTGCCCCGAAGAATTGGTAAGAATGTGACCTCGACATCGGTGGGGCACCTGGGTACAATCCTTACTTCGATTTTTAAAATTTGAGGTTAAGTGCCCCGAAGAAGTGGTGAGAATGTGACCTCGACATCGGTGGGGCACCTGGGTACAATCCTTACTTTGATTTTTAAAATTTGAGGTTAAGTGCCCCGAAGAATTGGTGAGAATGGGACCTCGACATCGTTGGGGCACCTGGGTACAATCCTTACTTCGATTTTTAAAATTTGAGGTTAACTGATCAGAAGTAGTGGTGAGAATGTGACCTGGACAACGGTGGGGCACTTGGGTACAATCCTTACTTCGATTTTTAAAATTTGAGGTTAACTTTTCCGAAGAAGTGGTGAGAATATGTCCTGGACAACGGTAGGGCACTTAGGTACAATCCTTTCTTCAATTTTTAAAATTTGGGGTTAAGTGCCCTGAAGAAGTGGTGAGAATGTGACCTGGACAACGGTGGGGCACTTGGGTAAAGTTTTTACTTCGATTTTTAAAATTTGAGGTTAACTTCCCCGAAGAAGTGGTGAGAATTGACCTGGACAACAGTCGGGCACTTGGGTACAATTTTTACTTTGATTTTTAAAATTTGAGGTTAACTTTTCCGAAGAAGTGGTGAGATTGTGTCCTGGACAACGGTGGGGCACTTGGTTACAATTCTTACTTCGATTTTTAAAATTTGAGGTTAAGTGCCCCGAAGAAGTGGTGAGAATGTGACCTGGACAACAGTGGGGCACTTGGGTACAATTTTTACTTTGATTTTTAAAATTTGAGGTTAACTTTTCCGAAGAAGTGGTGAGATTGTGTCCTGGACAACGGTGGGGCACTTGGTTACAATTCTTACTTCGATTTTTAAAATTTGAGGTACTTCCCCGAAGAAGTCGTGAGAATGTGACCTAAAGAACGGTGGGGCACTTGGGTACAGTTTTTACTTCGATTTTTAAAATTTGAGGTTAACTTCCCCGAAGAAGTCGTGAGAATGTGACCTGGACAACGGTGGGGCACTTGGGTACAATCCTTACTTCGAATTTTTAAATTTGAGGTTAACTTCCCGAAAAAGTGGTGAGAATGTGACCTGGACAACGGTGGGGCACTTAGGTACAATACTTTTTTCGATTTTTAAAATTTTAGGTTAAGTGCCCCGAAGAAGTGGTGAGAATGTGACCTGGACAACAGTGGGGCACTTGGGTACAATTTTTACTTCGATTTTTGAAATTTGAGGTTAACTTCCCAGAAGAAGTCGTGAGAATGTGACCTGGACAACGGTAGGGCACTTGGGTACAATCCTTTCTTCGATTTTTAAAATTTGAGGTTAACTTCCCCGAAGAAGTGGTGAGAATTGACCTGGACAACAGTGGGGCACTTGGGTACAATTTTTACTTCGATTTTTAAAATTTGAGGTTAACTTTTCCGAAGAAGTTGTGAGATTGTGTCCTGGACAACGGTGGGGCACTTACGTACAATCCTTACTTCGATTTTTAAAATTTGAGGTTAACTTCTACGAAGAAGTGGTGCGAATGTGACCTGGACAACGGTGGGGCACTTGGGTACAATCCTTTCTTCGATTTTTAAAATTTGAGGTTAACTTCCCCGAAGAAGTGGTGAGAATGTGACCTGGACAACGGTGGGGCACTTGGGTACAGTTTTTACTTCGATTTTTAAAATTTGAGGTTAAGTGCCCCGAAGAAGTGGTGAGAATTGACCTGGACAACAGTAGGGCACTTGGGTACAATTTTTACTTCGATTTTTAAAATTTGAGGTTAACTTTTCCGAAAAAGTTGTGAGATTGTGTCCTGGACAACGGTGGGGCACTAAGGTACAATCCTTACTTCGATTTTTAAAATTTGAGGTTAACTTCTACGAAGAAGTAGTGAGAATGTGACCTGGACAACGGTGGGGCACTCGGGTACAATCCTTACTTCGATTTTTAAAATTTGAGGTTAACTTTTCCGAAGAAGTGGTGAGAATGTGTCCTGGACAACGGTAGGGCACTTGTGTACAATCGTTTCTTTGATTTTTAAAATTTGAGGTTAAGTGCCCTGAAGAAGTGGTGAGAATGTGACCTGGACAACGGTGGGGCACTTGGGTACAATCGTTTCTTCGATTTTTAAAATTTGAGGTTAAGTGCCCTGAAGAAGTGGTGAGAATGTGACCTGGACAACGGTGGGGCACTTGGGTACAATTTTTACTTCGATTTTAAAAATTTGAGGTTAAGTGCCCCGAAGAAGTGGTTAGAATGTGACCTAGACAACGGTGGGGCAATTGGGTACAATCCTTACTTCGATTTTTAAAATTTGAGGTTAACTTTTCCGAAGAAGTGGTGAGAATGTGTCCAGGACAACGGTAGGGCACATGGGTACAATCGTTTCTTCGATTTTTAAAATTAGAGGTTAAATGCGCTGAAGAATTGGTGAGAATGTGACCTGGACAACGGTGGGGCACTTGGGTACAATCCTTACTTCGATTTTTAAAATTTGAGGTTAACTTCCCCGAAGAAGTCGTGAGAATGTGACCTAGACAACGGTAGGGCACTTGGGTACATACCTTACTTCGATTTTTATAATTTGAGGTTAAGTGCCCCGAAGAAGTGGTGAGAATGTGACCTCGACATCGGTGGGGCACCTGGGTACAATCCTTACTTCGATTTTTAAAATTTGAGGTTAAGTGCCCCGAAGAATTGCTGAGAATGGGACCTCGACATCGTTGGGGCACCTGGGTACAATCCTTACTTCGATTTTTAAAATTTGAGGTTAACTGATCCAAAGTAGTGGTGAGAATGTGACCTGGACAACGGTGGGGCACTTGGGTACAATTTTTACTACGATTTTTAAAATTTGAGGTTAACTTTTCCGAAGAAGTGGTGAGAATGTGACCTGGACAACGGTGAGGCACTTATGTACAATCCTTTCGTTGATATTTAAAATTTTAGGTTAAGTGCCCCGAAGAAGTGGTGAGAATGTGACCTGGACAACGGTGGGGCACTTGGGTTCAATCCTTACTTCGATTTTTAAAATTTGAGGTTAACTTCCCCGAAGAAGTCGTGAGAATGTGACCTGGACAACGGTAGGGGACTTGGGTACATACCTTACTTCGATTTTTATAATTTGAGGTTAAGTGCCTCGAAGAAGTGGTGAGAATGTGACCTGGACAACGGTGGGGCACTTGGTTTCCATCCTTTTTTTGAATTTTTAAATTTGAGATTAACTTCCCCGAAGAAGTGGTGAGAATGTGACCTGGACAACGGTGGGGCACTTGGGTACAATTTTTACTTCGATTTTTAAAATTTGAGGTTAAGTGCCCCGAAGAAGTGGTGATAATGTGTCCTGGACAACGGTAGGGCACTTGTGTACAATCGTTTCTTCGATTTTTAAAATTTGAGGTTAAGTGCCCCGAAGAAGTGGTGAGAATGTGACCTGGACAACGGTGGGGCACTTGGGTACAATCCTTTTTTCGATTTTTAAAATTTGAGGTTAACTTCCCCGAAGAAGTGGTGAGAATGTGACCTGGACAACGGTGGGGCACTTAGGTACAATTTTTACTTCGATTTTTAAAATTTGAGGTTAACTTTTCCGAAGAAGTGGTGAGAATGTGTCCTGGACAACGGTAGGGCACTTGGGTACAATCCTTACTTCGATTTTTAAAATTTGAGGTTAACTTTTCCGAAGAAGTGGGGAAAATGTGTCCAGGACAACGGTAGGGCACTTGGGTACAATCCTTTCTTCGATTTTTAAAATTGGAGGTTAAGTGCCCTGAAGAATTGGTGAGAATGTGACCTGGACAACGGTGGGGCACTTGGTTTCAATCCTTACTTTGAATTTTTAAATTTGAGATTAACTTCCCCGAAGAAGTGGTGAGAATGTGACCTGGACAACGGTGGGGCACTTGGGTACAATTTTTACTTCGAATTTTAAAATTTGAGTTTAACTTTTCCGAAGAAGTGGGGAAAATGTGTCCAGGACAACAATAGGGCACTTGGGTACAATCCTTTCTTCGATTTTTAAAATTGGAGGTTAAGTGCCCTGAAGAATTGTTGAGAATGTGACCTAGACAACGGTGGGGCACTTGGGTACAATCCTTACTTCGATTTTAAAAATTTGAGGTTAATTTTTCCGAAGAAGTGGTGAGAATGTGACCTGGACAACGGTAGGGCACTTGGGTACATACCTTACTTCGATTTTTATAATTTGAGGTCAAGTGCCTCGAAGAAGTGGTGAGAATGTGACCTGGACAACGGTGGGGCACTTGGTTTCAATCCTTACTTTGAATTTTTAAATTTGAGATTAACTTCCCCGAAGAAGTGGTGAGAATGTGACCTGGACAACGGTGGGGCACTTGGGTACAATTTTTACTTCGAATTTTAAAATTTGAGGTTAACTTCCTTGAAGAAGTGGTGAGAATGTGACCTGGACAACGGTGGGGCACTTGGGTACAATCC